>OY856398.1:465000-852500 GCA_963693495.1 Malacosoma neustria | reverse complement strand
GATATTTTAAAGAACGACCTTAAGTTTAGTTCGAATACGAATTTCCGCTTGTTTCCTTTGTGATAATTTTTTTTCAGTTTCTTTGAAATAAGTTCCTAGTTGTTATGCATTGTTGGAGAGCTAAGAAAACGGTTATGTTTTTAAAATAATCTGCAAGTCAAGTATCATAAGGTTTTTTGTTTTTAAGGCATTTTAGCTAAAAAAATTCTCAAAAAAATATTGAAATAATATCGTTTTTAGTCTCGCATTTTTAACAAATTTAAACCGATAATTGTTGTTTTGATATTGATAAATAACTTATGTTTAATCGTTTTTATAAATCAGAAGAAAAAATAAGATTTATATTAATACTTTTGTTTAATAAATTTTTGATGTTAAATTTTTGACTTATTTTGAAAAAACATGATAACTCAAAAATGGTTCACTTTTGCATAATGCATATGGGGTTTAAAATTATCGCAAATAGCCCCTATCACCTCCCAACGGGTATACGTTGAATTGCCAATAACCCTGTATATCATTTATGAAAGCTGGGTCGCCCCGGTTCTACCACAGGTTATGAAACGCATTACAAATATTCTTCTTACATAAGGCGATAATTTTTCTCTGATGTTCTTCATGTATCCCACTTGCATGGAATTATCAAATTTTCTTGTAGATTCTCTATTTCTTTCGCACTCTGAATTTCTTTTATATACTTTGACCCTTTCTCGCATGATTTCATATTGTGCATTCTCTGTTTTATTATCTAGATGTATAATAATAAAATATATTATGAAATAAATCAAAATAATCATCTTAATAATAAATCTATGTAGTTGCTTAGACGTAATATTTTATTATCGAAAAAAAATTTTAACCTATAAAAGTTGGAAGCCAGATATGTATTTTATTATTGAAAAATAATGTATATGGGATTTAGCTTTTTTATTGCTATAGGACAACAGGCAGGCTGACGGCCCGCTTAGAATTTAGCAGTAACCGTCGCCTATGGGTGTTTATAGTTTGTAACGCCAGTGGCATCGCAAACAACTGCTGTCCCATAAGGGTTATTATGGCGGCATACTTAAGACCAAAGGTGGTCGCCATCCAGACAGGCTTGCGGCCCTACCAAATAGCTAGGGTGGGCTGTTTTGTCGCCTTTACGACAAGCCGACCCCGGCCGCAGAGGTCAGTATTCTTTCTCCACCCCTGCACGGATACTTTTACTTTATACCGTTAGCTCAATGTATATGAAAAGAAAACGGATTGCTAAACAAGAATGTCTGTGAGAGTGACGAATTCGATTTCCATCTTTGAGCCTTTTCGATCGATATATCTTGTCCAAAAAATATCGATAGAAAACATCGATACTTTAGAAAAAAAATACTGCATAAATAAAAAATAAATAAATAATTATAATTGCATAAGTTGATTAAAATGCTATGCAATAGCTTTACCGCGGCAGTTCCCGAGTGCCACACGTCTTTTTTTTCTGATCTGGGTGTTTCTGGTTACAAGAAAAGTTACCACAAGATCGCAAACAGATGCATTGTCACTGCACTGTATAGTGGACCTGATGTTTTAGGATAATTTTGGAAACAGATATTTTGTACCTTTAATGTTCTGGAAGAATCCAGAAATTTATTATATCCGCAGACATCGTCCTATTAATTTACTATTTTTTTCTTCTTTTTAATTTTACGTTTGTGATCAAGATTTATGTGAATATGAGGGTGCGATATTTTATTTTGTCTATGGTTAGTTTGATGAGAGATGACATAGCATAGTGCAAAGAGGAATATATATAATGCCGCCTATTCATTAGTAGTAGTAGGTACTGGAAATTTTCATTGCCTAGGCATGATTTTTCCGAGCATAAAAGTGCTGACTATCACTTGAAGCGGAGCTGCCAATATTCAAAATCACGCTATGCACACATACACACACAATTATTATTAGGTAGGAGGGAAATCCTCTAACACCGGACGGTACCCAGTGTCGGATACGTACTATTTCTTCGACTATGAACGCGATCGATTCAAAAACGGGCAATGGAATGTGGGGGACTCCCCACTCCTCTTAAAGATTTTTAATAAAGACGACGGGGCGCCGACATTTAATCGCCTAGGGCGCTTTCGACATTAAAGCTCCCTTGCGCTGAATATTCTTTGAAGAACTAACCAGTGCACTAGTTTGGTAACTGCAATACAAACTAAACACCTCTTTCTTCTGGGTTTAGCGCCAACACATGAGTAGAACCTCTTAAGTTGGTCTTATATAAATCTTTTAATGCAATGTAAAATACAGGCACAGAGAAAATAAGCTCGTTAAGAAAACTTCTATCAAAAATCAAAAAATTTGACACTTGGCAAAATACGGTGTGATATTTTATTTTATTAAGTTTTTTTTTTCAAAATTTTGCGTTTTTAATGTTATTTTAATGAAAAAATCTTTTATATTTTAAATTTTTACAAGAAATGTAAGTTTATAAAAATATTTTTCCTTTTTAAATATGCTGTCGCGCGTATAAAAAAAATAGGTAAGCCATCAGTTCCATGCACCTCCTAGATGAGACCTACACCAAAAATAAGGGAGAGTGGAGTCCAAGCTAAGATTTTGTTCCCTCTGAGATATCATAAAGGAGCGGAAAGACAGCGCGGCTTACAGTGGCTAGGGTACACGAGATTGTAATTTCAAGGTCGTGCTTCAATCAACCTTGAAATAAACACAAGAGTTCTCTGTTTATGGTTATTCTCTAGCATATAGATTGCTTGTATGCAATTCATCAATTATAACCGGCAATAATTTCGAAAAAAGACAGCAAAAATTTGATAACATGTAATCATACGAGAAGTTGATGTCAAAACTGATGATGCTTTAAATTATCCACAGGTTCTATTCCAACTCTGAAGACTGGAAAGCCTGTTACCAGCCTGATCTTCACTACTTCTTGAATTTTTTCAAGATGATTGTAATTATCTTTTTTTATTACACAATTTTCTTTCTCGTCTAAGAGAAGAAGACAACTTTTATATTCTAAGTCTGCAGAAGAAGTAATTGTGCCCACAAAGTATTGATATGATTAATAGAAAAAGTGAGAATCCCATAACTTTCCAAATGAGACGTGGAATGTAAAATAACGTCTGCTAGCTCGTCGGGGTCGGCCTGTCGTAAAAGGCGACAAAACAATAACGACTACCTTTGGTCTTAAGTACGCCGCCATAATAACCTTGTGTTGTGTTCCGGCATTAGTGATCCAAGTTCCTGTACCTACCCTTATGCGACAGCAGTGTGTTTGCGATGCCACTGGCGTTGCAAACACCCATAGGCGACGTTTAGGTAAGTACTAAATTCTAGGCGGGCCGTCAGCCTGTTTGCTGTCCTACAGCAATAAATAAAGTCTGGATTCCTTTGAATCCTTAAGTAATTTTGATGAAATTCCAATGAGCTCTAAACAGCCCATGACCCTTTTTCAAACAGCGGCAGTGTCCTTGCCACCATAATTAGTACAAAGGCTTCCATTTTCAGCATATTCCAATCGGAGTATAGTCATGGAAGGTGGAGATGGAATGGTGGCGGTGGTGCGAGGGATTCGGAACGCAGGCCTGGCTGTGACTGTGCTGGATGGAAACAGGCAGTACACCCTGCTGCCTAACCCTGGTGAGTCTTCATATTACGGCCCATTTAATAATAATCAGTCACCGTTGCCTCTTTATGTTTGCGACGCCAGGGGCACCGCTAACATGCTACCGTCCGCGCAGGAGAACTAAAACCTAGGTAACTTATGCGGGAACACAATACATGCATTTAAAGAACAGTGGTGGTTGCAATCCACAGGCTTCCTGTCACCTAGCTAGGGTTTTTTTGCCTTTACGATGAGCCACCCTTGGACGTAAAGGTCTGAAAAATTAGGAAATGTTTATTAAAGATTTACCAAAAGATGTAGAATGGAATTGATTTTCCTCAGATGCCCTTCATCAATCCAATCATGGGCAGAATATCCGTGCTCAGACCCTCCACAAGCGATGTACCGGGTCGAACACTGGATGCGAGCGTGCAGTGATCACGCACTGTGATTCATCAGCCCAAGCCACAGACGGACACTATGCCAGCATGTATAAGGTTAGACCATTATTTTAAATTGCTGGCGAACAGCAGACAGGCTGACGGCCCATTTAATAGTAAGCTGCTACCGTTGCATATGGATGTTTGCGACGCTAGCGGCACCGTGAACACGCTGCCGCACACTGTCCCATAGGGGTACAGGAACCTGGGTCACCAATATCAAAACACAACACAAATTATGTTGTTATTATATTATTGTGGCATACACATAAACAAGAGTGGTTGTTATCCAGGCAGGTTTGGAGCCCAACCACGTTCTTTTGTCGCTTTTACGACAGGCCGACCCCGGGCGCAGGGGTAGGCATTCTTAATCCGCCCCTGTATGGAGAAGAACCATCAGCTTAAGGTCTAAGAAAAGACAATCGAAAGACTAAAAAGACTACATGACTTCCCTACGGAGTCAAACGGCGCTTAAAGACAAGCGTTAACTGGTAAACACAACAAAGATACTGCTTGGTTTCTTTTTCAGGGTTGAAGAATCAGAAGACAGTCACTGCTATAAATAAACATTATTTAAGCACATCAATTAAACCTTTTTTTTTGTGCCCATGATCTTCTTGAAGTTCATTTTTAGTCATTCATAGTCAAAGTTGCCGCGAGGCAGATCCGTAGATACGCTAAAGGTGCGCTGTAGTTGTGCCATATGAAATGTAAATAACTTTTTTAGTAACCTAGATCAAGAATGTCGATGAGAATGGTGGTATTTCATTCTCATCTTTATCGGATGCAGATAGGGAATCGATCAGGAAACTTTTTCATTCTTCAAGCGTAGTACGAGAGAAGATGTTTAATCCTAATAACCCGCTGGCAATAAAGTACACATCAAGTCGTGTCTCTTCTATCTCATTACACGCTTTATACTAGGTCTTTACCTATGAAATTGCCATTTTGTATGAAAAAATTTAAACGAAATTTTTCCATGTATTTTTTATTTGTATTAATCGAAGTAATCACCCATGCAATCAATGCATCTTTGCCAACGCAGTGGCAGTTTATTGATGCCCTTTTTAAAGAAATCAGCTGGACGGGAGGGTATAGCCTCTCGGGCCGCCAGCCGCCCGCCGTCAGCCTCTCGGTTATTGAATTTTTTCCCGCCAAGAAGTTATCCAAATTCTGGAAAAAGTAGTAGTCTGTAGGCGCAAGGTCTGGTGAGTAAGACGGATGACGGAGAACTTCCAACCTCAGTTCTTGCAACTTGGAGACCGTCTGCTGTGCAGTATTATATCGCGCGTTGTCGTGCAGGAGCAGCGGAGACGAGCGATTGACCAATGCTGGTTGGAGATGTGCCAGCTTCTCCATCATTGTGTTCAGTTCTTCACAGTACACATCTGCAGTAATGCTCACCCCGTTTGGTAAGAAGCTGTGATGAATCACACCGGCGCTAGACCACCAAACAGTGACCATTACTTTTCTAGGGGTAAGTTTTCATTTAGGACATTGTTTAGGTGCTGAACCAGGATCCAAACAACCTGCTGAGCGCTTGCGGTTATCAAACAGAATCCATTTTTCATCGCAGGTAACAATGCGGTTCAAAATTCCTTCAATTGTGTGTCTGCTGAGCAGTACAAGGCACGTCTCGACGCGTACTTCGTGCTGGCGATCATTGAGTTCGTGGGGCACCCATTTGTCAAGCTTTTTTACCTTGCCAATTTGATGCAAATGGACCAATATTGTTTTGACGCTAACGTCGAAATCTGCTGCTAATTTAGCCGTAGACTGTGTATCATCAGCTTCCACAATCGCCTTTAATTCGTCATTGTCGACCAAAGTTTTCGGACGACCGCGAGGTTCATTTTTCAGGTTCAAATTCCCAGAACGGAAGCGAGCAAACCAATAACAGGTGGTGCGTTGGTTTGTAGTGTTAGCCTCCGTAAACGTCGTTGATGTTGCGTGCCGCTTGTGCCGCGTTGCTGCCACGACGGTACTCATATTCCATAATTACTCGAATTTTTAACGTATCCATGATGACGAAAAAGGTTGAAATGCGATAAAAATGTAACACTAATCAATAAACAAATGACTACTTTTGGAAAAAGAATTCCATGTTTTTAAAATAAAATTAATTTGAAATTAGAATTCTTAGCCAAACAATAATTATTTTGATTTGTAATGGCCAGTACTGCAGAACGGCAATGTCATAGGTAAAGACCTATTATATACTACTATGACAATTGAGATGACAGCATCATCTACCATTAGACAGACATATCCTTCCAATCCAATCCAAAAAGACGTACTTTCCCATTCAGCCCCGTTTGACAAATATTCGATCTGGTTGGAAGGCGTCATACATCTAAGTTTGCCAAGATGCAGTTTTCATTCCAAGACTCGTTTGCGCCTGTCAGTGCTACTAATGTGTCCGGCCCACTGATTTTTCAGCTTGGATATTTTCCGAGCTATGCCGGTCACTTTGGTTCTCTCACGGATGTCATCGTTT
Organism: Malacosoma neustria; assembly: GCA_963693495.1. NCBI lineage: Eukaryota > Metazoa > Arthropoda > Insecta > Lepidoptera > Lasiocampidae > Malacosoma > Malacosoma neustria. The sequence continues at coordinate 845,956 of OY856398.1, read as the reverse complement.
CGAATATTATAAGAGAATCACCTACTATACCGGCACGCTATGATGGCCGTTTTGACGTTTGTCCACTCATGAAGTTTCGTATTAATTAGTAATTACATATTTTGAAGGAGCAAATTGCTGTTCTTTATTGTCAATAGCGACGTGCAGTTATTGACAATAAAGAACAGCAATTTGCTCCTTCAAATGTAATTACTAAATAATACGAAACTTCATGGAGTGGACAAACGTCAAAATAGCCATCATAGCGTGCCGGTAGCATAATATAGGTCGTTTTATAGCCTGCGAGCGAAATTTGTGGACCAATCCCGCAGTTTTATTGATCACATCTCAGCCTCAGCTGTCATTACTTGAAGCTTCTTTTTAAACACTTCCGTTCTGTACGACTCCTTATAATAGTTGGAAATCAATCTCTTTCATGTAACACGTTCGGCGAGGATAACAAGTCTTAGTATTAACAAGTTTTTACTGTACAGATGACTTACTGCAACCTAACACCTACATCCCCTCCTGCACAGTTGACTGAGTTTCCACCACAAAGAGCGGAATTGTGTCGAGGTTTGTATTTTCTTGCATTTTTTTATTGCTGTAGGACAGCAGGCAGGCTGACGGCCCGCTTAGAATTTATCAGTTACCGTCGTCTATGGGTGTTTGCAACGCCAGCGGTATCGCGAACACGCTACTGTCCCATAAGGGTACAGGAACTTGAGTCACTAATGCCGGAACACAACACAAAGTTATTATGCAGACGGGCTTGGGGCCCTAACACGTAGCTAGGGTGGGTTGTTTTGGCGCCTTTTACGACAGGCTGACCCCGACCGCAAAAGTCTATATTATTTCTCCGCCCCTATACGGATAAAATTCTATAATAATTCTTCTGTGTGCATCTGTGCAACAACCTTTCAATTCAGTGACGTTGCAGACCAACTGCTAGAGCCTTCGTTGGTGTGGGCATGTTCTGCAGCCGGTTGCTTACGTATGCAACAAATCTCTAGCCCAAGACACTCTGTTTAGAGGGAAATCCAAAAAGTGCTGGCTAGATCTGTTAAGGGGTGGTACGTCTGCCAATGGACACGCCACTAGAGATGCGGATAAGCATGCAAAATGGAGAAGAAAAACTAGGGGGTTCCCCCCCGCCTGGGTAGAAGGTGCACGCGAAAGTACACCTCTCTTCTCCAAGCTTCGCACTTGGGTAATTTTAATGAGTATGTTAGCGACGTGCATCCTCTTGTTAACTGTGAGGGTATACTAACATACAAAAAAAGGAAAGCGGACTCCAGCCACTAAAGGGGAAGTTTGGGTTGCAACCAGAATTTTACGCTGTAATGATAATCGTGTAAACACAAGATCTGGCATGGATCAGACCACCAGTGTAGACATGATCAAAATTTTATACAAAAATGTACCTTTTATGCTTAGGTGACTTCCAGGGTTTTTAGTAGGATCATGAGGAGATTCCCAATCATCCGCGTTGGTTTCCTCTGAAGTTCCGGCGCAGCTCAGATGACGCTAGCTTTCACGATAAAAAGATGGGCTGATTATTTGGTGTTCTTCGTGTAAGCTTCAATCACTTTTGGCAACTTCCTTGGAACTTGGCCTAATGCTATAACTCGGTCAACTCTGCCGTGTATCTTAACCGAAACAAAGGAAGGAAAAAATTGATTTATTTGGGGCACAATATGTCTTGAACATGGATCCCAGCATTATGCCTGCTAACTATGACCGGCGCTGTTCTTGCGCTTAGAACCATTCAGCGTAGCTCACACATGGCTTATTTCGTGATAAAATGTCCAAATTGAGAGAGAGAGAGGATATAATTCTACACACAAATAGTACAATCTCTTTTGCATAGGTCATGGAAACTTCGAAGTAGGTGGATATGGAAGCGGAGAAATCGGCAGCCCAGCAAGAAATACCGAGACATATAAAGGCGGAATGTCGTGGCCAGATAGAGGTAAACGTTAAGTGTTTAATAATTAAGACGAGTTCCGTGACGCAACGAACATTGTACACCTGTAGTCTATCTTTTTTATATTATATTATATATATATATATATATATATATATATATATATATATATATATATATATATATATATATATATATATATATATATATATATATATAATTCTTATGTGCGTGTGTATGTCACTGAACTTCTAAACGGCTGGACCGATTTTGTTGAAATTTTTTGTGTGTGTTCAAGTGGATTCGAGAATGGTTTAGATTCGCAATTGGACCCGGTAGGTGGCGCTGCAATCGAGTTTTGGGATTTTTATTTTTCGCATATCAGAACATAACCCCAAAAATTTAAACAGTTCATTTTCTTTGTTCAAAACAAATACAGTACATTAGTTAAAGAACTAATAGGTTTACTTTATAATATTTACAGGGTCTGTCTGCTCCCCCAGACCTTCACGTCAACAGGACACTTTCGCGAACTCCTTGAGGAGGTATCCAATACCGTCGCCCGACAGGTCAGAGGTGGTGGAAAGGCTGATCAATTACACCCAAGCTAGAAACAGTAAGTTCATTTTTTATTGGAATAAAATGATATTCCAAAATTTTCGTGTGTGTGCGTGTACAATACGTATGCACGTAATAAGTTATACCTACTTCTTTGGCGTAACAGAACAAAATAGCCAAAGATTTCATCCCTTATGCTACAGCCTCCGTGGCGTAGCGGATAACACACATCGGTACGCTTGAAAAGCTCACGGGTTCGATTCCCATCCGCGTTTGGGTGTTTATGTATAATATTTATCCACAAAAGAAATATATAAATGTAGTATTTTTTTAATGCTGTAGGACAGCAGACAGGCAGACGGCCCGCTTAGAATTTAGCAGTTACCATCGCCTATGGATGTTTGCAATGCCAGTGGTACCTATCGCGAACATATTGCTGTCCCATAAGGGTACAGGAACTTGAGTCACTAATGCCGGAACACAACACAAAGTTATTATTATCCAGACGGGCTTGCGGCCCTACCACGTAGCTAGGGTGGGTTGTTTTGTCGCCTTTTACGACAAGCCGACCCTGGTCGCAGAGGTTGGTATTCTTTCTCCGCCCCTGCACGGATAGATAGATATCCTTCGTGAGAATTGAATCTACATTACAAAACACGGTCTCTTTCACTGAACCAGTGCTAAATATCACATTTAAGAAACAGTATCCACAGGTTCAAAAATTCAGACGAGGTCGCAAACATCGCCGACGCGTCCGCTTTCTCCGCGTCCTCAAGTATCCAATCATAACGAAGAGCGAATTTCAAGATCAATCCGTGGTCAATGCTTGGAGAACGAGGTCAATGCTCGAGCCAAGTGGAAGGTGGATGAATCTCCCACGAGGTGCTTATTTCTTGCCACGTCACGTACACTCGGTATCCGTATATTAATAAAGCTGGGTTCGTGTCACCTTCTAGGACAGTCTGCCCACCCCACTTATCCGGTACCCCACGTAGCCGGTTACTTAAACCGGTGGTCTTGGTATGCAGATATGCTCACGTTATTATCCGTACAGGGTCGGAGAAAGAATACTGACTTCTGCGGCCGGGGTCGGCCTGTCGTAAAAGGCGACAAAACAACCCTAGCTACGTGGTAAGGCCCCAAGCCCGTCTGGATGGTGACCACTTTTGGTTTTAAGTATGTCGCCATAAATAGCATTGTGTTGTGTTCCTGCATTAGTGACCCGAATTCTTGTACCTTTATGGGTCAGTAGCGTGTTCGCGATGCCACTAACGTTGCAAACAACCATAGGCGACGGTAACTGCTAAACTCTAAGCGCGCCATAGCCTGTCTGCTGGCCTACAGCAATTAAAAAAAATAACGTTGTTCAGTTTACAAAATTATAATTATATTGAAAACTAGCAGCCCGTCCCAGCTTCGCACGGGTATTTAACAAAAAATTAAAAATTAAACCCTTCTATTTTTTTTCGGTCTCGGGGAAAAACCTCTCTTGACGGGTTCCCCCGGCCCGGGGGGACCGAGGGATATAAGGGACTCCGGAAAAGATGTTCGACCATCCGACTACCCACTAAAAAACCCCGCTGTTCTCCTATCGCCTACGCCCGGGCCCACGGATATATGGCCTGCCGATCTCGTGGCCCGGGCCGGTGCCGGCCCACGCTTTGTTTTCAAGCAGGCCACTTCTAAAGTGCTGGCGCCAGGGGGTCAGGGTTTCGTTCCCCCGGAGCTCTCTTGTAACAACTCTAGGAGTTGATGGGGGCTGCGGAACAGCACGCGGCCTTCTCCCTCGCGGCAATAGTGCGGGCGGCGGATCCTCCCCGAGGCCCCTCGGCCGCTTTCTACGGCAGCCGGAGATCGTTGCCCGCCCTCCGGCGCCGACGACGCGGCCTACGTTGGCGGGAAGGGAGTGCGGTGGCGGACTCCCGTTCCCGTTCCGTCACCTCCCTTGCAGACACTACTGCCTCGCAAAAGGAGGCGACGGCCGTCCATCCAGGATCGCCCCCGACCATGGACAGAACCAGGGCCGGGAGCGACAGGTCCGCGGCCAATTCCGGACGGGACTCGAATCCCCGTCGCGTGCTAGTCAGGCGTGGGTACGACTACCAGACGACACTCCAGAAAAAGCAGAGTCGCCTGACGTCGTAGCCGGCCCAGCAAGACCAACCGACAGCGAGGATGCAATTCCCGCCCCGGGAACACTCTCTGTGCAGGCGCAGTTGAAATAGGCATGGTTTTGACTACCAAATCAGGTCCCAGGGTAGAACCCGGGACCCCAATCAGTATTCGCAAACATCCCATCGGGGACCACGCCACGAACAGAGAGCTAAGTTGGAAAGGATGTAAGAGGTAGACAGAAAGAAAGGTAGGACTCTGTTTGCCTCGAACGGAGAGGGGAGTGAAGCGACGGATGCTCGGGCACCTTGGGTACGCACACCCATGCACTCCTCGGACAGAGGAGCGCCCCTGAGGGCAAACCCTTCTATTTGCGTCAGGTTACTAAAAAAATAAAATTATAAAGAAAGTTTGAATATTATTATTTCTATGAGCTTTTATTTTAATGATTTTTTTTGTTATTACTATTTTATTTATTTTTGGTAATTTTTAATAAGTATTCTAATTTTTGTAAAGGCCCCAGTGACGCACGCCTACATTGCATAAGGTACTGCCTAGCTAGCCGAACAGGGTGAGCGGCTACCACGCAACATTTTTCTAATACTTACATTTTTAAACTCGTGATATCTTTCGAATGGAATATCCGAATTGAATAATTCAAAAAGTTATCTATAGGTATTGAAACAGTTTTGAATATGAAGTAATTTATTTTGATAAGGATTAATACCAAGATCCAAATAAAGAGCCTTTTCTAGGGGCGGCATTTCAATTAAATTTTTAAAATAAAAGAACACTTATTGTGGCATAACTATAATAGTTAGACATATGCTGTCACGACACTTTTTGTAAATAATGATGTGTTCTACAAAGTTGTAGTACATTATTTTATTCTATCATCAATAGTTTTCGCAACGCACGCGATTTAAATAATATTTTAGGTAATTTTTTTACACTTTGGGTTACATTATTGGAGTTTTAGTAAGGATCCCTAATTTTTTTGAAAATATAATATAGCCTATGTCACCCGGGGATAGTGTAGCTTCCCAACAATGAAAGAATTTTTTAAATCGGGTCAGTAGTTTCGGGGCCTATTCAAAGCAAACAAACAAACAAACAAACAAACAAACAATCAAATCTTTCCTCTTTATAATAGTAGTATAGATAATATTTATAAATTAGTTAATAGTTATAGGTTTTTTTTTTTTTTTTATTGCGTAGGACAGCAGACAGGCTGACGGCCCGCTTAGGATTTAGCAGTTACCGTCGCCTATGGGTGTTTGCAACGCCAGTGGCATCGCGAACACGCTGCTGTCCCATAAGGGTAAGGTAGATAGGTAGGTAGTGTAGGTAGTGTAATAGTGATTTTTTTATTGCTGAGGTACAGGAGACAAGTTGACGGCCTACTAATTAGTAAGCAGTTACCGTAGCCTATGAATGTTAGCCAGATCAGAGACACCAGTAGCTGTCCTATATAGATAAAGGGGGTCACTAAATCCGTAACACAACACAACACAAGGTTATTATGGTGGCATACTTATAAACCAAAATTGCCATCCAGACGGTCTTGGGGCCCTACCACGTAGTTAGGATTGTTTTGACCATGCACAGAAATAGACAACTAGTTATTCCACAGTCCAAGAAACAAGTCGAGTTCGTTTCGCTGATTGGTGACGGAGGTTATCGTTTATGCCTAAAGCTTAAAAGACCTTGGTTACTCAGTTTAAAATCTGGTTAACAAGGGATGTTAAAACAAGGAAGAAGGCGATATCATGGCCTTCCAGTATTAAAAAGCTATGGAGAGCAGAGGAAAAGAGAAATGTCTGTGTTTGAAAATGTCCAACAATGTCCAACAATAGCATCAGTGTAAATTTTTAAGTTATATTTACTAAATAATTTTGAACTAGGCAAATAGTTGTTTTTCAATACTGTGTTGCCACTAACTACTATAGTCAAAAATATTAAATTTTTAATTCACCATACTTCAATTCGTCTACAATATAGGTATAATAATGTGTATAATTTATTTACTAAAAAAGTATATACATATGTAGTATGTCAGTTGTCTAGTACCCCTTTTTTTGGTCTCTGGGAAAAACTCTCCCTTGACGGGTTCTCCCGGCCCGGAGGGACCGAGGGATATGTGGGACACCGGGAAAGATGTTCGGCCATCCGACTACCCACTAAAAAAACCCCGCTGTTCTCCTATCGCCTACGCCCGGGCCCATGGATATATGGCCTGCCGATCTCGTGGCCCGGGCCGGCGCCGGCCCACCTTTTATCCCAAGGCAGGCCTCTTCTAAAGTGTTGTCTAGTACCCCTAACACAAATGCTATGCTAGTTAGTTTGGGACTAGATAGCGCTGTGTGAATTGTCACAAAATGTTTATTATTTATATATTTATTTTCAACTTCTTTTTCTCCTTTCAACTGATAGTACTCCTTCCTTTATATACAGAACTAATAGTATTCATGAAAAATCCAAATACAAAATGATTAACCTGATTTCAGAGATATAAAGCCTAAAAATGATTGCGAATGTGCCGAGAGACGACCTGTATTTAACAAGAATTACGATATAAGGTATTTAAAAGAAGTTTCAAGAAAATTTAAAGACACTTTGAGGATTACTTCCTATGTATGTATGTTACTAACTATTTATAAATAAGTGTAACTTAGCAAGGATGACAAGGCAGTGGTCACTAGTATAAAAGTTAGGAAATAAAACTAACGTGAACATTAACCACCACAAATATATTTCAACTTCACTTATCAATTATGTTTCTTACACTGTCCATTTTTTAGTATTACACCGTCTTTTATATTATTCTGTTGCTAGTTTCCTTATTCCGTCGACAGGTGTCTCCCCTCCTGTCAGTACATGCCAATAACCAAAATTAAATATCTACCAAAATATTTACAACAGAAACGAAAACAATTCCGTTAATTACAATCTACACTGACGGATTCATAAACTGCATCAAAGTAATAGACGACTTTGAAATAAATATTTTAACCAAGTATGCAAACTTTCTATACAGATTTAAATTGAAACCTCTAGATTGGTTCGTGAACTTTAAAACAGCGTAGGGTCATATCCTTAAGTTTAAGTTTGTATATTGGAAAGGACCTTTTGAAGACTTTTTTGAAGAAAAAACAGAAATTTAAGGAAAATTGTTTTAATTAAAAAATTGGTTTTAACAATAGATACAAACTTTATGCAAGGGTTTATTTATGTTTTAATAAGGTGTATTATTTCCATGTGCCCTTATTACGGATTCTAATCGGTTCCGCATAGATTTTATTAGGGTTATTAAAAGATCTTGCGGAATATTGTCCCATTCTTCTGAAAGTGCTGTTCTTAGTGCTGCCACTGTCGTGGGCAAAGGGTTTCTCGCATATACAGCTCTTTTTAAATTGTCCCAAACATGCTCAATGGGATTAAGATCCGGGCTGCGTGCTGGCCAATTCATTGTACGTATCCCAACCTCTTCGCAATATTGTCGAACTTGTGCAGCAGCGTGCGGCCGGGCATTATCCTGCATTAAAGTAAAATTTTCGCCTATGAATCCCATGTAAGGCACCACGTGATCTTCTAAGATCTCTGTTATGTACCGATGTGCAGTCAAACCCCCCCCCCCCCCTATTACCGTTTTGACGGACCATGTCTAAGAACACAAGTTCTGTTCGCCCGTTGATCGATATGCCACCCCAGACCATACACGAACGGCCTCCTAAAGGAACACGCTCCTCAATGCAACTTTGAGCATATCGCTCCCCACGTCGACGATAGACTCTTCTGCGACCATCTGCACCATATAAACATGTCCTACACTCGTCCGTGAACAATACGGAGGCCCATTGCTCTTCTGTCCAATTCAGGTGATCCCGTTATCTGTGAGCTACAGACAACTTTGGACCATTTGCTGGTCTAAAAGGGGTGATATCCGCTTCCTTTAGCCTTCTTCTTATTGTTCGTGCACTCACGTTTACTCCACGCACTTCATTAAGCTCTGTTTTGATGTTAACTCACGTGAGGAAACGATTTCGCAGGGAAGTTGTAACAATAAATCGGTCATCACGACCGATGGTTGCTCGAGTCCTGCCTATACCACATCTTCTTCTGTAAGAACCTGTCTCCACAAACCTTCTGTATATTCTAGAAACCGTAGTATTTAAAACGAACTCCAAAGCTCTCGCAAGACCACGACTTTCTAACCTCTCTTCTATCGAAGGTAGAAGTACCAAACCATCTCATATGGGGGAGAAATTGAAAAAGTGTCGAGCTGTATTCTGTACATTATGATGACTCACTATTTTCTTAACGCGAATGGACTATAGTGTAGCTAGCTGCATTTGTAGATGACGAATTAAAGTGTGTCGAGTTAAAAATTCTCTATCCTACTCGAATAACTTTTGGCGCTTTCCTCTAAAATTTACACTGATGCTATTGTGGCGCCTTAATTTAATGTATTTTGACGGTCACTTTTTTTATAGAAATAGTTTAATGCTCTACAGAGCATAAACGCGGGAACCGCCTCAACTGTCAAACTTCACTCCATCCGTTAGTGGTGTACCTACCTTTCTTTGGTGATGGTGAATTTGTAGTCGATATTTAAATTTTCGATTAAATTGTCCACATTGCAGATAAATTGCAAGAGTGTTGCCTTCGCTGGTATGGCTACGGCAACCGGTTACTTATGTGGGTAACAAATGTCTGGCCATGCCGCCTCCGCCGGGCCCCGGCAAGAGGGGTGACCCAAAAAAATGTTGGCTTGACGTCGTAAAGGGTCATATGCGTACTGACAACCAAGGATGCAGAAGACCGTGCGTAGTGGAGAAGAGAAAGTTGGTAAACGGACCGCGGGCACCGAAGCGAATGTTTGGGTTGCAACCGGGATTTAACGCTGGGATGATGATGATTTAAATTCTCGATATCACTAGTACGACTACTAAATCAACTTTTCCGCTTTAATATAATTTATAAAAGATGTTAAATTCGTTTCTACTGCTGACTTACAAATAGTAAAAGATCCATGGATGTTATCTTGTTTTTTTTTTAATTTTATTTCTGAGAACAGTAGATAGGCTGACGGCCTACTTAATAGTAAGTTGTTACCGCTGCCTATGGATGTTTGCGACGTTAGGAGCACCGCGAATACGCAGCTGTCCGCATAGGTGAACCCTTTACGACAGGCCCCTACATCGAAAATTTATTTAACTACAGTATTAAAATATTCTTAATTTTGCAGCCCTTCAATCATCCAGTTTGTCCACATTTGAAGGAGAGATACGACCATCTCCCTCCAGTGCCTAAATATTTGCTCGAACAGATGGTATGAAAACTCACTTATTCAATAGGCAAAATTCTAGCCTAAGATGAGTAAAATAACAACAAGCTTTTCTCTGTGTGGGACGGGTAAGAAACCTCTGCGGTCGGGCTGTCGTAAAAGCCAACTAAACACCCTAGCTAGGTGGTAGAGTTGTTTCTTAATACGCCGCCATATAACCTTGTGTTGTGTTCGACATACGACGGCGTGTTAACAGTGCCCCTAGCGTCGCAAATATCTATGGACCGTAACTGCTAAATATTAGGTGGGCCATTAACATATCGGCTGTCCCACACTAATAAAAAATGGCTGACGCTCCTTATTCACATTATTTTAATTTTTATTACAGCCCGAGCACTTCGTAAGCTCAGACGCCATCTTGCAACTCATACGTTAAACTTCGTATCTCTTTTACTCATATCATTCGTTCATTCTTTCAAAAATTGAGAAAGGTATGCTGAGATGGTTTGGCCATGTCGAGAGAATGAATGAAGAACGATTGACGAAAAAGTGTATAAGGCGAGTGTGAACGGAAGTGTTGGAAGGGGTAGACCTAGGCGGACGTTTCGAGACCAGATCAGGGACGTCTTGAAAAAAGGCCAGGTCAAGAGTACCCTAAACCGAAGAGCATGTATGAAGGGAATAATGATAGTGGACGAAGCGAAACAAGTATGTAAGGATCGTAGCAAGTGGAAAGAAGTGGTCTCTGCCTACCCCTACGGGAAAGAGGCGTGATTATATGTATGTATTCTTTCAGTAACGTTCCGTTCTTTCCACTCACTACCCTAAATTCTTATTACTTCTCTTAAAATGGAACTCTTCGTCATCATTGTTTGTGATTAGATATAATCTTTTAGCTCAGGAATGCACTGCTACGTCAGGCGATAACTCTGTCTAGATTTATGTATAAAATTTAATCGGACTTTTCAGATATTTTACAACAGCGTCTGTTCTTTGAATATCCGATCCCAAAATGAAGTTTGCACCAGATTCTCTTCCTTTTATAGTAGCACCAGCAAGTGAAGTCGAGCTTGTAGCTCTTCTTCTGCACAAAGAGTTCATCAACAAGTATTTGAAACTTACACCCTTAACCTACTAACCTAACTGTAATAACTTTTTATAACAATAGTTTAATTTATCCGTGCAGGGGCGGAGAAAGAATACTAACCTCTGCGGCCGGGGTCAGCTTGTCGTAAAAGGCGACAAAATAACCCACCCTAGCTACGTGGTAGGGCCTCAAAGCCCGTCTGGATGGCGACCACATTTGGTCTTAAGTATGCCGCCATAATAATCTTGTGTTGTGTTCCGGCATTAGTGACCCAAGTTCCTGTACTCTTATGGGACTGCAGCGTGTTCGCGATGCCCCTGGCGTTGCAAACATCCATAGGCGACGGTAACTGCTAAATTCTAAGCGGGCCGCCAGCCAGTCTGCTGTACTACAGCAATAAAAAAATTGATACTCTGAAACAAACATAATGCACATAATAAAGAAAATCACGAACTACACTTTTCTATTTTCAGAGCACAAATTCAGTAAATACGGAAACACAAGGTAAATATTTTATAGTTTAAAAAAAAAATCCTCACATTACATGTTTATGTAGTTAAGCAATAGCAAGAATATTTTTAAATAGGTTTTATAACAATATTAACCCTTGCAGCACTAAATTTATATTAAAATATACACATCAAAAAAGTCTAAGCAACATGCATGATATTACAAATTTACCATATAGACTAATTAATTTCTAAGTCTTTACTCACTCAGAGTGCGTAGGTATGTAAACTTTTTTGTTATTGATGGCATACTGGCTGGTTGTAAAAAAAAATCGATTATGTTTTGTTTTTTTTCATAAAATTAAATGAAAGGGAATTTGTTTGAATGTGCATTTTTATTGCTACGTTTAGTCTTGATTTTATAATTTTAGCAACCATTTAAATAAAGTTAGCGACAAAATTGAATTGTTAGATATTCTTTACGTTATGGAGCGACGTCATTTGACGGCAAATGAAATGCAAAGAGCTGTAGGGATGTTGCAAGCGGGAAGTAATCAATCTCGGGTATCTAGGCATTTTGGCATTCATAGAAGTGTTATTTGTTGTCTTTGCCAGCGCTACAATAATACAAGGGAACCCGCTGAACAGCATCCAGGCCGTAAAAGGAGTACAACCACTCGACAAGACCGGTACATACAACTTACTGTAAGACGCCAGCCGATGTTAACCGCTCGAGAGATAAGTTTGAGGCTACAAAATTCAAGTGGTGTTGATGTAAGTCATCAAACTGTGCGAAATCGACTGCATGAGTACGGCCTACGAGCTCGACGCCCTATTAGGTGCCCACCGATACGTCACGGGAATCGCGCTCGTCGAAATGAATGGTGTAGAGAACGCAAAACATGGACCCAGGAACAATGGGATAAAATTATGTTTTCCGATGAGTCGCGATTCGGGTTTAGGCCTGATACAAGAACGGTGCGAGTGTACCGTCGGTCCGGAAATACTGAAAGGCTCAGGTGCGTTCAGGAAGTTCATCCATACAGCGGCTCATCCACCATCCTAAAATTTAAATTAGTACATGTTGCTTAGACTTTTTTGATGTGTGTATATTTTCAATACCAAAATCGCCATATACCGGTGAATACCGTACCTACGCTATTCACCTTCTATTAAAGGTACTGTGTTATTATAAATATGATGGTGGTAATTTTTTTTATTGCTGTTGGACAGCAGACAGGGTGACGGCCTACTTAGAATTATTTAGCAGTTACTGTCGCTTATAGGTGTTTGCAACACCAGGGGCAGCGCTAACACGCTGCTAACCGCATGGTAGTACTGGAACCTAGTAACTTATGGACGTACACAACACAAGGTTATTATGGCGATATATTTAAAAACCAACGGTGGTTACTTGGACAGACTTGGAGCTCTACCACCTAACTTAGGTTGCTTAGTCGCCTTTTACGACAGGGCGACCCCGGCCGCAGAGGTATAATCTTTCTCCGCCCCTGCACTGATAAAAAAGCCCCCTGAAAAACTAAAAGGATTATATTATTATCAATACTAATAGATCACACATATTGTTATTGGATCGCGGAATCATTCTGAAATATCTTAAATTGGTTTTCTGTTAACTATCTTCTAATTAAACTTTTAGTTTAATTTTTTTAAGGCTTATCAGACTTTCTACTCGAGCAGCCTGTGGGTTTGGTATTCGCGTCACGCTTACAATGTCGTGCGTGTCCAGTATAATAATGCATTCAGGGTGTTGTTTGGGCTACCACGCCATTGCAGTGCATCCGTCATGTTCGCAGAGGCGCGTGTAGATGGTTTTCACCCAATAATTAGGAAGAGAGCTGTTTCCATGCTAATGCGATTGCGGGACAGCGCCAACGGCATCTTGAAGACCTTTGCGTCACGTTACCACTGTTAAATCCAGAAGCATTGGAAATGTCAAATGTAGTTTTCATAATTTATATATGTAATTTATAATGAGGAGATTCGCAGGAGAACCAAAGTCACCGACATAGCCCGGATGATTGCAAAACTGAAGTGGCAGTGGGCTGGGCACATAGTTCGAAGGACTGATGGCCGTTGGGGCAGAAAAGTCCTCGAATGGCGACCGCGTACCGGAAGACGCAATGTTGGTAGGCCCCCCACAAGATGGACCGATGATCTGGTCAAGATCGCCGGAATAGGTTGGATGAGGGCAGCGCAGGACCGATCATCGTGGAGATCTTTGGGGGAGGCCATTGTCCAGCAGTGGGCGTCTTCCGGCTGAAATGATGATGATGATGATATATGTACTAACATAGTTTTTAAGTTACATATAATGTACACTAACAAATCTATGGATTTTGTCTGAAATAAATGAATTAATATTATTAACTTCGATACCAGAACGTGGTTTCCATGCCATTATCAATTTTACACTTTTGGAACTACTACTACAAAATCCTTATAAGAAAAAGAAAATTCCTTTATCCAGTCTGATTATTAGTCGTCTTAAGTGTGATAATGAATGGTGTTGATATTGCAGCTGTCGTTGAAATGATCACCAGAGAAGCATCGACTGTTCCAAGGATGGAACCTCCTAAACGAAATGTAAGAATCTTAAATTTCCATGATTTAAAAACTTATTTTTTACTTAAATTTCCATGATTTAAAAACTCTGAATTTAGCCGGTATGGGCGAAGACTACACTCGCATAGGTCATGATGGGCCGAACGCAGGTTTTGTAAAGTATCACCTTATTCCTAAGGGACATTTTACTCTTTCTGCATATCATAGGGTGGAGGCGGCCGAGCACGAAGTGTGCTCTGTTCCTCACCGTCCTGATATGTTTATCGAAGTACAGGCCTTTATCTAGGATGACTCCTAGGTATTTCACCTCATTAATATAAGAGATGATGCGGTTAAATAGTTTGTTGGGATGGAGAGAGTGCCGACTCGGGCGAGTCGGTCGTCTCACGTTTTGAGAGGATATACCACGAGCGAACATAATCGCTTCGTTATTGTCGTGATTCAATCCGCCATTTGCGGAACCAGTTGCCCAGCGTCTCAACCGCCTGCGTTGAGACAACTGCAGATCCGATACTGATTAATATCGGACGTGAATAGGGCGGTATCATCCGCGTATAAGGCGAGATGTATCCGTGGGGTGCGGAGTCTATCGCTGGTGTACAGCGAAAAGAGTAAGGGGACAGGGCCGAGCCCTGAAGGACACTGGCCCTGATGGGGTGGGAGGCCGAGCGCGAACCCTCTACTCTGAAGCGGGAAGTTACGCATTCTGATAATTAAGCCGACGATTCATGGAGATGGTATGTAAATAGCCGCTAACAAAAATAGATAAATTAATGTGAGTGAGATAATAGATGTGTGAGTCAGACAAAATATGCGCTATTGCGTGACGCGCGCTGTTTTAGACAATCGCGATACTGCTACAGTAACATATGGTTTCGGGCATACGTCCTACTTAATATTAAAAAAGATCTCGATGTGATTTTACAATTTAACAATGGCTGTTAGAATTTCCATTGTTCCAGGTAGCTGTCTCTCAATCTCCTACATCATCAACAATCTTCATAAACTCAGAATCTAAACGTTTGGAAAGAAAATCTAAATCGATACAACCCTCATTTAGCTCTTTGAATAATAACGAAGAATTAAAACCACTTAAATCTGTCGATATATGTAATAGTATTGACTTCGCTGATGCAGATAAACTGAAGCATGAGAAGCGATCAAAATCTCAAGAGGAATTCACAACCGATGGTTTGGAAAATGAAATTGTTAGGTTGTTAGAAGAAATAGAACCTTGTTTAGAATTAAGCCCTACAGATAAAATACTACGCGATGAGTTGATAAAGAGATTTAATAAAAGGCGTAATAATTTCAAAACGTATGAAGTTGATAGTAATAATCTGCTTAAATCTAGCTTAAGCGATCATTGCGTTACGAGATGCAATCATTGTTTCAGTATGCAACAAAAAAATATAAAAACTGACTCCTTTGATAAAAAAGACATAAATAATATTGTTAAAGAGTGGGTGTATGAATTGCCTATTGAAAATAAAGATGTTTTTGGGAAACAAATTGATATAGAAAATTTGAGAAATTCCGTTGCAAATAAAATAACTTTACTTATGTTTATTTGTGAAGGTAGTAAGCTGAAAAAAAATATTATTGATTATTTGAATGAGATCCCTATTGATATTGAAAGTAAAAGCAAAACATCGTATTTGAATAAGCAAATATATGTATTGTTAAATAGAATTAAGTGTAACGGTAAAGTTTCAAAATTCAACAAAATCACAGGATCTAAGACCGAATTAGAAGAGTATTTAAGACATGAACTGGCTAAATTTGTTAGTAGATTCTGTAGCAAAGGTAATATACAACGCTTAGAAATTGTCCAAAAAGACTTAGTAAACATCTTGACTAGTTCTGTAGGTTCTTTAGATAGTGAAGTACTAAGAAATGAAATGATTAATTCTTTGATGAAAAAAGGTCATTTCAAAAAGCGACTTGCATTGGTTTGTGCAGATGAACTGTTAAAAAATTTTAACAGATTGATAGTCGACAAGAATATTATAAAAGAGAATACCTTTATAGTTTTACAAAATTCACCAGCAAATACAACAAAGCAAGGGAATTTAGATGAATCTTCAGATTTTAGTGTTAGTGGCATTAATGAGGCAGATGTAGAAGCAAACCTAGATGATTATATGAATAAATTAACGCAACAAATAGATGAGTGGTTGACAAATTTAGGTATACACGAAGGTGACAAAAATTTCAGACAAGTCGTTGTCAACGACTTAGCAAGTGATATATTAGATAGACATAAATATTTAGAACTGAATCCATCAAGCCAAAGTACTGAGAAGGAAGAACTTGAACAGCTGAAATATCAAATTTTTAAGTGGATCAACAAATTGGTTGGGGAAGAAAATACTAACACGATTGACCATGCAGATGACCTAATGAAGAGGATTCGAAATATAACAGCTCCTATGTTGACTAAACAGAGAGAGTCAAACAATTCTGGCATTCCAGATTGCTGTAAGGCAAAAGGACCTATTTCAGAGCAAGCAGGGTCGTCTCATAATCGGAATGAGCAGTCTATCCAAGGAGCTGTCAATAAAGACATGCATCAAAAAGGGACTTGCCCGGGGAGTATTAATGTTAGTCAAATGCCAATGTTTGGAGCTCCTGGCTTAGGTGGAAGTATGAGAGAATCCTATCCTAGGCCCGAAGTGTGCGGCCGAAGATTTTCAAGTCCAAGCGGATACAGTACTGGTTCCATGAAACCTGATTATAATGACATAAATATGATGCCAATATTTGGGCCACCTGGTTTAGGCGGAAGCATGACAGAATCTTACCCAAGGCAAAAGTACTCCGATCGAAGACATTCAGGTCCAGGGGTATACAACAGTGGCCTTATGAAGCCTGATTTTAACAATATTAGTCAATTGCCTATGTACGGGTCTGTTGGATTAGGGAGAAGTATGATAGATACTCCTAATAGGTATTTTTCTAACAGAAGACTATCTGGTCCTGGTGGTTTTACTCCTGGATTAATGAGAATTGGTCAAAATGATATAAATATTAGTGGAAATATAGCACCAAACTCTTGTGAGACTGCTTTAACAACACCACAAACACCCAATTATGGTGGCGGATATAACATGAATCAAATGCCTATGTTCCATCTGGCAGGACCAAGCAGTAGTATGAGTGAACCTTGTAATAATCAAGATATGGTTCACCATAGACGCTTCAGCACGCCAAACTCGTTTAAAAGTGGGCAAATACAGGGGGTCAGTTATAACATGTTTAACCCTCAAGGTAGCTCTTCTCAGAAACAATCATTTTATCAGGATATTGGTGGGAATCAAATTTTAAGCCCGATTCCCGGTCCAAGTGGAGTAATACAGCCTCAACCGATCTCAAGCTGCTGTCCTTCGCAGCAACAACCACTGAAATTATCGATGGACGACATAGAAAAAGATTTTGACATGTACCTCAAACAATGGGTTCAGAACATACCCATTTCAATTGAAAATCCTGATGAACTAACACAGTTTCAAGATCTAATAATTAGCAATGTTTATAAGATAATAGCTATAGTCAAATGTAACCCAGACGTTTTCCATAATTATATTTTATACCAAGATTTATTAGAAGAGCAATTAGATGCTCTATTAGAAGAAATTCCTAAGTCCACTGAATTTGACTCTAAAAGACACGTTCTTAAAACTGAGCTCTTAGATAAGATTATTGATGTTGAAAAAGAAATCATGAAATCCGTTCAAACATCAACTTATGGAGGCAAGTTGTTGGATGTTATTGAATGTAACATGCCTGGACCAAACAAGGTCAACGATAAACACGACTATTATGCAGAATTTAATAACATAAAAGAAAGAATGGATATAGTAGATAATTTTGTTTTACAAATGTATTTTAAAGATGACAAAATGAAGAACAACATATATAGGACCAAAGTAACTAAAGGTATACGTCACATGCTTGAAAAGATAATCCGAAGCCAAAATGTTGCCATTAATTTAGACGTTACAATAAATACCTTACTTGGTGCTTTGCATAATGTACCTAAGCCTTCCGAAGAAGAGCTGAAAGCTGAAGGTAATCAAATATTACTTGCTCAAGAAGTAGACCATTGGCTTAAAGATCTCCCACTAGCAGAACCAGATAAATTTGTAGCTGAACACCAGAAACGGAAACTAAAAAATGGAATAGTACAGAAAATATATGAAATTGAATCAAAGAATATTGATAACTGTTTGGTCGAAAAAGAATTAAAGGAAGCCGTTTCAAAACTACTAGAACATGCACCAATTAGTTCGAAAGAAGATGTCAATATAAATTTCATGGTTGAAGAATTAGTAAATAGACTCAAAAACCGAACAAAGGAAGCATCAAAGAAGAAAACTGTTTCTTTTATTGAATCTGTTAATGATTTTGAAGCTTTTGAAAAGTCCGGGAAGCTCTGTTCTAGTTATAATGAACATCTCAATGAAAGTTACTATATAGTCGATGGTGTAAGAAGAGAATTACCTTACACGCCCATGGGATCACATCTACCTCAAGTTTCTGTTCATCGGGGAGTAGGGCAAATAGCCCCACCATATTACGGTATAGCAAATATCCAATCAGATGATTTTCATACGATGTATGAAACGAGAGTTCCTCGCCAAGGTCAAATAAATTTTCAAGCAGTAGCAAATCAAAATGCCAATTATAGCAATGTGCTAGCAGATCAAAAAATGTCGCGGCAGTATATTCATTCCCAGAGTCCTGGAAGAGCTCAACAAATTCAACAAGATCAGGCAATGAATCAAAGTGCTTGCTGTGCTATAGCGCCAGAACCTTATAGAGACGTGCCACAAGTGATTTCACCTCAAGGTGCCTCTCCACCTATACCAATGGGAGGCCAACAAACACCTTGTGGAAAACCATTTCATTCGAGTCCAGATAATATAGAACAAGTGGAACCAGTACGAGGTTTTAAACCTCATCACAGCAGTTCACTTCAGCAAGTAGTATACAGTCCTTCTCAAAATGAGCCAATTTTTGAACTACAAGTAAATCCTCCATCAGATTCATATGCGAATGGAATTACAGTGGAAAGAAATCCTGTAGCTTACGGTAGTTTGCATACAAGCCAGACTGCAGGCTCAAGTAGAGGAATCCAACCGGTCCAAACTTGTGGCGCACACTCACAGCTTTTGCATCCATCTGGTCAAGGCTATGGATACCCAGAAACCGCTTCTGGATTTTCAACAACTCCAGGTGCTATTTCTACACCTGCTGCTCACGCTGAAGCTCCTCCTCTACCAAGAATACCAAGGAAAAGAACAAAGATTGACAAGAATAGACTCGGAAACCTTGCTAGGAGACTAGATTTAGAAGAAAGCGACGATGATGATGAAGAAGAATGTAGATGTATGGAACGATTGTGGAGATTGCGGAGAAGACCGTTTTTCTTTTCTTGCGAAGATTTTGACGAATACCCTGGATGCTATCTTATGAGATTTCCTTACCATTGTTTATTTTAGCATAAACTATTTGCAGGTACCATTTTTGTTTGCTTAGATTTCGTCGATTTTACCTAATGGCTGTCAAGTTCTATTTTTTAGTCATCTACGAAGAATAGATTACTCAAACTACTTTCTCATTGAGAACCAGGGACAGGTATTAACCAGTCTACTGACTGCTCTGTCTTTTGGAGATGACGACAATTTTTTTTATTGTTTTATTTTTTTTAATATTCATTTAATTTCCTATTACGTCCAAATTCGATGTTTACAAGAAGAGAGAGTAAAATTATATCTTGAATTACTCCCAACAGTCACCGTTACTGCAAATTAGCAGTCTCAGTGTTTTTTTATGAGTGATGTATTTAAATTGTATTATATATGAAATAAAAAAAATTGCATGCTATTTTGTGTTCTTTAATTTCTTAATTATTTGTTGTGTATAAATGGCATATTATGGGCATATTATGGCATGGTAATGGCATATTATGGGTGTATATACCTAGTCAGGTCATAAGTATTGTCACACAGTAAAAACTTTTCTTTTAGAATGCTGGCCACAAAAAAGTTTATTGAATTAGAATTTCGAATTGTTCATGAAAATAAAAATGTATAACTTTTAGAATTTTACTCATTTTTAAATATGGAGTGGACGCTTAAAGAAGACCGTGTTGCAGTTATTGCGTTGCATCGTTGCGGTTACGCGCCAATTCAAATTTTTAACATACTGAAAAATTTGAATATTACCAAAAGATTCGTTTATCGTACCATCAAACGATACAATGAAGACTCTAGTGTAGATGACAGGTCAAGAAGTGGTCGCCCTCGGTCTGTTAGGACTCCAGCAGTGATAAAAGCTGTGAAAGCACGAATTCAAAGAAATCCCAAACGTAAGCAGAAACTGTTGGCCCTTCAGATGGGGTTAAGCAGAACCACGGTGAAAAGGGTGTTAAATGAAGACTTAGGGCTTCGGGCATATCGAAGAAAAACAGGACACCGTTTGAATGCTCGTCTAATGGACCTGAGACTGAAGAGATGCCGCGCTTTGTTGAAGCGGTACGCGAGAAAAAAATATCGGGAAATTCTTTTTTCGGATGAAAAAATGTTTACCGTAGAAGAGAGCTACAACAAACAAAATGATAAGGCGTACGCACACAGTAGTGAAGAAGCGAGCAACCGTATTCCGCGTGTCCAACGAGGTCATTTTCCATCCTCGCTCATGGTATGGTTGGGAGTTTCTTATTGGGGCTTAACAGAGGTACATTTTTGTGAGAAAGGTGTAAAAACGAATGCTGTTGTGTATCAAAATACAGTCATGACGAACCTTGTGGAACCTGTTTCTCATACCATGTTCAATAACAGGCACTGGGTATTCCAACAAGATTCGGCGCCAGCTCATAGAGCGAAGAGCACACAAGACTGGCTGGCGGCGCGTGAAATCGACTTCATCCGGCACGAAGACTGGCCCTCCTCCAGTCCAGATTTGAATCCGTTAGATTACAAGATATGGCAACACTTGGAGGAAAAGGCGTGCTCAAAGCCTCATCCCAATTTGGAGTCACTCAAGACATCCTTGATTAAGGCAGCCGCCGATATTGACATGGACCTCGTTCGTGCTGCGATAGACAACTGGCCGCGCAGATTGAAGGCTTGTATTCAAAATCACGGAGGTCATTTTGAATAAACTTTAATGTCATAAGAATCTATGTTTTGTTAAGTTCATTTTGGTATATGAATGGTTACATAATTAATAAACTTGTTACAATTATTTTACATTAAACATGTGACAGAATTTATGACCTGACTAGGTATTTGTTATCTCTCTTTACTACATCATGGCAATCTGTATTAATAAACCTTGCATTTGTCCGATATAAATATCTGGGTTGATTTCAGTCTTCCACTTTCTTTGTTGGAATCTATCGAACAACGTAGACACTAACACTTAGTACTATTCCTTTTCAATCGTTTATACTGAAGCGATCCGTATCCACGTCAATACATAGAAATTGAAAAAGATGTGATTGAAGCTGTGCAGATGCAGTTACTGGATTGGTGTGTCGAATTGATATATCATTATCATCTGCATATGAAGCGACAATAGTTTTTACCGTGGTTTACTAACCACGATCTACTGATCAGCTGTATATATCGTATACAATACTGGCCCCAGTATGCTACCCTGAGTTACTCCAGATTTTATTTCATACAAGACTGACAGGTCTCTATTAGGTTTGTAAGTATCAAAACATAGTCTTTATATAATATTTATAAAAATATTTTTGGGTGATTTTCAAGTGGTTAAGAAAAACGTGATTTTACAACAATAAAAAACAAATTGTAGTTCAGTCTAGTTTTGAGAAGTTTTGAAATAGTTTTATTTTCGGTTCTTAAATTCAAAAATTGTTTTTCATATATTTCTCTAAAATCTTTTTATGAAATGTAATTAATGTCTTTCATTTTGACTTCATTGAATAGTCTGCGAGTTATCATCAATCAGCGGCAAAAAAGTTATAACTTTGATAAATTGACTTTTAAAACTGTAGCAGCACAACGCTGTTCAATGTTTTCACTGCTCTTGATGAATGCATCTTGCGCGCCTGGACAGAACGCGTTATTTTAGACTGCACTACACACTCTTTTAGGCCTATTTATCGTTTTTACATGGCATCTATTTATACATTTTATTTACAAATATAAACAGTTATTTACTCAAATAAAACAAGACGCTTAGCTGTCGGGGTAAAGAGACTATGCTTCGAGGCCCCTACCTACCCCTGAGTAAGGGGAAGAAGACCCACGACAAATAAAACATGGAATCCTGGAACGGACTTTTATTGGAACACTACTACCCAGAAGACCTCCGAGGAAGAACTGTGCCTTCACTCAAAAATAAACAACAATTAATTTAGTGATAAATGATCGTACAGTACATCAGGTCTTTTCTCTACCTTATACTCTATCCAATTTACCAAAAAATAATATGTAAACAAACAAACCTATGTTTTCAAACAAAGCTAGATTAAAAACAACATGGCAGGTATAATCCGACCGTAATAATAAAACACTCCTTCCAATCGACAATAGTACGTTGAACAGTACACTTATAATTACCAGCATATAGAACCAGTAAGAGATTTGGAAATGTTGTCTTTTTAGGTTATTTTTAGTTATTACAATTAATGTTGCAAATATGTAAATTTTATATGCATTATATTTATCATTCATTATTGTAAAAATTATTTTATGTTCTTTTTTCTAAAAGTAAGGAATAGTAATATAAAAAAATAAGGAATATAGGAGATATTTCTAATAAATAATTAAAAGTTGCTATGATAATTTTTATATCATGTTGATTATTGTAAAATCGACATCCAAAAAACCCTTTTTACGATTTGTTTACATTTTATTTTTTGGTAAAACGGATAAGGTGTAGTTAATAACTATACCTTATCTATATTATTAATAACTATTAGTTACTATATTTTCAATTATTTTGACCAAATTCTTCGTAAATGTTTATTATATTTACACAAGTTGTCCCAAACATCTGCGTAATGGATCACGGCATTAAAGTAGGTATATTTAATCTGATTAATTAACCCAAATATTTTCGAGAATATAGCTTGTCTTCAACTAACCAATGATAATGAAGATTGTTTGCATAAGTTTATTGCGTACATAATAAAAACGTGTGCGTATTAGCATATTTTTCATAAAATCGACTAGTTTTTAAGATAGGTTGTAGAAAAAAATAATCGGTGTTTTTTTTTAGAACCATGTAAACTTAATGTAAACATTAGATATTGAAAAAAAACTACCATAATTTTTTTATTTAGATTTTTATAAATCTAAGACTGGTTGGTATATGAATACAACAGGCCGACTAATGCTCTCGTTTGAAAAAAAAGGCAGGGTTGCAGACCTAATAGTTTGGCTGCAATCGCGAAGTTCAGGCTGAAATCTGATTTTAACTAAAATTATACTAAAGTTCAAATAACTTTTGAACCATTGAATTTCGCAAAACATACATGGGGGTTAAATCGATGGGTATTGAGGTCCCCCACCCCCCAGCCACCGATGATCCACCCCTCTTGTTTCACCCGTCCAAATTTTTTCTACGCACTAAACATCATTTAGGGAACCCATTTTTGAAAACAAATTGTATGTCAAATTTTCAAAATAAAATATATCATATAGGATCATTTATTCAATCGTACAGAATAATCATATGGTGCAAACAGCGTACGTTAACCTGTTATTACATCTCTGTCAGACCCGCGTAAATGAGTACTCAACTTTATTGTACTATGTGATACAAAATTAAAATACATGTTTCTCATAACTTTTACTAAAGATGCTTCTGTGTGAATTTGGACGGGTTTGTCGAAGTCACCCTATATATATATATATATATATATATATATATATATATATATATATATATATATATATATATATATATATATATATATATATATATATAGTCACGTCGTTAATAGGGGAACACGAAATGGTCATGCTGCAACATAAAAACCTGGCGAAGTCAGAATTTTTTTTAATTGATAAATCCGGTTTTTAGTACGATAAGACTCCCAACAGGTATTCCTCGAAACAGGGGAGGGATAGAACTATAAGATAATGCAGTGCTGCAAGTCCCCTTGATTGGCCTAATCAGTGGCAGCAGCATGATGAGCGACGCCTCATACCTAGATATCTAGTATGATCAATCTCCTCAAAAAACCCAAGCTCATCCGAAAGACCATCAATTTCTGTGTAAGAAACACCACTGCTGCATTTTCGAAACAGTGGAGAAAGTGGTTGCTGCAGCGATTGAAGGTCGCCCTCCGCGCAGCTGCATTCGGCGTTTCAATTCAGTTTTGTCAGCAATCATTATAGGTTCCTTTCGATTTGTACTGATTAAATACGTGTGCTACAATCACGTACGAATAATTTTCCGGTAGTCTTATCGAACTAGTTTAGTGTCGTCGGCTCTTAGACCATATAGCTACATTCATAGCATACACTTACATGCACTAGTGCTGCCTTCTGGCGGGTTTTTGAATTATAATTTACAGCGTACAGGTGGACACTTTTTCTACTTCTCCCCCCCATTAGATGGTTCTTCTTACATCTCGCTTCTTTAACTATTTCATTACAAATATTTCGTTCGTATAAATTGTCGCTATTATGTTACAAAAGTTACCGTGGCCTATGGATGTATGTGAGGCTAGGGGACCGTGAACACGCTGCTGTCCCATAGGGATACAGGAACCTAGGTCACAATGATCAGAACACATCACAAGTTTATAATTGCGGCATACTTATAGTCCGTGGGTGGTTATCACCCAGATGAGCTTGAGGCCCTACCACGTAGCTGTGGTTGTTTTGTCGCCTTTTACGACAGGCCGACCCCGGCTGCAAGGGTTAGTATTCTTACTTCGCCCCTGCACGGAGAATATGTAATAGGGCGTGATGAAATGGCGTGAAATGAAATAATTTGTAATTAAAATTATTTATTATGAATTCATGGAATATTGGAAGGTAAATTATAAACTATTAATTATTACAAAAGCTTTAATATAATCCATTATTAGATTTATTGTAAAAATCGTAATTAATCTAAACAAACTCCTACGCAAGATGTGGCTATAACAAATTTAAAATGCGTTTGAGAAATATATTATTTATACAATTTTTTTTTATTTCGCGATGTATCGAAGTGCAAAAACAATTTGGTTTCATAACAATGCTTTATTATAAAAACATTTGAGTAAACAAAATAAATTTTTCCATTTGTGATTTTTGTAGAACAATTATGATTATAATTACGGGTTACTGTTAATTCATTACCTGTTATTTGCAAGAAGGTTGCTTGAGGTAGCAGTCGTGAAATATGATTTCTAAATTGTTTCTTATCTGCCTAGGTTTAGGCCTAGGATGGGCTGGTAAGTCTATATATTTTATAAGTATCGTTTTCCAAATTTAAAAATAGTTTTTATTAAATAACAGAAAAGAAAAAATTAATTGGTAACAAAAAATTGTGTGTCGTCACGGGACGCCTGGCAGATGTGAAACATCGAAATTATTTTATATAGGCAATATGCATCAAAGGATAGTTTACGACAGGAAATACTTATAAGTGGCATAATGAAAAATAAATTAACAAGATTTTTTAAAAAAATTACTAATTATTTAATTCATTGGCTCGGCCTTGTCCCAGTCGTTTATTTGGTCCTAATTTATTTAATACACATTTGCATTTATTACATATAAAAATTAAAAGACAAATTTCTGATTATATAAATATAATTAACAACTTGCTGTTGATTTGAATCACTTGATAATTGGGAGCTGCCTCAATAGCATTGGGTATTTTTGTGACTTATCAAAGACATTTGATTGCGTCCATCATGATGACATTACTCAAGAAACTACACAACTTCGAAATTCAAAAGTCGATATTAAATATTATAACTAAGGTAAAGGCACTAGTAATTGATCACGCTCCTGTAGTTGATCAATAAGGCACAAAAACCGATAAAATAATAATTCATGACGTGTTTTTAAACTAATTCCAAATTAAATAGCCGATCCTACCATTTAGTCATCGAACTGTGAAAATTAAGTTTCCTCTATTATTTAATATTCCAAATGACCACCAATTGTTTGACGATTAACGCCCAGTAAAAGTATAATTGGTAAAATACCTATAATTGGTAAGAAACTCTTAACATTTTTTTTAAGAATTGAAAATCTTTAAAGTTTAATGTTAGCAATTTATTGACTTTATTGATAGTATTTTTTTTTAATTTTACTATTTGTTTAGGGTTAATTAAAGTAACGAGGTATCTGAAAAATAAATATATATTTACAAAATCGACCTAGTGGGGTGGTCCACTACTGATTCAAATTTATCATGATTTTCTAGTAATTGACCGGCATGACCAACTTTTGATAAAATCGTCTGTTATGTGAATAAACTATGCAAAATAATATATTGAGGTTAATTTAATTTAGTTTTACAATTAGTTACTTTTATTTAGTATTTGACCACCTTTATTATGTTCCTGAAAGCAATGTTTCACCTCATAGATGTCTGAGAAAGAGTGCACATTTCTGAATTATACTGAAGCTGCAATGCTCTCAACCGTGAACGATGTTCTATAAGACGGCTTTCGTAAGTCTAATTTGTCAAATTCTGATTCGGACGCTTTGCTGAGGAGAAAACGTGATGAGTCAGAAAATGACACTGATCAATAATATAACATTATAAGTCTGGAACCGCTCCATAAATTAGATGATCAGTAAATGCATCAAGATCAGCTAAATTTAAATACGAAAATAAATTTTATTTCATGAAATAAAACATTACAATTTGATTTTGAAATTTAGTAATTACTCTTACAAAGGAAAAAAGACCAGTTCAACGACAAATATTCCAGAGACATTCTTTTATGCAATTTTCCTATTATTAAGAATTAAAACGCCAAGTGACCAATTTGTTTTTTTTTTAACAAATAACCGTAAACATCTGGATGGTCATCTACTGGTGCAAAATATGATCAACTACTACATTTTCGTCAGATGGTCAACTACTGAATCTCTAATGTTAGTTTTTTTTTATTTTGTTTTATATTTTATTTAATCAATATACGGGGAAAATCACTAGTTTAATTTCATTAAAAAACTTTCGTAGACTGCACAAAAAGAAATATTGAATTTCCGATGTAAGTTAAGGTTAAGCATTAAAAAAAGAAATTCTATACCCTTACGTGGTCCACTACTGTTGCAGTTACCTGAATTTATTTAAGACTTATTTGAAATTTATGATTGTTTAACTAGCGATGGTTTTGCAGACCCGAACATTGTGAGACCATGCTTCATGGACGACTACAAATGCATCGGTGATAATTTAGCAGCAAACTCGAAATGTAACAAAAACGTCCGTGGATTTATACCCTATTTACACAAGATACCGAAATTCGTCTTCCACACCCCGTTCTTCAATGCTACCTATATAGACAATAATTTGAAGATCAGAAATATTGATGGTTGTTTTGTCAGCGAGTTCTTGTAAGTTATCAAACAAAGGCTTTTCATTTTTACAGGACTTTCTGTTTAGCCCTATTCTTCTTCCTCTTCTCATGAATTGTTACTTTTTTTTAACCAGAGATGACGGCGACAAATCATCCCTGTAAGGTCTTGTCCATAGGTACGTTCCCCATAAAGGATAAAGTATTTTTATGATTTAATAGTTTGTTCTAGTTAATAGCCAGATAGGCCTGATGACAAATGGTCACCATCGTTTAAGGACGTTTGCAAAACCAAAGACATTGCCAACGCGTTTAGACCTCGAAGAAATTTTATAACGCTTTTTTAATCTTAAATCATATCGTACTGCGATGGGAAACCCTCAGCCAAGATTTGACCTGCACACAAAAAGGTGTGTCTGTTAGTTGTATGTAAAATAACCCAGCAAAGCAGGTTTTCATCTGCTTCTACAACTGCAGTCCGACACAACATTGAAAGGAAAACGTACCCTGAAGTGAACTATCCAAAGCTTACGCTCTAAAACTCGAGTTTACTGTTAGAACAAGATTTCATCATCTTTTTCGGATCAATGCCTCTCGTTCTTAATTTTCTAGACCAAGAAATCTTAAAAAATACTAGAAATGTTTAAATTTTCCATTCGCAGAGACGGTAGTCTCTATAGTGTAGATTTTCCAAGCTCAAAGGAAATATTCAGATGTGCTCTTTTACTGACAGTGAATTAGCAAAAGAAGCAATTTGTTTGTCGATTGACGGAACTATAAATGACGGAGTAGCGATATTTTTATTGAAGAAGTGATTATTTTCAGCTTCAACCAGAAAACAAGTAAATCTGTGCTGACTATTGATTGTCCATATCTGAATTTTGAGTCGAGGAGAACTTACTATGAGCACAGATCGTTCTTGGAAGACAATGTCTATAGCTACAACATTAACGGAACGTATCGTAAGTTTTTTTACTGGCTTTAGAGGTTACCAAGTTGCATTTTTATTATAAAGGGGACAACCATTAATTACGTGAGCTATTTTTCGATCAATTTAGACCCCCCCCCCCTTTAGGTGAGATTTAGTGAGATTTGCCTGGAACCCCCCCCCCCCTTCCCTTACGTGAGATTGGTGCTAAAATATTTTAAACTAAAATTTATTTTACTATTCGGGAAAATAATAAACCGTTCAGGTATACTATAGTTAATTTATTTAAATTAAATAAAATTCAAAGTAAAAAAAACATATAAAAACATATTTTTTAATATCTGTAATATTTTATATTTTTTGAAGGTGACGTGAGATTTCATTGGACCCCCCCCCCATTCTGAGCTCACGTAATTAATGGATGTCCCCAAAGGTAAAATTCATGGAGACTAACTCTATGGTAAAATTATAGTCAATATGTAATATTTATGACACTGTATCGATGACCGTGATATTGGGAGCCATTTTGAAATAGGTACCAACTGTCACCTCTATGTCAAATGTCATATATTTTCTAAATTTTAAATAGCTAGCCTTCCTTGTAATTTCAATTAGTCTAGAACTGTTTTTAATGTTTTCGTAATTTAATAATATTGGTTTATTAGTTAATCTAGGCAAACGTAGCGTAATACGTCCCCCAGACCGATGACCTGCGCAAGATCGTCGGGGCTGAATTGGAAAAGTTTACCTCCAGCAGTAAATAGTGATTGGCTAATGACATATATTCAGTCGAGACGGTTTTATTCGTTTTTATCGTAATAAAAAGAACAGAACCTAAATATTTGATGTATTCATTCATACTAGCACACTAGTTTGCTGAATTATAGAGGCGAATGATACTGTTTCTGTTGCAGCATTGATCCGATTGACGACAGTGTTCGACCACGCGCAACATCTGGATCTGTGTGAAGCTTTTACATTTGCATACGTGGACGCATTGCCCAAATTTCACATTAATCCCAACGGTAGGTATAAAAAGGCTGCGAATTAAGAAAATAGACACGGAGTCCCATCTTATGAACAGAGAGAACTCTTTCTCTGACTGATTCACCAACTTAATTGTCGCCATTTTCAGGAACTGTAAAATTCCTGGTCCGTTTTCCTGCATTATCTGTTCCACTTTGTACGATATTTGGAACACATATCTCTTTTTGAGTATTTCCCTGTCTTAAAGGGACCTAATGGAAGCAAAAGGGGTAGATTTGTCCATCAAGCAGGTCGCTAATCGCTGAAGAGAGTGCAAAGTGGAGAAGTAAATGGGGAATGATACGAGGCATTACAGCTAGTACAAGTATGTGGCAGTTATGGGATATCGCAATTGGACATCAACCGACCACGGGTTCCCATCCTACGATAGTATGCACCACTTCTGTGGTAGGGCCTCAAGCCCGTCTGGATGGCGACCACCTTTGGTCCTAAATATGCCGCCAGAATAACCTTGTTTTATGTTCCGGCATTAATGACCCAAGTTCCTGTACCCTTGTGGGACAGCAGCGTGTTCGCAATGCCATTAGTGTTGCAAACTCCTATATGCGACGGTAACTGCTAAATTCTAAGCGGGCTCTCAGCCTGTCTGCTGTCCTACAGCAATAAAAAAAACTTAAGCAGTTTTTCTCGTATAATATGCATAATATCCGGATGCTCGGTATTTTTTTTTTTATAAATTGTGTTTTGGAAATTAACAATTGATTTTCTTAGTCTAACCTCAAAGCAAACACTCATTGACTTCTTGTTACTTACCAAGGCCATCTGCTGGAATAGCTTTAGTGTTATGTTGTTAAAGCAATTTAAAAAAATAGTATTACTATTCGCCGATAGATGTCGGGAAGAGTCACATTTTTGTTATTTTTCTTCCAATAAAAAAAAGCTAATAAAATGACATTTTCTAAAAATTATTCCTAGCTAGATCGATTTATCGCCCCCGAAACCCCCCGTATACTAAATTTCATGAAAATTGTTGAAGCCGATTCCGAGATTCCAATTATATATATATATATATATATATATATATATATATATATATATATATATATATATATATATATATATATATATATATATATATATATATATATATATATATATATATATATATATATATACCTAGTCAGGTCATAAATTCTGTCACATGTTTAATGTAAAATAATTGTAACAAGTTTATTCATTATGTAACCATTTATATACCAAAATGAACTTAACAAAACATAGATTCTTATGACATTAAAGTTTATTCAAAATGACCTCCGTGATTTTGAATACAAGCCTTCAATCTGCGCGGCCAGTCCTCTATCGCAGCACGAACGAGGTCCATGTCAATATCGACGGCTGCCTTAATCAAGGATGTCTTGAGTGACTCCAAATTGGGATGAGGCTTTGAACACGCCTTTTCCTCCAAGTGTTGCCATATCTTGTAATCTAACGGATTCAAATCTGGACTGGAGGAGGGCCAGTCTTCGTGCCGGATGAAGTCGATTTCACGCGCCGCCAGCCAGTCTTGTGTGCTCTTCGCTCTATGAGCTGGCGCCGAATCTTGTTGGAATACCCAGTGCCTGTTATTGAACATGGTATGAGAAACAGGTTCGACAAGGTTCATCAGGACTGTATTTTGATACACAACAGCATTCGTTTTTACACCTTTCTCACAAAAATGTACCTCTGTTAAGCCCCAATAAGAAACTCCCAACCATACCATGAGCGAGGATGGAAAATGACCTCGTTGGACACGCGGAATACGGTTGCTCGCTTCTTCACTACTGTGTGCGTACACCTTATCATTTTGTTTGTTGTAGCTCTCTTCTACGGTAAACATTTTTTCATCCGAAAAAAGAATTTCCCGATATTTTTTTCCCGCGTACCGCTTCAACAAAGCGCGGCATCTCTTCAGTCTCAGGTCCATTAGACGAGCATTCAAACGATGTCCTGTTTTTCTTCGATATGCCCGAAGCCCTAAGTCTTCATTTAACACCCTTTTCACCGTGGTTCTGCTTAACCCCATCTGAAGGGCCAACAGTTTCTGCTTATGTTTGGGATTTCTTTGAATTCGTGCCTTCACAGCTTTTATCACTGCTGGAGTCCTAACAGACCGAGGGCGACCACTTCTTGACCTGTCATCTACACTAGAGTCTTCATTGTATCGTTTGATGGTACGATAAATGAATCTTTTGGTTATATTCAAATTTTTCAGTATGTTAAAAATTTGAATTGGCGCGTAACCGCAACGATGCAACGCAATAACTGCAACACGGTCTTCTTTAAGCGTCCACTCCATATTTAAAAAATGAGTAAAATTCTAAAAGTATACATTTTTATTTTCATGAACAATTCGAGATTCGAATTCAATAAACTTTTTTGTGGCCAGCATTCTAAAAGAAAAGTTTTTACTGTGTGACAATACTTATGACCTGACTAGGTATATACAAGAATTGCTCGTTTAAAGATATAAGAATTGTCATAAAAACCTGCATACCTAGATCCCACTTTGGACTCGAGGTGAAGACCAAAGCCCAGTAATGAGAAGTTAGAGGTGTTATATATTCATTACAGTATCTCCATTGCACGCTGCTCCTGATATAATGACATATAATGACTGACTTTTTCCAGACCCGAAAACAGCCAAACGCTTGACCAAAGACCTGACGCGTCTTAACATCTATGAGAGAGAAACATTTTTCTGGCGCGCCAATCAACTCACGAGAAAGTTCGTCAACTCTCTCATCTGTGATTTTGGATGCTAATAATACTTCTAATTTTTAAACTTAAACAATTAAATCATTATTATCAAAAACTTGTTTAGAAAAATATTTTCATATATAGTATACGTCTTTAATATTAAAACAACTTGTCAAGGCTTGTTTTGATAATTGATAACGTTTTGACCATGTTTCGGCAATTATTTTGATCAATCGACAAAATATGAGAATCATAGAATGAATGAATCATGAATTTAAAATTTAATCTACCCACAATTTAAAATTGTACATTACTTTTAATATATTTTTAAATATAAATCCGAGTTTTTTTTACCCGCATTTCTTCCACTGGAGCTCTGACTGTTTTGGTGTGGATTTTACCAATGCCTTTTTTTTACTCTTATTCATTATATGTAGTCGGTTTAAGTTCTATTCTCCTATATAGTCTTCATTTCAACACACATCAATCCTTCCGGCTTTTTTGTCCATCCGCTATTAGTATTCATTGTTTCTTTTTTGCCAATGTCACAGTGAAAAAGTGAGAGATTACAGACTAAAATTTATTTCAGTAATTCCTGATCAAATCCTGTCTGAGCCTGAGCACCTCACAAAAACTGGCTACTACCCACATTTAACTCCTAAAATAAATAACGTTATCCAAATTTAATATTTTACCTAACCCACTTTGTGCCGAGTGGAAGGAGAGAACATGTGCTTAAATATGCCATGAGTGTTCCGACGTAAATGACCCTGTTTGGTCCCCTACGCAGACACCGTCGTGGCAAACATTCATAGGCGACGATAACTGCTTACTATTAAGTAGGCCATCAGATTGTTTGGTGTTCAATAGCAATAAAAAAACGAGAAAGGCTGGAAAAAGTAGAACTAACGAAGTAATAGTAGTAGCCGGTTGTACCAAGGCTTATATAATACTTCGGACCTGTCGAATTTAGGTCACGTTATTATGGCGACATACTTAGGATCAAAGGTGATCGCCATCCAGACGGGCTTGGGGCCCTACCACGTAGCTAGCGTTGTTTTGTCACCTTTTACGACAGGCCAACCACGGTTGAAGAAGTCAGTATTCTTTCTCAGCCCCTGCACGGATAAAAATTGTGTTCCGGTATTAGTTACCAAGGTTCCTGTAACCCTATGAGACAGCAACGATGCTAGGAGCGCCACGAGCATCTATAGGCGACGGTAACTGCTTTCTAGGTGGGTCGTTAGCCTATCTACTGTTCTTTGTTGATTGAATTGAGTTTCAACATAGAATTGACAGTTCTGGTGAAATTCAACATGTCGTTTATAATCTATCTATACTCAATGAAGTATTAAAGGGCGTTGAAGCAGACAAACAAAAAGTGTGCAATTCACATACAGCAATAGTTGAACTTCAAGAAAGTAGGTAATACTTAAAGTCTACACAACGCACATAATACAAAAGCCTAAAGAAAAACAAAGTAGATGAAATTTAGGAAACACTGCATACTTGTATTCTATCTCATTCTCTCGCAGGCTAAATCCTTATATGTTTGTCTCTTTTTGTTGTGGCTTTTTCGTTTCATCGAATTTTAAAATTATTAAAACGAAGCATTTCCACTTTATAAAGTAATTTTACTTGGGCTCTATGTTATATCAAAAGCAATTTATTGTCGTGGGTAGCACACACAGGTAAAATCTTCATAAAAACCGAATGAATTTGAAGTGTTTCATTTTCCGACTGCGAGCACAATGCTTCGCATTCATTTATTTTATCTACGTAGCAACTTTAGCGAATGACATTTTTCTGTTGTATTCATGAAATCATACTTCTTTTGGAGCGTTTAGAAAAAATTATGAGAGTAAATTAATTAATATAATAATAAGTATAATTTATGTACTTTGTGGTATAATACACACCGAAAGCCAAAAAGCGACATAATGACGTTATCTGATTTGTAACTATATTCACAGTAATTTCTCAAATATTCACAAATCTACAACACGTGATCTATATATATGATTGAAGATTAAAAAAACTATTTATTCTTAAATAAACATGTGTGTATGTGATTTTAAATTATATATGGTGGTGAATGAGAGGCCATTGTAAAAATTCATGATAAAATGGACTTTTAATTTTAAAAAATTTAACTGTTGGTATGTATTCTTTTTATTTTATGGCACCCAAAATTTTTAATAAATTATCCAATAGTTTTAAAAATCTAGACATCTCTAATTTTAAAAGAAAATTAAAATTATTCTAACTAGCTGACCCGGCAAACGTTGTTCTGCCATATAAATAATTAACGCCCCCGCAACCCCTCTTGGGGGTGGAATTTCGTAAAATCCGTTCTTAGCTGACCTCTACTCGGTGAAAAGAATATTCCTACCAAATTTCAAGTCTTTAGCTCTAATGGTTCCAGAGATATCGTGATGAGTGACTATATACGTGGAATATATATATATATATATATATATATATATATATATATATATATATATATATATATATATATATATATATATATATATATATATATATATATATATATATATATATATATATATATATATATATATATAGAGAGAGAGAGAGAGAGAGAAATGTTATTACAATATAATGGAATTTTTGAATGACGATTTTAAGTAATATAAATTAACAATATATGTAAGTTTTTAGAATTAAGAATTTATTGTGAATTAATTAATTAATTTCCCAATAATATGCCTATGCCTAGGGGCAAAAATGCACTGGAAACAATTTGTAAACTGACAACTGTAACTACCTACATTTTAACAAATAAAGATTATTATGATTCCTACGTGCGTTTACACGTTTTTTATTGCTCGAAAAATATTCTGAACAGGAAAGGTAAATAATTAGTGGGAAAGTCCTGTTAGTTTGCTAGTTCCTAAAGTTAACCAGGGTATTTAAATAAAATTAAAATGCTGTAATTTGTAACTTATTTAATTCGTTATCCCATACTTACAATTATTGACATACTATGGTGTTACAAGTCGAAAATATCTATTTTAGAATTAAAGCAATACATTTCTCACTTGACAAACTGAATTATTATTTCACCAACGTTTCTACCAATTATAAGGGCGTGGCAAATATAATCAGACTCACGCGCCATTATTTTGAGATAAAAGCGAACGTAAAAAATAAAGTAGAAAACTTTCTAAGTAAAAACTTCTACCATGATATGCTAAAAATTGCCATTTTGTAAGAATTAAATCTCCCTATGGTTTGTTACTGAAAGGTAAAATCCCTTTTACCTTGTTATTAATCAAAGAAATATATTGATTTAACAGTATTTAATAAATTTGTATATTTGACTATACATGCGTATATCACTAACCCATTATAAAATAGGGTTGCAAGCTTAAAAAATCTTAAAAAATAATTAACTATTTTTATTGTGTACACAATATTTATATTTTATATTTGTTTTACGAGTGTCATTAATATTTAAGACATACAAACGGACAAATGCGCACAATTCAACAACGGCTATATGTATATAAACCTGGAAACCGCCTAAAGGCCTGTATTTGACATCCACGTTGCTAAGTGAATGCAGATTATAGAAATTAACAATCTGCATTTTGGGAAGACCGGCCGCGACACTTGCTTCTCAAGTTAGCAGACGATTGACGGACTTGGCTTCTCTTATATGCACAACAGTTCTCTCCGAGTAGGGGTGGAGTACGAATACTGCCCCCTGCGGCCAGGGCTGGCCTGTCAAAAGGCAGCAAACAACCCAAGCACGTGGCCTTAGGTACGCCGTCATAGCAACCTTGTGTTCCGGCATTAGTGACCCAGGTTCCAGTACTCCAATGCAGACAGCAGCGTGTTTGCGGTGCCTCTAAGCAACGTTTACTATTCAGTAGGCCTTCGGCGACTGTCTGCTGTTCAAACGGCTGTTCAGTCCGAAGTTGCAATTGAATGTACGAAACGAACATAATACCTCGTATCACCAAACGTAAAACGGGGAGGTTATTGAATCCCTCTGTAATTTCCATTGAAGACAATCACGTGACAACAGACTACACTCTTCTCCTTTCGGTATAAGTTAGAAGTCTATATACCCAGCTCGCTTGGATGATATTGAAGACCTGAAGTCTAACTTATCCCACCTATGTGGGGTCGGCACAACATTTTTTCATCCACTCTCCTCTATACATACGTCATCTCAATACATACCTTTTATCACCATACCATTTTTTACGCAATCCATCTTTTCTTTGGTCTATCTCTTCTCTTCTATTCTTCCACTCTCATTTCTATGACGAGTGCACCAAACACAAGAGCTCCATAAATGAGGCGTGGCAATCGGAATGGGGCTTATTCGAGGGTACAAATGCAGGTCTAGTCACTGACCCTACAAAAAGGCAACCCGGTTTCAATGCCAATAGAAAAGCGTGGACCCGGTCAAACCGGTTCAGAACCAACCACGGGTGAACAAATCACCACCTTCACAAATGGGGTCTAAGGGAGTCACCGAACTGCGACTGTGGAGCACTTGACCAAACTACACAGGCATCGCCGAGCTGCACAACTTCACCGCTGACGCAGAGAGCTGGCTGAAAAATCTAGATATAGATGTTTGATCTAAGCAGGGATTGCCATACGCTATGATCATGATGATTTCTATCATCTGGCACTCTTCTCTTCGCATTACACGGCTTAACCACCCTAGTTTGTTACTTTTTAGCCATTCAACCAACCATGCTACTTTCAAACTTCCTCCAATGTACTCATTTCTAATTTATATCTTCTCTTAACCCGTTAAAATACAAATGGAGCTGTAACATACACAATCTCTCTCTCTATCTATCTCTCGTGGTCATCCCTGGATGTGCACATCGGTGCTGTGGTGCACCTTGTTTCAATAACCTCCATCGGTGCCTATCCGTTGCATCTCTGACTACCGAGCAAACATTCGGATGCAGTTAGGGCCTTTATTTGATCGCACCATTTGGTCGAAGGCCGTCCGCGGGCTCGTTTACCCTCCGTGTTACCAACTACACACATACATCATACCACGCTACTAAAAGTCACCTTCAATTATTAACTGCTGTTATTGTCAACAACATTGATATGTCTCTCTCTATGCATTCCACCACTAACGCTTCGTTTCACAACATATTTTACTTTTTTATTGCTCTGGAGCAGCAGACACACTGAGGACCCACTTATTAATAAGCAATTACCGTCGCCTATGGATGTTTGTGATGCTAGGGGCACCGTTAACACGCTGACATCCGCCTTGGAAAACTGGAACCTGGGATCTCCTTAGAGGGTGAGCTCGTCCAGGGCGGATTGGTGATTTCCCTCGCCGAGTACGTAACAATACGTCGAACGTATAAACAGCTCACACGATAGGAATCAACTTTGTGACCTTCCGCTTAGATCCGTCTCAGTGGGATACTGTTTTACAATAGTAACATTACAGTACAAGCTTTTCTAAGAGTAAATTATTGTTCTTTTGAAGTTATACTTCTTTTTGCGCGTTTGAAAAAAAAATTATGAGGGTAAAGCCGGATTTATATTTGTCTGACGTGACGCGTCAGAAGCATATGGTTTCATACATTTGGGCCAGACGACAGAACGCGTCACGACACGACATACAAATGTGTCCCTAACCATATTAAATGTATGAAACCGATGTGCTTCTGACGCGTCACGACACGACACGTCAGACACATATAAATCCGATTGAAAATTTTTACGATGCGCGCGCACATACCGATAGCCAAAAAGCGACACGATGAAGTTAGCTGACAACTTCCTGTCAAGTTTCCGTGAAAACTTGTAACTATACTCAGAGTAGTTTCTCAAATATTCAGAAATCTACAACACATTCATCTATAATCATCAGTGGAGATCAATTTTATTCATATATATATAATTTTCAAAATCAAATATTTATTTATATACATGTGTGATGTGATTTCAAATTGTGGTTTGTAAAAATTCGCGATAAAAGTGACATCATTAAAAAAAATTTTTTTTCAGCGCAGTATTGAGGTTAGCTGTCGGTGTGTTTATTTATTAATTAATTATGATAATTAATAAATAATAATTCATTTTATTAATTTATTATTCCTTCAACAAACACAGAGTTGTGGTATACGCGATGAAACCTCTAGCTATTTTCGTTCTGTTGCGTCAAAGCAGTATAACTTCTTACGTACGTAAATAGTTTTTTTAAGTAGTCTATGTGCGCACGGGTGACTTTAGACCGTAACGGTATAGCCACTCTCATCCGGTCCATAGACACAAATGAATCACTATGAAAATCATTCATGCCTGCGCGTGCGCACATATACTTCAAGTATTATCACAGTAAAGTAGCAGTATTACCATATTCGTTTGCATCGATGTCCATTTGAAATGCTTCCTTATGCAATCCGAGCAGGGGCGGAGTATGAATACTAACCCCTCCCACCGTTCCTCAGCAATAAAAAAAACTTGCTAATGTCAAAATTAACAAGGCAGTTTTAACTCTGTAAAAATCCTTGCAGTAAATTAAAGGACACCAACGAGTTGTAATACTGTTATTTCACTGAAATATTTAATATTAACTTACTTATATTAATTTAATGCACTTCGATTAGTCTTAACATACACTTAAATTAAGGGCAGTTTCACACGATGGTACAGCACCTGCAGTACCTAGGTCGGGCACCACCACCGCCGGCGGGGGGCGTTACGGGCGCGAAGTACGCGTGCACTTTTACCGATGGCAGGTGATTCTGGGAAGATGAAGAAGAATGTAATGATGATGCGAAATAAAAAGAAATGTTTAATTGCTGTAGGACAGCAGACAGTTTGACGGCCCGCTTAAAATTTAGCAGTTGCCGTCGCCTATGGGTGTTTGCAACGCTAGTGACGTCGCGAATACGCTGCTGTCTCATAAGGGTACAGAAACTTGGGTCACTAATGCCGGAACACAACACAAGGTTATTACGGTGGCATACTTAAGAACAAAGGTGGTCGCCATCCCGACATGCTAGAGGCCCTACCACGTAGCTAGGGTGGGTTATTTTGTCACCTTTTACGACAGGCCGACCCCGGCCGCAGAGGTTAATATTCTTTCTCCGCCCCTGCACGGATAAATATACTGGTACAATTCACAGAACGCCGTATAGTCCCATAATAGTACTTATGTTATGGATACTAGACAACTGATATACTATGAATAAATACATATTATACATAAACACCCCGCAAGAAGGGAATCGAATCACTTTAGCCGCTACGCCACGGAGGTCATGGTAAAAAAATATCACCAGTATGTAAATAAATCAATGTACTAGGACAAGGGGAGTGTTCTGAAGAACTATTTAGAATGGTGTCCTCGTCGTCTTTCTACCATCTCAATACCCGCCATCGGCTAGGTGTTCATCCCCATTTCTTGGAGCCTCTTCTTTCTTGTACGAAACGGTTCTCAAGAACGTTCATGTTGCGTACTTCAGGATCTGGAATGAGCTTCTGGCTGAGAATTTCTCAGCGAGGTACGATATGGGGTTCTTGAAAAAAGGCGTTATAAAATTTCTTCGAGGCTGGCAGCGCGTTGGTAATGCCTCTGGTGCTGCAAACGTCCATAGGCGACGGTGACCACCTGCCAGGGTGGGCCGTCTGCCTGTCTGCTGAACTCTAGCTATAAAAAAGCACGGCATGCAAGGCTGGAAGATTGGAAAAGAATGACACTGTTTTCTTGTTCTCCTCTTGGAGTGGCCCTTTGCATAAAAAAATATGGAGGGTAGAAGAGAACCGTCTCATATGGGGGAGAAGTAAAAAAAGTGTCTAACTGTAGCTGTAAATTATAGTTCAAAAATCCACCAAAATGGCGCTAGTCCAGCTACAGTGTATGGCTATGAATGTATCTGTTGTTAGACGAACGACTACAGTAGTTAGTGACAGTGTAGTGGTTTTTTTTTTATGGGAACCTTTCCCCCGTTCCAATTCCCTATCACAGATAAGGCTTTATTTTTCTAATAATAAATAGATTGTCAAATAATACCATGTGGTATTAGCGGGTAGAATTACGCTTGATGGCATCTCCTAGCACACTCATGCAGTACCTCTCCAGGACAGTACAGTGTTGAGAACCTCAACTATTACCGTAGTTCAAAATTATTTCTTAAATATACGCAATTTTTTTTATATAAAATATTCCATTATTTCCAACAGAAAACAGTTCTTTTTTCTTCTAACCTCCATAAAAAAAAAGAAAATGGCATGACAAAAATGTGACATTATTCATCGCCGCCTGTAATAAACACTCTATCAAAAGTACCCTCACTGACAGTTCAATAAAAACATCTGCACTTACCCTCAATTTCCTTATGGCGTTTCTTGTGATCATTTGACAGTCGTAAAGCTCGATCAGTTGTAAGTTGTGACAGTATGTGAGGTGGTCTAAGGCAACGTCCGTCACCAGGGGGCAGTTGTCGAGGCCTAAAAAAATGATGAACCATGAACTCCAAAAAAAAAAAATCCATTCATAATTTCAAGTCCTACAATTTGACACAAATTTGTGGAGAGAACAATTCATAAGCCCCACAACTCCGGGGGGGAAGGTGACAATATGTCGGCTTTCCCGCTACCTTTTTTTTTCTATTACTGAGGAACAACAGTCTCGACGGCCCACTTATTAGTAAACAGAA
Source organism: Malacosoma neustria (assembly GCA_963693495.1). NCBI lineage: Eukaryota > Metazoa > Arthropoda > Insecta > Lepidoptera > Lasiocampidae > Malacosoma > Malacosoma neustria. The sequence goes on along the minus strand of OY856398.1, from coordinate 805,111 downwards.
CACACTGCTGTCTGATAGGGGTACAGGAAGCTGGGTCACTAATGCCAAAACACAATACAAGGTTATTATGGCGGCATATTTAAGACCAAAGTTGGTCGCCATCCAGAAGTGCCTGGAGACTTACCACGTAGCTAGGGTTGTTTTGTCACCTGTTACACCAAGCCGACCCCGGCTGCGGAGGTTAGTATTCTTACTCCACCCCTACACGGGAAACGTACCTTTTTAAACGTACACCGTTTTTGTCACCTTTCTTACCCCCCCCCCCCCCCTCTAGTTTTCACGTAGTAAATCATAAATACTATTTTAAACATTTTCTGCAAGCAGAAATTTAAAAAAAACGTCCTACATTGTTTTTTATTAATACAAATTTAAACGCTGCGCGCCATATATGAACATAGTTCGAAAAAGCGCAAGATTTCCTTTAGAGAATATCGACTACGTGAAGTAAACCTAAGCCCCCCCCCCATCCCTCTGTAACCAAGCGTGATATCTTGAAGATGTCCATCCCCCCGTTGAACTGATCAAGTAGTGGTACAGTACAGATCTTTGCAGGATCGACGTACAGAAGCATTATCCTGTGTGGCAATACTTATTAAAGAAGACATACCAAGTACTGTGAGATGTTCCGCAGCGCACGGCGACATAGACAACTGTTTAATTCCGTAGTCTGTTATTAATTCGCAATGAGACAGCGTCTAAAATGTACAAATATAGTGTAATTTATGGCAACACTGAGCAATTTTAAAATTTATTAAAACTACATAAAAATGACTCAGTGTATACAACATTCTCAGATTGTATCGGACAATTATGCAGCCTTTTGGCAGTTATTAATTTGTGATAACCTGTTTTCTCATTTCCTATTCAAAGTTCATTGTTTTTAAGACACTTGTCAGATTCAATGAGTGCGGTCATCGTATATTACGCACTCAAAGCCAGCGGCACTCGAGTGTAGACAATGAAACTTCTCAGTCTACTTTTCAGTGGTTTTTAGTCACCTCTGTGATTTCGATAGTATGATTGTATGATATACGAATAGTTTATTCCAGTCTGAATGTATCTCTACTATACAGGGTAGAAGGAAAGAGAATCATGTCATATGGAGAAGTTGAAAGTGTCCAGCAGTACGATGTAAATTAGTTTTAAAATCCGCGAAAATGCAGCTACAGTATGCTATGAATGTAGCTGTAGGTGACGAAGTGAAGTATGCCGAGTTTAAAATTCTCTATCCCACTCTAGTAACTTTTGGCGCTTTGCCCTAAAATTTGAGGGTCTGTGTGCTTATAAAACCGTCTACGGACAATCTATGTCTCGACAGTATTTCTATTTGATATTTTTTTCTTCTTTATTAATAGAAGATAGAAAATCATTCACTGACACATAAATCTTTATTATAGGTCCGCTTTCAGACTCTTTCTTCTTTTCACTCGTTTTCCAGCAGTTATGATCAGATTAGAGTGAACTTATCTAAGTACAGCTTCTTCTAAAAAATGATATCTTTTCACTCTCCTCTGTTTAGCAGTCAACATTCATACCTTTTTTTTTCTTTTATTCAATTCATCTACCTTTTCTTTTGTACCCAAGTTCTTTTATTGCAGAGATACATCAGACAGGTTGACGGCTCACTTAATAGGCACCGCTAACACGTTGCCTTTCGCGTAGGAGAATTGGAACCTGGTCACTTATACACGAAGTGTGGTTGCCAGCTTGTCAGGTTTGGCGCCCTATTACTTAATTAGGGTTGTTATGTCATGTTTTAGGATAGGCCTACCCGGACCGCAGGAGTCAGCTGCTTCGCGAGAGAGGAACTAATAGCATAATAAACATACTTACCAGTTTCTCTAGCCTTGGGCACCCCATGGCCAGGTGGACCAAAGTCGCGTCTGTTATTAGTACGCATTCCTCCAAATCCATACGTTCTATTAATCTGCAACTCTGAAGTAAAAAAAATTAAAGTTAAATAAATAAAAATATTATGACAATCGACACATCGACATCTAGTAGCAGAACGCTTGTATTTACTATTTCTTGTGCTTCCTAAAAAAAAACCCTCGGTATACAGGTCTTTAACTAATCCAGCAAAGGGTCTTTAAAAATGTGTGTGTGTGCAACTCAAACACGGCAGAAGTGAAACTTCAGAAAAGTAGCCTATACGAGAGAATAAGACAAATATAGAGTATCAGGAGTATTAGGATAATCATAAGGTTTATTTTCATAATATTTTTACCAAGCTTGAAAATTATTTCATATTTTAATGCAAAATATTACATTTCATTAGTTATAAAAAAGTTACGAAAGCCCGAACAAAGGGCAGACAAAGATGTATACTTATCTATCTCATTCTTTCGCATACTAAACCCATTTATGAATATATTTGTCTCTTTTTGGTGTAACGTGTAAATATACATACCCTGGCGAGAGCTTGGAAACCGGCGTCAGTGAGTTGCGTACATTGCGCCAACTCCAACGTTACCAAATCTGGACAGCGTGAAGCCAGTGCCAGGAGCGAGGCGTCGGTTAGACGGGAACATCCCGACAGGCATAACCGGCGCATGCATGGCCCCAATTTCGATATTGAGTCGTCTGTGAGTATCTGTAAGAGGCTTAATAGTTAAGGTCTACTCAAAAGACCTCTACTCAATGGGCGAACTGCCCACTCAATTACCAATGGTGATAAGATATGTTCAAATAGGTCTCCATGGTCTACTCAAAAGACGAACAGTCTATTCTAAAGGTTACAAGATATTTTATTGTCAGAACTGTGTACATACAAAGATGATTTACATGAAATTGTTTCAACAGTTTACCCCTTAGGGTGTACAATATTATTTCATTAATTATAACATATAAATTATTACCCGTCAATAATTAAAACATCATATTATACATGAACTAGCTGTGCCCGCGACTCCGTCCGCGTGGAATAGTGACTTTGGGCAGCATTTTTTAAAAAATGTTAAGGGTGGACAACCCTTATCACTAAGGGGTATGAAAAATAGATGTTGGCCGATTCTCAGACCTACTCAATATGCTCACAAAATTTCATGAGATTCGGTCAAGCCGTTTCGGAGGAGTACGGGAACGAACATTGTGACACGAGAATTTTATATATAAGATTTAAATGTCAAAAGATATCAAACAGAATACATTTTAAATCATAAAAAAATATTATAAGGATAATGTCTTTGTTAGAATTGTTATAATGTTATAATTATTACAATTACCCTATTGTGATTTAATGTCCTAATATTAAAAATCATTTGTTTTCGTGAAATTATTTTTTAAATTGTTAATATTTAACCAATCTATAATTATTTTTATGCTTATCAATAGATAATAATTCATATTGTTCTCTATTGATAAGGCATTGCTATCTTGAAATAATACTGTGCTATCATCTGCAAATAATATCATATGATTGTTTATTATTTTAGGAAAATCATAAATGTAAATTATGAACAATAATGGTCCTAAAACACTACCTTGAAGCAAATCAATATTTGTCTCTCTAATTTTAGATATGTACCTTATTGCTTTTTTACGTTTTGGACAAATTTTGGTAATAAGCGTACATTATCGTCTATTTTTTAGATAAGAATCTATCAAATTTCGTACACTTCCTCTTATCTTACACCGTATAAATTCAACTTATCTAATAATATATTTTGATCTACATAGTCAAAAGCTTTGGTTAGATCCATAAACATAGCTCCCGACATAATTTTCCTGTCAATGTTTTTTATTATGTTACGAGTATCTAGAAAATTGTATATTGCCATTTACTTTTTCAAAAACGAATACAGACTAAGGTATATAATCTTCTCAAACACTTTTGATAGGACTGATATGAGAGCTATAGGGCGATAGCAGCTCATCTTTTTTATTATCTTTCTTAAAGATCGGTTTAATAATAGTAAATTTAAGTTTTTCTGGAAATACACCACCCACAATACACAAGTTAATAATGTAACTTAAAACAGGAGATAGTGATTGACAGACAGTCTTAAAATATAAGTAGTGATGTCATCATAATCCATACTATGAGTGTTATTTAGGTTTAATAACTTTAATAATGTCGTTTGATACCGTGGGATTCATAAAAAGTGATTTAGACTGTTGTGTGATCGTTGCTGGTGAAATATAAGATTTTATGTTACGATGAAGTATTTGATCGACAAAAAAGTGATTGAAGGCATCTGCGATTAGTTGTGGATCTTTTATTCTCATATTGTTAATATTCATTTCGTCTAAGTCAGATTTAAGAAAATTATTTTGCTTTGATTGATTTATTACACTCTATGTAGCCTTATTTTTATTTTTTGCAATAGAGATATAAAATTCATTCTGTGCCCTTTTTGTTAAATTAATCGCTTTTTTTAATCTTGATGAGCGGTAAAAACAACTGTTTATTTGTTTCTCCTATATCTCCATAATAATTTACGCTTACGTTTGCAGCATTATCTTAATCCCGAATCAATCCATTTCAATCGTTTTCTAGTTGTTACTTTGATTATTATAATTGAGAAACATAGATTATAGAATAGCTTTATTAGTTCATAAAATACTATATTAGGATCACATTCATATACTACAGTAAAAGTCAAAATTAACATTATCATTGCTGTAGTCGCGTTTTTGTATGAAGCAGTATCTTAAAGAAACAAGAGGTTTCACAGGGCACGTTAATAATTGTGCAGTATGGTCAGAGATGGCGAGTTCCAATATTTTTACCCATAGGCGACGGTAACTGCTAAATTCTAAGCGGGCCGTCAGCCTGTCTGCTGTCCTACAGCAATAAAAAAGGCCGACCCCGGCCGCAGAGGTAAGTATTATTTCTCCGCCCCTGCATGGATAATGCAGTAGTCTGTCGTAAAAGGCGACTAAACAACCCTAGCTGCGTGGTAGGGCCCTAAAACCCGTCTGGACGGCGGCCACCTTTGGTCTTAAGTATGCTGCCATAATAACCTTGTATTGTGTTCCGGCATTAGTGACCCAATTACCTTATGGGACAAGAGCGTGTTTGCGATGCCCTTAGCGTTGCAAACATCCATAGGCGACGGTAACTGCTTACTATTAAGTAAGCCGTCAACCTGTCTGCTGTTTCTCCGCAATAAAAAAAATCGATCGATTATTAGGATAAATCAGAATACATAAAAGATCATCTCAGAAAAGATCGGTCTATTCAAATTATGGAAGATATAAATAGATAAATACAGAAAGAATAACTAACTCAAAAAAAAACTTACATCGCATCCTTGGACATTGAGAACTTCCAAATGTGGACAATACGTGGCCAGAGATGACACAGCCCTGTCGTTCACGTTTTTACAACCTGGAATTTTATAATCAGCTCTGGTCAGGTCAATTTTATGGACTCCTTAACCGAATTTATGGTCCCAAGACCACCTCATAAGCAGCCTGTTAAACAACGGACGAGTCTCTGAATGTATACGGATCTTGAGTAGGTCCGAGACGGCAGGCTTCAAAATCTTTTTTCCTTGCGTTGAACATTTCAAACACAAATTATGTAAGTATTATTTTACACGCGCCTTTGTCCAAGTGGAAATTATTATATTTTTCGGGATAAATAGTACCGTTCTTCCTAATTCAGACTATAATCTATTTCTGTGCCATATTCTATACAATTCAGTTCGTCTATTCTGGTGTAATCGTGCTACAAGTATCTATCCAAACTTTCAAATTTAAAATATTAGTACATAAAAAAGCCAACAGTTAAAATGGAAATAAAAGATAAATTACCTCTGCATATAAAACTTTTTAATTTGGGACACCCCCGAGCCAACGCCTCCACTCCGTTCTCGGTGATCGATTGACACCACGACACGTTCACATGTGTCAACATCTAAAAAATGTCATTTTGTGTTACTTAGGTATATACAGAGTGACAGACAAAACCGTCCAAATTTTTTTTACGCACTAAACATCATTTAAGGAACCCATTTATGCAACAAAAATTGTATGTAAAATTTTCACCATAAAATATTTCATTCCAAGGAAAATATGGTCACTAATTCAATCGTACAAAATAGTCATATGGTACAAATTTCGTACGTTAACCTGTTATTACCTGTCTCTGTCACTCCCACGTAAATTATATTACTATTGCGTAGTATTCGCTCGCACAGATGCAATGACCGCCGTCCTCGGCCTCGTACTAGGTCATTGTACCAGATTTTTGCGGTACCGATGGAGAGGTCATTGACACTCGGGCGCCGTAGTATGTAAATTGCGATTTAGATAACTTTGTGATGCTGATTACTCAACATTTTTGTACTATGTGATACTAAACTAATATACATGTTTCTCATAACTTTTACTAAAGATTCTTCTGTGTGAATTTGGACGGTTTTGTCAAAGTCACCCTGTATACCTAAAAATAATATTACTATAATAATAGTAATATTACTATTACAGATTCTATCCACTCCACTATAAAAAAACTTTCACATTGGAGTTGGAGACATAGATATTGTGCCAATTGACATGCGCCATCTAGTCCCAAGTAAGCAGTATAGCGCTGTTAGTTATGGATACTAGACGACTGATATGTTAAGCATTCTAAATAAATACATATACTGGGACTGTTTCCAAATAAATGTGATTAAGTTTAGTTTTTACAAAAATCTTCTGCCGTGTGATCCTCAACCCCAAAAGAAAAAATCTTAATTCTCTGAAAACGCTCTAGGAACGAGATAATGATACCAGATTATCCTAGTTGGTTTATTTGTTGTCTCGGGGAAAAACCCTAAGTACCGCCAGAATGCCCCGAAATGACTGCGTAGGCGGCGTACACGGTACAAGTGCATTTCCATGGTAACCATTCCTAGGCCGCGTACACCGTCACGTTAGACGCGACCTACGGCGTTGGCGACAGACCACCGCCTTAATCTTGATAAGGACTATGGGACAAAATTATTAAATTTGTGCATTGTCATCAGGTCTTGACAAGTGTGCAAAATCGAGTCCAAATTATTATAAAGCGTGTTTTTTTTGCTGTATGACTTCAGCCAGGCTGACGGCCCGCTTAGAATTTAGCAGTAACCGTCGTCTATGGGTGTTTGCAACGCCAGTGGCATCGCGAACACGCTGCTGTCGCATAAGTGTACAGGAACTTGAGTCATTAATTCCGGAATACAACACAAGGTTATTATGGCGGCATACTTAAGACCAAAGGTGGTCGCCCTACCACGTAGCTAGGGTGGGTTGTTTTGTCGCCTTTTACGACAGGCCGACCCCGGCCGCAGGCAGAGGTATAGTATTCTTTCTCCGCCTGTGCACGGATAAAAAAGCGTGTAAAAAAATCACTAATCCTGTGGATCCTGGTAAGGATAATGCTACAAACTATAAAAATTTCAAATCAATCCGTCGTTTTGAAAGGGTTGAAAATCACGTTCAAAGATTCCGTTACATAGATACATATCAAGCTAATAAAAGCGTGTTAGAAACACTTACTGGACATCCATCTGAGAGTGCCTTGAGCGATATATCTGTTATACTCGGACAAGAATCCAGGTTTATCCTAAAAAAACATGAATAAATCACTAACCCATCATTAGATTTGACTTCGAATCACTTCAAATTCTATTGGAAGGTCAATTTTTTATTTATTTTAGACGAGTATAACTTGGAATCGCAGTTTGTATTTAATTTCACTTCTAACAGATGGCGCTTCACAAATTCTATACACACTAACATACACAAAAGGTAACATACATTCATGATTATGTTTCAACATACCTCTGTAGCTTCGTACAACGCCTGCCAAAGGCTTGACACGTTTGGTCTGTGATTTTCTTACATTTGTTCAAATTCAAATCTTCAATGTTCGGACATGACTGTAACAACAAAAAGTATAAATTTATCAAAACTTTTGCGCTTGAGATAATAATAGGTGAAGCCTCGTCGAAAATTAAACCGCTATGTGATGAATTCATTTTTTTATATCAACTAGTCTCAGGGTAGACTACAAAGCTTTTGTCCCACGCCTTTATAAAGAAACAAAAGATTTAATACAATGATATCAGTTGTAACATAAAATTTTAATCTTTTATTTTTTGTTTCATCGTCAAATACTACATGCACAATGATATTGTTTTTTTATTGCCGTAGAACAGCAGACAGGCTGACGGCCCGCTTACAATTTAGCAGTTACCGTCGCCTATGAGTATTTGCAACGCCAGTGGCATCGTGAACACGACACTGTCCCATACGGGTACAGAAACTTGGTTTACTAATACCGGAACACAACACAAGGTTATTTCTGGCGGCATACTTAAGAACAAAGGTGGTCGCCATCCAGGCGGGTTTAGGGCCCTACCATATAGCTAAGGTGGGTTGCCGGCCGCAGTGGGTCAGTATTCTTTCTCCGCCCCTGCACGGTTAATATTCTGCCAATAAGTGCTCAATTTCTTTAAAGGCCCACTGGAAGGCTAGAATTCCGAAATGGCATATACTTATTATGCAGATTTTCTCACCTATATTGTGCGACGGTATAGGAAAACATCGTGAGATCCCGCATATGTAACCTACCAATACGCCTTGGACAAGTGTAACAGGTATTCTGTCCAGGAAGAGGTCCAATGGCACGTCATGGGCTACAATTTCTTTCAATCTTGTGAGACGACTAAGTCAACTACTATTGATTTATTGATGTGAACGTGACTCACGTGTGCCAGAGTTTTCATAGATCCATCACCTATACTTTCGCATCCTCGTAAAGACAGTTGGCGTAGAAAACCACCACATCTTTGGGATATATTCTCTATAACTGGACCCTGAAAAATATTTAAAAATATCTTGTATAATTTCTGTTATCATCAAAATAATCATCAAAGCAGTTGATCCTAATTGTTTTAATTTTAAAAATGAAACATCCTCTGTTTATTTGGGTCATAGAACAAGACTCTTCTGGACATTTGGAAAATGTCTAATACTTCTCACAGAATACCTTTTCTCGACTAAGTAAGTCGAAGAGAAAGTAGCTAAAATTGATTTTTAGCTACTCTTAGCAAAAGATATTCCTTTTGATAGTTAACATATCAATCACCCCTTACAACAACCTAGTGTATTTCTAGCTGGAGATATCAAGATAACTCTGTGTATAATAAACATAATTCATCGCTTGAGTGGCTATATCCAGAGGACCACGCAAGTAATAAATATTCACACACAATGTGAATAAAGTTTATTCAGACACACTTTTTTATATCTGGTATTCAGCAGACAGGCAAATGGCCCATTCGATGGCAGATGGTCACCGTCACCTATGGACTTTGGCAACGCCTTTTTTGAAAAGCCCCATATCGTATTACGATGAGAAAATCTTAGCCGAAGTTTCATTCCAAATTCAGAGAGTAGGCAACATGAACGTTCTTGAGAACTGTCTCGTACAAGAGAGAGGAGGCTCCAGGAAATGGGGATGAACGCCTAGCCAACGTATGATATCAGACTATACTTATATATAATACATTAATCCTTTTAATTATATGTATACGTATATATTTGATTATACTATTTTTTTTTATTGCTGTAGGACAGCAGACAGGCTGACGGCCCACTTAGAATTTAGCAGTTGCCGTCACCTATGCGTGTTTGCAATGCCAGTGGTATCACAAACATGCTGCTGTCCCATAAGAGTACAGGAACTTGGGTCACTAATGGCTGAACACAACACAAATTATTATGGCGGCATACTTAACACCAAAGGTGTTCGCCATCCAGACGGGCTTGGGGCCCTTGGGGGGTAGGTTTTGTCGCCCTTTACGACAGGCCGACCCCGGCCACACAGGTCAATATTCTTTCTCCACCCCTGCACCAATAAAATTTGCCACATTTCATTATCACATATTTTTTAAATACAATTGAATAAATAGTCATTTCTCCGTCAATAGTCAATTAAATTATCATTTAAATAGTTATTAATTGTCTCATTCATTAAAAATATATTAACTTTCTTCTTGAGCCAACTTTGTGTAAGTTGGAAGATGATTATGTATTCTAACGGCCACTCCAAAAATACTCTTGCTAAATGCAGTAGTAGTCTGACATGTGGCACTGCATAATTTTTTATTGTGTTGCATGCTTTTTAAAGTTGAGATCGTAAGAAAAATTTCCGCTCTGTATAGTATAGTTATTGAAAGAAATACAGTTAAAACCTTTATAGCAACATCGTTTCCAGAACAACATACCTGTTATATTGACTAATATCAAAGGACCCCGCTGAATTTGCACTTCGAAAACATCGCCGGTTGGTACGACTATCGGGACTACTGAATTTAAGTGGTCCCTTCGATGTCGTTACAACAGGTTTTGACTGTATAAGTTAGTACTTATCAGATAATCTTAGTAGATTAAGGAAATGCGGTTTCATGTTTCATTCGACAGTTTTATCAAAGTTGAACATTCAAACGTCGAGTGTTATTTTCACAAGTATTTTAAAAGGTTCATACAAAATACATACCTCAACATCCCTTTGGAACTCAAATAAATCAATTCTTTGCCAATTAGAACCATCCAAAGCCAGTATATTCCATAGTTTTGATACCTAAAACGATATGTTTTTAGTCAACAACAAAAATAACACTTTTTTTTAATTTGTGACAATTCACAGCACCATCTAGTTCAAAACTAAGTAGCGTAGCACTTGTGTTATGGGTACTAGACAATTGATATACTACTTATATACTTGTTTTTGTAGCGCAAATACATATTATACATAAACACCCAGACGCGAAACGGGAATCGAACCCTTGACCTCCGCAAGGATATTGAAGTGCGTTATCCGTTACGTCACAGAGGTCGTCGATTTGAAATTTAATCTATTCGCGTTAAGAAAATAGTGAGTTATCATGGCAACTGCAGGATAAAGGTGTTTTCACAGTGGGGTAAATTCAAACAATTTATTTATTTAACATTTCATCACACACAATAAAAATTTAAAAGATTAAGTTTACATGCTGAGATGGTTTGGGCATATCGATAGAATGAATGAAGAACGATTGACGAAAAAAGTGTTTAAGGCGAGTGTGAATGGAAGTGTTGGAAGGGGTAGACCTAGGCGTTACCTAGACGTTTCGAGATCAAATTGGGGGCGTCTTGAAAAAAGACCAGGTCAAGAATACCTAAACCGAAGGGCATGTATGAAGGGAATAATGAAAGTGGACGAAGCGAAACAAGTATGTAAGGATCGTAGCAAGTGAAAAGAAGTGGTCTCTGCCTACCCCCATGGGAAAGAGGCGTTGTTATATGTATGTATGTAAGTTTAAATCAGTAAGCTTAAATCAGTATAACTAGAATTTTCATTTGTATTTATTACGAAAGTATTTTGTTCCGCGTTCTCCATGACGTCATCCAAATTCCACATAAGGTTTTCTTCTTGTATCACATGGTCACAGCATATCTTCCATCGATTAGCAATCTATTAAAATTATTGCGTTATAAAATTTTTTTTTACATCACTCATCTTGCATGTGGCATTTGGCACCAGCATAAATTTTTATTAGGGCCTCCACCAACTCGCTATGGAGTACCCTATGGTTTAGTTTACAATGGTACGGTGGCAGACGGAGAATTTCAATACCATTACTTTTAGCAATTTCGTCTAATAAATATTTCTTATATTGTGGTTCTATGTCGGCCACTGTCAGTAGTGATTCCTATTTTAAATAGCTCATATTCAAGACTATCCATTTGCTTTTCAGCCAGTCTAGTATTTGCTATTTATTTCAAGCGGTTGACGGTATTTTATCACGTTTGATGGAATGATTATCCGTTATCCATGACAACAGTCACATTTAAATCACCCATTTTAAAGTACTTGAAAACATTGTAAATTACTCGTCTTTCTCCACTACGAATTATCTTTCAACTTCTATTCTTACGAATAGGCGAGGTATACATTTTAAAAGGTTTTATTACTAGTTAACGCATAAAAAACACAACCGTTCCGAACGATGATCTGCCGTCAACTAGTCACTGTGAACATAGCTTTTTAATTGACTGTGGCCTGATTGGTCTGGCGGCGGGGCTAGGCCAGCGGACAACGACGACTCACTATTTTCTTAACACGAATGGACTACAAACACAGTATTAATCTATTAAAGCCGAAGGTCCCGATTTTAAGGTTCACAAACCATTTCTGTGATGAAAAATTCCAAAAACATTTTTTTTATTTTCACGTTTTGTATGGTTATCTCAACCATTTTTTTTCTTCAAGTTTAATCAAAATTTGAAGATTGTGAAAGACCTTAAAATTCTATGTTAGGATATGTAAGAAGTTTTTTTTTTAATAATACTGATAACATTAAAATTGCCTTGAAAAATTGCTAAAAAATCGAGATGGTTCAGCGTTAATGAGTTAAAATTAAATTATAAAAGAAAGAAGAGTGTCAGATAGAGAAAGGAGGAGACTAGCTAATTGTTTTGAAGGTGAAAATGATTTAGAAAAAACCAACCTGTGCACACCTACAAAGTGATACAACATCTAAATATGAGAGTATCCGTAAAAGAAGTTCCTTTGGCAGCTTTTTATTTATATGATTATCATCTTCCCCCGTAAATCTACTGATCTGGAAAAAAAATACAAATTCAACATATATGTATCAAATAAAATGATGTAATAGTTTTATGTGACACTGCATTATCCATAACTGTATGTTACCTTTGAAACAGTTTGTTACTGATGACACAGTATTAATCATAACATAGTTTGTTACTCATGTTCATTATGTAATAATCACAATATGTATGGCTCTTTAACCGTGTAAAGGCAGAAAAAGAATACTGTCCCCTGCGGCCAAGGTCGGCCTGTCGTAAAAGACGGTAAAACAACCCTAACTACATAGTAGGGCTCCAAACTTGTCTGCGTGGCAACCACCCCTGATCTACAAGCATTAGTGATCCAGGTTACAGTACTCCATGCGGACAGCAGCATATGACATATGTGATTTACTAATCTTATGACCTACTACCTATGACTTGTAACGATACGTAATCAATGAGTTTTTTTGCGGAGCCATTGGCGTGGCAAACACCCATAGGCGACGGTAACTGCTAAATTCTAAGCGGGCCATCAACCTGTCTGCTGGCCTACAGCAATTAAAAAAAAATTAATTACCAAACACTAGTTCAACACTCAATTTCCTACAAAAAAGTGCATCTTTCAAATAACTCCTGACTTAATATAATATTACGACATTACTAGCAAGATTACTGACAATGAAACACAACATCCTTAGAATACACAGATATCCATAACATTACCCATATTTTCTCCATGCAGGGATAGAGTAAGAATGCTATAACTCCTGCTGCCAGGGACAGCCTGTCTTAATAGGCAATAAAATAACCCTAAATATGCGGTGGGGTGCCAAGCCTGTCTATATGGCAACCACTCTTGGACTTTAAGCATGCCACCATAATAACCTTATGTTATGTTCCAGCACCCGTGACCCAGGTTCCTGTACCCCTATGGGCCAGCAGTATGTTCATAGTGGCCCTAGCATCGCAAACATCCGTCATCCTCAGCAATAAACAATGTATTCACCAATAAGTGCCTTTTGCTGAGGAGCCTATCACCATGACAATACTAGCCACTCATCCAAGACATGTTGGGTATTATTTAACACAGTAACTCTACAAGGTACTTAATAATCAGAGCAGATACACTTTGATATCTAGTTATTGTCAGCATAAACTTGAACAGCTGTGAACATGGATACAACCAGATTTAATTAGATGTCTCATTATGATAGCTTGTGACTTTATGAAAGACATAATATCATGGTATTAATGCCTTTGTGAAAATTTTCTCCTATATTTTCAATAAATAAACATGTAATAATAATAATAAGCCTTATTCCGAATTTGCAGTTTCCTCCTTCCATTATTTAGATTGTCTCTAATTTTGGAGCGCCTATTGGCAAAGGCCTCCTCCAGCTCATGCCAGTGTGTTCTATTCAGAGCTTCTCATCTCCTAAAAGGACTAGCTGCCAGCTTCAGCTCATCCTTCCAGCACTTATTTTACTTGCCCCTGCATATTTTTCCTTAGAGTATCAATGTGCCACTATTTGGCTCCATTTTGTCTGACAGCTTTACATCTAGCATCTATCGCCATATTGTACGTTGACAGCATCTAAGTTGGTCTCAGTGGATTATACTTAGTGCCCATGTTCCACAACCATATGTTTTGCATGGCAATCCTGCCATGCAAAAGATTTGCCATGCCTGCCAAAAGATGTCTTTAACATTAGCATCCGCTAATGTTAAAGACATCTTTTTGATTTCAAGCTCATATGTCTGTCTTTCGTTACTAACTTAAGGCTCCAATATCTTTTCCATCCCGAGGCTATTCTTTTATTAATATCTTTGCTGGTTTGGTCTTGAAAGGACATGATTTGGACTAGGTAAATAAACATCTAGTAAATCTTAAATTACCATCACTAATTTTAAATTTTCTGCAACCAGTTTGATCTGGTCCATATTTAGAATAAAAAAAAATATCAGGCCAAAGCATCCCACTGCTGGACTTGGGCCTCACCCTAGAGGTAACAGACAGTATACCCACTACACTTCAAGGTGGATTATCAGTTTACACATGCAAGTTTCATCGCTGTTTATGTTCACAATTGGTAAATGGCAATTACTCTGTTAGATTCACTTTAAGCATGAAAGTTATTCAAGAAGTAACTGCCTTCTAAAATAAAATCCGAGAGAAAAATATTAATGTTTTGGAGGAGTTCACCCCAACAAGCATAATAGGAGAAATTGGCTATTATTTTTCTGTTGCTGTAGGACAGCAGACAGGCTGACAGCCGGCTTAGATTTAGCAGTTACCGTCGCCTATGAGTATTTGCAACCCCAGAGGCATCGTAAACACGCTGCTGTCCCATAAGGGGACTTGGGTCACTAATGCTGGAACACAACACAAGATTATTATGGCGGCATACTTAAGACCAAAGGTGGTCACTATCCAGACGGGTTTGAGGCCTTACCATGTACCTAGGGTAGGTTGTTTTGTCGCCTTTTACGACAGGCCGGCCCCAGCCGCAGAGGGTAGTATTCTTTCTCCGCCCCTGCACTGATGAAAAACTAAACATCTTAGAGTAAAAAAATAGTTATTTTAATAATATCTTAATTCAATTAGCCCGGTTTCATTATTTGTGTAAATAATTTATTGCTGAGAACAACAGACAGAGCTACTGTTGCGGATGTTTACGACCCTAGAGGTAATGCAATATATTGCTGACGCTTAGTGGTACTGGATAAAAGTAACATATTTTTAAATGCAATACACTACCTTTATTTTAAATTTCATTTTTCCCAGTGTCAATAGTTATTTTAAAATTTAATTATGTACAAAAAATATTAATATTTTATCATTTGAGTTAGTAGGAAAAATTAAAAAACGAAATTTTAAGAGCTTTTAAAAATTATCTGAACAATCAGCACACTTAACGGTATACGACCGCAACGGGTTGTTGCCCGGTTGCAGGTCATTACACTGGCCTTAAACAAAGAAAAACAATTTTCTCACTCCACAGTAACAAAATCCCGAGTGCCAGAAAATAAATTTTACGAATTCACACGTGTGTCCGGTGCATCGGTAAAGTTATGTGCATTTCCGAACGTGTTATTTTTATATTTTAAAAACCATGATTCAAAAGAATTTTTATTAATATACTATCTCATTAGCGACGAATGTAAGAAAAACTGGTTTTTGAATGAAAATTAATTACAACTATTACAAGAACAAAGGAATAGTGCTTAAACTGCTTCTATGTCATCTGTTCACGTCAATTTAAAAACAAACAATGAACAAAATCGATCGATTTTGTGCACGTACCTCGAATTTATTCCTTCCGGAATAAGTCATGCTGGGGTAGGGTGTTATTTTAGCCACAATTTTTGTTTTTTTACACAAAAACAATCCCGAAAACACTGTTATACCACTGATACGCAGTTTCAAACAAATATGGTGGTTTGGTTTTATTTGGTTTTCGCAGCCGATCAGCCGACAGTATCATACACGACCTCGTTCATCAGCTGCAATTAGGGTTACCATATGATGATTTAATTTATTCAATAATTGTAAATTGATAACAAATTTAAAACTAATAATGGAGTACATAGTTTGTATATTTTATCATATTCATCATTCAAGTACTTAATACTAGTTACATTTAAAACTTTCATTTATGAGTATGTCGTCCATAATTAAGTTACATACTTAACTAGAGCGGGTCGGATATGATTAAATATGACTTAGGAAACTTGCGTTAGGGCCTCGATCGTTATTTGGTAAAGTGCACCATCTAATGTTGATAAGCAGCCCTAGATATTGGTTGGATCACTGATGTAACTCTAATTTTTAGTTATTTTTTATTTAATACGTATGATATTAACTTGCTATTATGCAGGCTACTTATAACTGCAAATATAATAATTATAGTGTTGAATCATTTACTGTAAAAATTAAACATTGAATTGAAACGTTTCTTTATAAAAGTGTTTATTTTTAATTCTGGAAGAGGCAAAATTCTTCTAAACATTGTCTTAGGCCGCAACAGGCGCATACAAAACTGATAACTACTAAAAACCTGTCCCAATCTCCTCTATCACTGATATCTGAGGTGGCGGGAAATAGTGATCGACTACCACCACCCCAAACAGTTGACGTGAGTCTTTAGAATTCGGGAGAAGGGATGTTCCAGCAGAGAACGGTTGTACCTTCAGTTTATTCGTCTCACGATATTAAAAGAGTTTGAGAAGATTAAACAACTTTGCTAGCTTACAGGTAATACAGAAAGGGCAACTTTAGATTATGTTTGAGGACTTGAAGCTAGTATTGTCTATTAATTTTTTAATGTCTTCTCTTGTTTTACCCAGAGTATTTCCAGTTCTTATTTCTTAGGAACCACTTTATGATATTTTCACAAAGTGGTAGAAATAAAAATTAAAAGAATATACAACTTTTAAACGTTTAGTTTAGCTGTCATTATGAAATGTTATTCAAATTACTGTTGCATCCTAACCTTTCTTTGATTCTATGAATTCGTTTTTCTATTATTCTCCCTTACTTTGGTGAAGCAAAAGAAGAATAACCGCGTGCAACAATGTAAAATGGTGCACTTATGGTTTTACTCAAATTTAAATGTTCTGAATAAATCGAAAAGAAGTGCCCATTATAACAGCCCATTAAATCCCACTGCTAGGCTCAGAGGAATGACCGATGTACCCATCATGCTTGTACAAGGTGGATTGGCGGGATACACATACTAGTATTTCGGATGCAGATTTACCCACTATGTTTTCCTTTATATCAGTACTTAGCAATTATAATGCATACTAAGTTAGAAAAACAGCCTAAGGGTCTATGGCATTATAAGAGTTGAACCCGTGACCTCTAAATTAATATATCTATGTACCACATATCTGAATATAAAATCTAGTTTAGCAGACTTTTTCTATTAGCTTCTGAGAAATATTATAAACTAGCAACACTAGTAATGTTCCATTAACCAGTACTCCACGATAGTTGTATACAGTTAGCATGAAAGATTTGTTGTCTCTTTTACGCTATTGAAATGTAAGATTCGCCATCCTGCTGTCAAAGTGCAACTTTCAAAATAAAACACATGTTTATATTCATTTATTTTGTAATCGTTTGTTTACACGGGGACGCCTTTCCGCTAATCTTTAGATAAAAATTAATCTGCCTTTATCGCAATATTCTGAGTATGAGTCTTTTCCATCATCATCCCAGCGTTATATCCTGGTTGCAACCCAAACTTACGTTACGGTGCCCGGGATCCGTTTTCCGACTTTTTTACTCCACTTCGCACGGTCTTCAGCATCCCTGGTAGAGAGCCCATTGGCACGTATATCACCCCTTACGACGTCAAACTAGCACTTTTTTAATCTACCCCTTCTGCCGGGGGCCGGCGGAAGCGGCATGGCTAGACATTTGTTCCCAACGTAGTAAATTCAATGTCTTTCCATTTTTTATATATACCGTGTTCTATTTCTGAATCGATATGGATGAGCGTTAGCTGTGAAACGAAAAGCGCTCTAGCAAAAAAGAGCAGTTAACGTCGTCCATCAAACTGGTAACCTAACTTAAATCGTTATTAGAATTATTTAATAATTCATATTAACAAATGAAGCTCCTATGCCTCCGCCCGTGATGTGGACGCAACGGAAAGTTGTCTTCCTGACATTCAGCGGGGAGTGCAAAGAACCTGTTATTAATTAAAAAATGAGTTTGTTTACTTCAAAGGCATCAATGGCCAAGATAAAAAAATTACGAGGAGACTATACAATTATATGATAAAGTAAATCTAGAGGCAAGCTTTTGTAAATAAAGGCAGGTGTATAGAAATGGTACTTTGCATGGAAAAGAGAATTGCTTCTAACTAGCCTTCTGTAACGAAAGAAAAAAAAGAAGCATTATCATTATGTTAATTTCTTTAGATATAAAGATTAAGATGAGGAAGATGTTGGAGATAATAAATATGACTTGGGAATGCTTCAATCAATGAGTGGCTCTGGTGCCGGTGATAAACACGATAAGTTGATGACCTGGAGAAAGATTCGGATGATGAAAACTTACCTGATCTTGCATGAAACACCGAAAGTGAGCATAATGAATCTACAGTAACAATAAATACATGTATGAAAAATAAACACAAAATATATAAGTACATATTATCTTTAAAAAACAATACAAGATCTCTAAAACCCGATTTACGTGAAATTTAACAATAGTACTAATTTCGCGGTGTAAACTTTATGAACAGATTTTACAGATATCAAAAATTATTTTTATAGAATTATGATAGCAGACGTTTGCCGAGTCAGCTACTTCTTAATATTATTAAAATAAAAGACTGAATAATAAAACAATTATAATTATTATTAAATATACATAATGGCTGGTGTTCTAAATCTCCTTTTTAATTAAATATTACTAAGATTTAACAAAAGGATCTGGTAAAGGATTATCGATCTTCTCGAAAGGATAATACGGATGAGTTTGCCAAAACGATGGCAAAGTATACCTAGTGTTTGAGTTATAACTGCTTAAAATATCGATTTCTTCTTTAGTTAAATTAAAGTCGAATATGTCAATGTTTTGCCGCTGGCGCTTCGGGTTCACTGATTTTGGAAGCGGCACCACGTTTCGATCTACCTAAAAAAAAATTCATTAAATACAATAAAACAGCATTTTTCATGGTCCTTTTTCAGATTCCCTTTCATCAGTCCCCAAGTCTTTTTTTTAGTCTTGGGGAATACTCTCTTGACGGGTTCCCACGGCCTGGGGGCACCGAGGGATATGTGGGACTCCTAGATAGATGTTCGGCCATCCGACTAGCCCCTAAAAACCCCGCTAAAAATTGCGTTACGTAGTACTTGAACGCACCCTATAGTCCAAGGTCGACTGTATTAATTCATATCCAAAGTCCAACAGTCTAAAAGTTTCTAGGTAACATAATAGACTCGTAAATACTTACTGCCCATCTTAGAACAATTTGTGGAGTGGTTTTCCCATACTTCGTGGCGATCGCTACCAATTTGGGGTCCGTCATCTTTGGCCCGTCGAAGAACATCCCGTACCTCGAAACTAGAGACCCGAACGGAGAGTAGCCCATCACAGTTATACCATGTGACTGTGCGAATGATATCAGCTCCGATTGGATGATTTGTGGATGTACCTGAAGTCATATCATTATTCAATAAGCATGGCAATTAGCTAGTCAGTTACCATAAAATAATGAAAATGCAGAAAATATAATCCAAAATTAATATAAACACATCCAAACACACACGCACACTATAATTTTATTATATTAATTTTTTTATTTTACAAATTTTTTATATTTTTTTACAATATTATCAGTAAAACTGTCCTTATTCAATTCAAAATTTATTATTGGCAATTTATACTTAATTATTTATACGTCTACTTGGGTCAAACGATCCAGTTAGGCAGGTCCAATTTCGCGAAAGAGGTCACTCGTCGAATCCAACTCGGATGAGCAGCGTTCGGGAAGCTCCGTAAAATCTTTTCGTCCCAAATACCGCAGTGTCTCAAGACGAAGATTTTTAACCAACGTGTGTTGCCAGTGATGACATACGGAACGCAGATGTGGTCGCTAACTATGGGCCTTATGAGAAAGCTCATGGTCGCTCAGAGGGCAATGGAGAGGGCTATGCTCGGAGTTTCCCTGCGAGATCGAATCAGAAATGAGGAGATTCGCAGGAGAACTAAAGTCACCGACACCGGCTGGGCACATAACTCGAAGGACTGATGGCCGTTGGGGCAGAAAAGTTCTCGAATGGCGACCGCGTACCGGAAGACGCAATGTTGGTAGGCCCCCCACAAGATGGACCGGTGATCTGGTCAAGATCGCCGGAATAGGTTGGATGAGGGCAGCGCAGGACCGATCATCGTGGAGATCTTTGGGGGAAGCCTTTCTCCAGCAGTGGGCGTCTTCCGGCTGAAATGATGATACTTAATTCATTTGCTACTTAATATAAACCGGTTCCAAAATACAGGGTGTGCCTAGTTTGGTGCCCAGTAAATAATGGTTTAATTTTTCTATTGCTGCAGGACAGCAGACAGGCTGACGGTCCGCTTAGAATTTAGCAGTTACCGGCGCCTATGGGTGTTTGCAACACCAGTGGCATCGCGAACACGCTGCTGTTCCATAAGGGTACAGGAACTTGGGTCACTAATGCCGGAACACAATACAAGGTTATTATGGCGGCAGACTTAAGACCAAAGTTGGTCGCCATCCAGACGGGCTTGATGCCCTACCACGTAGCTAGAGTGGGTTGTGTTGTCGCCTTTTAAGACAGGCTGACCCCGCAAAGGTTAGTATTCTTTTTCCATCCCTGCACGGATGAAACTGTTCATGAATAAATTATATTTGATTTTGAAGTAGTTCGGTTAATAAAGCTGCAAACTTGACAACTTACGTAGCCCAATGGCTTCCGCATGGAAAGTCCGCAAGGGTCTCGGATTTTTGGGGTATTTGTGTATATTATGTATTTATTTATAAAAGAAAAGTATATATGTAGTATATCAGTTGTCTTGTAGCTATAACACAAGCACTCTGTTGCTTTAGTAAGTAGGGGCTAGATGACTCTGTATCAATCCATACTAATATTATAAATGCGAAAGTAACTCTGTATGTCTGTCTGTCTGTCTGTTCCTCTTTCACGCCTAAACGGCTGAACGGATTTTGATGAAATTTGGTATGGTGATAGATGATAACCTAGAAATGGTCATAGGCTATAAATAATCACGCCATCGTTCTTAGGGGGTAGGCAGTAGGCAGATAACTAAATTGAGTTAGTGATTTTTTGTGCTTATCCGGTATCTATGAGAATCGGCCAACATCTATTTTTCATCCCGCTAAATGTTAGGGGTGACCCACCCCCAAAAAATTTTTTTTAATTTTTTGACATTTTATTTTATTTTATGGCAGAACAACGTTTGCCGGGTCAGCTAGTTACAGTATATTTTCAAAGACCTCCGTGGCGTAATGGTTAACGCTGTCGGTACGCTTGCTAAGGTCATAAGTTCGATTTCCGTCCCGCATCTGAGTTCTATCATCATCATCATCTTAACGTTGAATCCCGGTTGCAGCCCAAACTCTCGCTTCGACGTCCGGGGTCAGCTTTCCGACTTTTTCTTCTCCACTTCGCACGATCTTCGGCATCTCTGGTAGTCAGTTCATTGGCACGCATATCAACCCTTACGATATCCAGCGCTTTTTGGGTCTACCTCACCTGCCGGGGCCCGGCGAAGGCGACACTCCTGCAATTTATCCGCTATGTCACGGACATGAAGGCTGCCGCGAATGTGTTCCTAACGCGGTCCTTCCGCGTTACTCCACACATCCACCGCAGTATATATACATCTATATAGTGAGTATGTATGTATAATATGTATTTATTTATAAAAGTTTATATGTAGTATATTAGTTGTTTAGTACCCATAACACAAGTGCTACTTTGGAGCTAGATGGCGTTGTGTTAATTGTACCAATATATTTTATTTAACAGGTGGGCTGATAAGCTCGTAGGCTAACATATAGAAAGCGCTAATAGTATAAAATTAATATGATTTTTAGTTAGCCCTAACTTTCAAAAGACATGTGTATAAATTTGACAACTGTCGTACTATTAGTTTGTGAGATATAGTATTTTGAGTGAAGGAACTTTTATTTGTTTAAAAAAATGGATAAAAAGGAATTTTGAGTGCTAATAAGCAAATCCACAGCCAGCCGAGTGGACTGCACGTGACGAACCGACTCCAAAGCGTGGAAAGACGCAAAAGTCGGCTGGCAAGGTTATGGCATCAATATTTTGGGATGCGCATGGTATAATATTCATCAACTATCTTAAAAAGGGTAAAACCATCAACAGCGACTATTACGTAACGTTATTGGAGCGTTTGAAGGACAAAATCGCGGTAAAACAGCTCCATTTGAAGAAGAAGAAAGTGCTGTTTCATCAAGGCAATGCACCGTGTCACAAATCAATGAAAACGATGGCAAAATTCCATGAATTGGGCTTCGAATTGCTTCCGCATCCACCGTATTCCCCAGATTTGGCTCCCAGTGACTTTTTCCTGTTCTCAGACTTCAAGAGAATGGTCGCTGAACAGAAATTTTGCGCTGATGAAGAGGTAGTCGCCGAAACTGAAGCCTATTTTGAGGCTAAAGAAAAATCTATACAAGTAAATAAAATTGGAGGGTTTGTTTGTAATATTAAAATAACCGATTTTTACTAAGTGCATTCGGACGTATACATGGTACATATACCAAAACAACTTTTTTTACAATTTTTGTCTGTCTGTCTGTTTGTTCCGGCTAATCTTTGAAATGGCTGCACCGATTTTGATGGAACAATCACTGGCAGATAGCTGATGTATCAAGAAGTAACTTAGGCTATTATTATTTTAGAGAAAAAAATAGTTTTTGTTAAAAATGATAAGTTTCGGAAATTTTCTTTCCAATTTAAGTTGACCTCAGATTTATATCATCAATCATGTGAAACAGGGTTCAGCTTAGGCTGGACATTGTAGGTTGAATTTCCAATTTAAATAAACCTCAGATTTATGTCATCAATCATATGAAATAGGGTTTAGCTTAGGCTGGACTTTGTAGGTTCGAAAGTACGTATTCCGAAGGCGCATGACGTAACAGTTACATTCGATAATACTGACTGTTTGCATATTTCATTTATATTTTAGGGTTTATACGGTTTGTAATCCAAAATAAACCATAAGATATATCCAAAAAATTCTGTCCAAAGTCACTATTCCACGCGGACGGAGTCGCGGGCACAGCTAGTCGTACTGTAAAAATGGTATCGAAAAATTGTATGACCGTATTTACTACAATCGCTCTCGAAGGCAACTATATTGAATAATCAAATCAAATTGTATCAAAAAAAATTTTTTTTTCTATGTTAGCGTACGAGCTTTTTAGCCCACCTAATATTCACGCGCTTTTCTTATGAGTTTCTGTTAAAGAAAATAAAGAGTTTTTTTTATTGCTGTAGGACAGCAGACAGGCTGACGACCCGCTTGGGATTTAGCAGTTACCGTCGCCTATAGGTGTATGCAACGCCAGTGGTATCGTGAACACGCTGCTGTCCCATAAGGGTACAGGAACTTGGGTCACTAATGCCGGAACATAACACAAGGTTATTATGGCGGCATACTTAAGACCAAAGGTGGTCGCCATTCAGACGGGCTTGAGGCCCTACCACGTAGGGGTTTTGTCGCCTTTTACGACAGGCCAACCCCGGCCACAGAGGTTAATATTCTTTCTCCGCCCCTGCACGGATGAAAGAGTTATCGACAGGCATCGACGTAAAAAGCGGACTGAAGGTTTCTGGCTATACACAGTGTTCATTCCACTTCCACATTACGTGGAGATGGCAAAACATGTTCACTCCTTCCACTCTCCTCTATTAGCCATCTTTTCAATAGGCCTTTTTTTAATGTTGAGGGTTAGCAGACGGCCCACTTAATAGTAAGCAGTTACGTCGCCTATGGATGTTTGCGACGCTAGACGCCGCATAAAAGTACAGGAATCTGTAACGCCAGAACACAACACAAGGCTATTATGGTGGCATACTTAAGACCAAGGGTGGTTGTTATCCAGCCGGGCTTGAGACCCTACCACGTAGCTAATATTGTTTTGTCGCCTTTTAAGACAGCTTTATCCGTGCAGGGGCGGAGAAAGAAACTAACCCCTGTGGCCGGGGTCGGCCTGTCGTAAAAGGCGACAAAACAACCCACCCTAGCTACGTGGCAGGGCCCCAAAAGCCCGTCTGGATGGCGACCACCTTTGGTCTTAAGTATGCCGCCATAATAACCTTATGTTGTGTTCCGGCATTAGTGACCCAAGTTCCTGTACCCTTATGGGACAGCAGCGTGGTCGCGATGCCACTGGCGTTGCAAACACCTATAGGCGACGGTAACTGCTAAATCCTAAGCAGGCCGTTAGCCTGTCTGCTGTCCTACAGCAATAAAAAAAAAACCCGGCCGCGGGGGTTAGTATTCTTCCTCCGCCCCTGCACGGAGAGACCTAAGACTTCTAAGAACAAATTTTTGGAATTTATGAAATGTTAGGAAATTAATACATGCCTCAATCTGCAAAGCAGCAGGTCGTATACCGCCTTCCCTCAGGACTCGGTCTATTTGTTCCTTATTAAAGTTGGAGACGCCTATAGATCTTGCGAGACCCAACTTATGTATGTCTTCCAAACCCTTCCAGGTCTCCATGAAGTCTACATCAGAATATGTGTAATCATCCTGTGAATTGGATATATTTTTAAATTAAAATTTACTAAAATAGGTCTCGTAGGGTGCACGTTCCCTAAGCTGCTATTCGTTCTGGAAAATTCATTCGCAATATACGCACGCATAGTCACGGGTAGTAATTAAAACAAGCTACATACGTTGTGGTGTATTGATATTATGTTAATGAGGCACGTTGTTTTCTTGCCCTTCCCATCGATCGGGCAAATAAACAAATTCAACGTACAAACAGGAGTGTGCAACGTCGTACGCGGATCGAGTGGAAATGTATTTCAAGGTCAACGGCATCAAAGATGTACATATTTACAACTCACATTGAATCCCATCGGCCAATGCATCAAGTATAAATCAACGTAGTCCAGATTTAACCGACTCAAAGATTCTTTTAGCGCCTCCGCAACTCGTTCTCTTTTGTGGTCTGTGTTCCAGAGCTAAAAAAAGAAATATTAGCATATTTAGCGTAATATTTATCTTTTAATTTTTAACCATTATTTTTATAACTTTAAAAATCGAGATTATTTCAAAATAATTATTTTCTAATAATAAGTAATTAAGTATTATTAAGTAATTATTGTTTGCAAATTCTATAACATTAATGACATTAATTTTATAATAAAAACTAAGCTCTCTCTCTGATTTGACACCCTCAGATTTCTGTTTCCAAATTTGAAGAAACTTGTTTCTGGGAAACGCTTCGCATCCAATGAAAAGTTAAGAGAACCGTAGATGGATATTTTCACAGCCTTCCAGACTCTTGAAGTCAAGGGAGAGTAGAAAAAAAAATCATTTACAACTGCAAATTGCAGTCTTTCATTGTCAGGCCGAGAACTTTTAACCTTACCTATATCTAGGATTGTGTTGTTTAATTTACTAAATTCGACATTATATATTACATAGCATGATTTTTAGTTAGAGAATCTTATCATTTTCATGTAATTTGTCGGATTACAAGGTGTTTTCAAAAATTCCGGACAATATTGGTCCTATGCAGTATTCTATAATCCAACAAATTTGACAGTCTGACACTGTTCTGCAAACGTTTGTCGGATTACCGGGGGCCTATAGTATGTTCTTTATTAATGTCTATTCTCGTAAATGTATTTAACACCATCTAGTAGTAAATAGCTATAACAAAATAGTAGTACGTGTTGTAAGTAAGGGTCCTACAAAACAAACGTTAATAAATTTGAAATAATTAATAAAAATGTTAACTATAGTCAAATGTTTCTGTTATCGACCAGATCCAAGATAAGGAAATTCGTAAGGGGGCCTAAATGACCGATATAGTTCGCACAATAAACAAGCTGGAGTGGCAGCGTTCCATTTATCGCAGAACCGATGGGTGATGGATCAAACGAATCCTGGAGTGGATACATAGCGTTGCGTAGGACGCCTCCGACTGTTATGCCGACGACGTGCGCAAAATTGGGAGGCATAGTATCAGCAATATGCAATAAATAACAAATACCTTGGTAGTAATAAACAAATTTTCACGCGTAACAACTCCTTCATTAATTTTCATTGTAATAGCTTCCCCTACTTCTTGTTCTGTTCCATAGATGGCAGCAGTGTCGATATGTCGATAGCCTATGTCAATTGCTTGACAAACTGCATTTCTCAAAAGTTTATTTTCGGATTTCACTGTTCCATTCTGAAAAATAATGTATATTTTTAAACGATTAAAGAGTTTTTCGGCCTGTCGTAAAAGGCAACAAATCAAAACTGCATAGTAGGGCCCCAAGCCCGTCTGGGTGGCAACCACCCTTGTCTATAAGTATGCAACTATCATAACCTTGTGTTGTATTCTGGCATTAATATGTCCAAATAATGGACCATGTTGTTCGACAAATAAATAAATTATTATTATTATATTATTAGTGACCCAGCAGCTCTTCTATGGGACAGCAGCGTGTTCACGGTGCCCCTGGTGCCGCAAACATCTGTAGCCGACGGTAACTGCTTATTATCAAGTGGGCCGTCAGCCTGTCTGTTGTTCCTCAGAAAAAAAAAACTGGATCTGTCAAATAGGAACTTCTTCTATATTTGCCTCGAATCCTACTACAGAAGATATAATTTCGCAACGGTGTGAAAGGTCCAATCTCATAGCGACGACGCAGTGAGCTTCGGAACGCAACAGTTAACATGACGATGAGTTTTTGTGTAATCCGCAGTGAACGTGTTAAAAGTGAAATGCGATCGGTGATAACGACCGTTGCCGATTTGTGGGCAATTATTTACATTAAATATTCATAATCATCACACCCTAGAATTAAATGGGATCATTCAAACTCGATGGCTGTATAGCAAAAGCCTGAATAAATATCAAAAACCGATTGAGTATCATTATCTATACAATCTATACAAATAAATAAAATTGGAGGGTTTGTTTGTAATATTAAAATAACCGCTTTTTACTAAATGCATATGGATGTATATAGTACATATACCAAAACAACATTTTTTACAATTTTTGTCTGTCTGTCTGTCTGTTTGTTCCTCAATCTCTGAAATGGCTGCACCGATTTTGACGGGACTTTCACTGGCAGATAGCTGATGTAACAAGGAGTAACTTAGGCTATTTTTATTTACGAAAAAAAAAAATTGTTTTTGTTAAAAATTATAAGTTTCGGAAATTAAATAAACCAATTTAAGTTGACCTCAGATTTATATCATCAATCATATGAAATAGGCTTCAGCTTAGGCTGGACTTAGTAGGTTGAATTTCCAATTTAAGTTGACCTCATATATCCAAAAAATGCTGCCCAGACACTATTCCACGCGGACGGAGTCGCGGGCACAGCTAGTGTTTTTATATTTTTTATGTCGATAATTTGTGGTAATTGGATTTTTCTTCCCGAATTCGGGGAATTCTACCTTCATTTTTGGGCAATTAGGAAAACAGGCGTTGGCAACGCTGGTGATGATAACCTTATAACTTAAATTGTTTAAATGTTTATTTATGCAAGCATTGCAAGCAGGGCATTGACTTATTGCATTCACAAAGACGATTAAAAGTATTAATGATAAGGTAAATGTAAAATATGTATTTAATTTTTTTATTGCTGTAAGATAGCAGACGGGCTGGAACCCTACCTCCTTGTTTGGGTTATTTAGTCCCCTTTTAAGACAGGCCGACCCTAGTCGCAGAAGTATTGTTTCTCCGCCCGTGCACGGATAAAAAATAAAGAAGCATTATTTTAAGTGTAACAGTTCTTTTTAATAAAAACAGAGTTGGAGATAGAAAATGATTGAGAAGAAAAATTACCTTATCGAATCCAAGATACGTGCCGAGGGCTATGGCTGGCATTTTCTCACCATTATTCATAATTATCACAGGCACCTCCGTGCACGACGCCATCTTTAATATAAATAATTGTTTGTATGAATAAAAACATACTTTATTACATTCCTATGATTAACATTAACTTACAAATAATAAGTAACATAATATTTTATGGCACTAGGACATTTTAGTTACCTATTTGTGAATAAATAAAATAAAAAAGTTTTTTTTACTCGCTATGAAAGATTTTTATAATTTGATTATGACAAAAATAGCAAATATATAAATATTTAATAATTAAAATTATAATAACAAGAATACTACCCTCGTCGCACGCTTTTACCATTCACCTCACCGAGAGTGGGTAGTTTTTTTTTATTTTATTTCTATTGCTGTAGGACAGCAGACAGACTGACGGCCCGCTTAGAATTTAGCAGTTACCGTCGCCTATGGGTGTTTGCAACGCCAGTGGAATCGCGAACACGCTGCTGTCCCATAAGGGTACAGGAACTTGGGTCACTAATGCCGGAACACAACACAAGGTTATTATGGCGGCATACTTAAGACCAAAGGTGGTCGCCATCCAGACGGGCTTGAGGCCCTACCACGTAGCTAGGGTGGGTTGTTTTGTCGGCTTTTACGACAGACCGACTCCAGCCGCAGAGGTTAGTATTCTTTCTCCGCCCCTGCACGGATAAACAAACAACAAGTTAACAAAATCAGGATTGAGACGAGATCTCAATTACCCTTTATGCAAGGATCGAACCCTATCTGAAGCCAATTGCGCTCGGCACAGATTGTGGTCTTCAGGGAAGTCGAACGGCGACACATTCCTACGATACTACCCTCGTCCCACGCTTTTACTTCACCTCACCGAGAGCGGGTAGCACTTGTATTATGGGTACAAGACAACTGATTTTACATACATATATACTTTTCTAGACGACACCCAGACGCGCGACGGGAATTGACCCTGTGATATATGCAAGCGTACCGAATTGCGTTAGCCGCTACAACGTATTCAATTAGAATATTATAAGTATTATACGCGGATAGCCCGATTTTGAAAAAATATTTTATAAATAATAATTTGTTATATTTTAGTAAAGAGCGAGAGTTATAATTTTTTCTCTTTAATATAATTTTATTACAAGACCTTAACTTATTATTCTATTTATTAACACTAAATAGCTTTGATTATAAATTTCAATAACATAAATAAATATGGTATTAATTTTAATTTGTTATTCTTAAATTCATTCGTTCATTCAATTCATCATTTATATTAGTTATATGAAAAATAGTAAAATAAACATAATATAGAATAGAATAGAATATTCTTTATTGCACACAGAAAATAATAAAATAAAATGAACATAGACTTAAACTAAACAAATGTACAATTGGCGGTCTTAGCACTAATAGTGGTTTCTTCCAGACAACCGTCTTAATAACAATCAATATGATCTGGAATAGGTCGGTCATTGTGCGCATCAGTATCATATAAAAAAAAATACAATTGAATAAATAAATGAATAATAACTACATAAAAAGGGAAATATATAAGAGAAAAATAAAATAAAATTACATATACATACATAAGATTACATGATCAATTATAAATGAAGATAGTATTCTTTTACCAGTGAGTTGAAGGAGGTAAGAGATAATTTGGCACTTCTGATTTTAAATGGCAATGCATTCCACAGTTTCACAGCCATAACTGTAAAGGATCTGCCATAAATTTGAGTGGTATGCATTGGAGTGGTGAGTCGCAGGTTCGCTGATGATCTCAACAACCTTGAGCTACTTTCCTGAAGAAACGCAAAACGCTCTTTTAGATAATGAGGAAATTTGGGATTGAAAATAGTATTATATAGAAGAGAGAGGATTCGAGCATTCCGGCGAAGACGAATAGGGAGCCATTCGAGCTTACGACGAAATTCGGAAACATGATCATATTTGCGTAAACCAAATACGAACCGAATACTGAAGTTTTGGAGTCGCTCTAACTTATCTAGTTGGCTTTCATTAATTCAAGATAACTGACTTCACCATAGTCAAGGATGGGAAGAAGCAAGGATTGAACAAGCGCTACTTTAGTGGCATACGGTAGAAATTTTTTAGTCTTCTATGGGAAGCTACACTAGCAAATATTTTTCGACTAATTTCCTTAATATATTATTTGTTTTGTTGTTAATTAACACTTTATTATTACCTTAATGTAGAATAAAATATAATATGGAACTTACACTCAAAATGGCGGCGAACAAAATGCCCTGCAATATTGTCATGTCTGCAATCCAAGCCCGACTGGTATTAAGCGTATGTTGTGATTGCTATAAATAGATTCTGGAAATTTTACGGCCGAACTGTTTTGATTTTAGGGTTCACATGTGGAAATAATTATACGTTTACTTGGTATTAATACTTTGTGGTAGCCCTGATCACAAATAATAATTAGGCTAACATATTAAAACATTTAAAGAATCGCAAAAGAGTGGGTAGTTTTTTTTTTACTAGTTCACCATAGATAAGGTAGGGCTAAACGATAACAACGATATTAGTAATTTCATCTATTTCTTAGGACACGCGACCTTCGTGTGCAACGGCTATTGCACGACGGATAATCGTTGGGGGTCCCGGG
Source organism: Malacosoma neustria (assembly GCA_963693495.1). Classification (NCBI taxonomy): domain Eukaryota; kingdom Metazoa; phylum Arthropoda; class Insecta; order Lepidoptera; family Lasiocampidae; genus Malacosoma; species Malacosoma neustria. The sequence continues at coordinate 774,322 of OY856398.1, read as the reverse complement.
TTTGATTCATATCTCAAATTTAGGTGTTTTTTTTTTAATATTTATTTTTAAGGGATTTTGTTTTTTTAAATACAAATATCAGTAGTATGTCAGTCAGTAGTCAATAATACTAATTATCTTCTATTTGTTTTGTCAGAATGATGAACTTAATGTTAAAAACAATGTCTTTGCGTCTTCGATCACAAGTGCTATTATTGATCGAAGCTTTGAAGCCTATCTATAGGATTAGTTCGTATGGTCTATAAAAATATGGCTAATTTGTTATGAGTGACAGTTTTATGAGTAAAATGATTCCCATACATAGCAAATACAATGTTTTTACTTGCTCCTGTAATGCCGCGTCCGCACGTTTGGCAAACGTCAACAAGCCGTCACAAATTCAAACGTGTGGATAGAATGTTTGGTTTGGTTTGCGTAGGTTTGCAAGCGCTTGTAGCCGATCCGTCGAGTGTCGGTTTTTTTGTCACAAATCAAAGAGAATTTGCTGCATGCGCTTGCGTCGCGTTCACACGTTTGTGTGCACTTAGTCAAGTCTCTATCTTAGTGAATAGGTGTTTTGCGTTAAAAATAAGTGATTGGTCAAATGAAGACATGTTACGCTTCCTAGAATGTTACCAGGGAGAGCCATACATTTGGGACCCGAGTAATAGTAATCAAAAGGATAAAAAAAACTAGCCTGTTTTCTTGTATTTATAATAAAAATAACTTAAGCCAAATGTTATGGCCGACATATCAACCTCTATGTCCGTAATGCTTGCCTCGTCAGAACAAATTAACGCACTCGCAAGCGTGTGGAATGGCGACGTTTGATACCCAAAACAAGTCAAACGTTTGTAGAGATTTGGAGTTTGCGGCCAATGCCAAGCGTGCGGACGCGGCATAAAGTTTATCCAAATGGAGTTACGAATTCTGATAATTAAGCCGACGATATGTAGTGTATCAGTTGATTAGTACCCATAACACAAGTGCAATGCTACATACTTTAGGTTATAGCGTTCAGTTTTTTTAATGCTGTAGGACAGCAGACTGGCTGACGGCCCGCTTAGAATTTTGCAATTACCGTCGCCTATGGGTGTTTGAAACGCCAGTGGCATCGCGAACACACTGCTGTCCCATAAGGGTAAGGGTCTGTGGATTGTCCTATTATATTTTTTTATTTATTATTGTGTATTTATTTACGAAAGAAAACTATATAAGTGTTTCAGTTGTCTAAAATATAGTAACACGAACAGTCTGTTACAAGACTAGACTCTGTATCAATTTTTTTTCTATTTTGTAGTATATTTTGCTCAGGAAAAGAAAGTGCAAGGAAAAGACACCATGTTAATAAGCACGAAGAAATTTTTTATAGTAGACAGATTGACGGCCGATTAATAGTAAGCTGTTACAGTCGCTTATAGCTGTTTGCGACCTCAAGGGTACCGTCAGTGTAAAACTGAAAGCTGAGTATACCACCCAGACGGCCTTTGAGCACCTACCAAAATAGCTATGTAATAATAATCTGCTAACAGAAGCTTAAATATAAAATTTTTTTTTACAAAAAACATTGGGAATGGCAGCTGTAATTTTAAATTACCCTTGATTTATCATAAAGGAGTTCATAGTTCACACATCGAACTCATTTTGAGTGTATTACCCTGAGCGGTAACCCACGGTCAAGGGTAAAAAATACTTAACATATTTATAATATATTTTAAATTTATGGTAATTAATAATTAATTAATTGATAATCAATCGCACATTTACACATGATCTTGAAATTTGATAGGTCAAAGATAGTTATTTTACATACATACATACATATAATCACGCCTCTTTCCCGTAGGGGTAGGCAGAGACCACTTCTTTCCACTTGCTACGATCCTTACATACTTGTTTCGCTTCGTCCAGGGTTTAGGGTACTCTTGACCTGGCCTTTTTTCAAGACGTCCCTGATCTGGTCTCGAAACGTCCGCCTAGGTCTACCCCTTCGAACATTTCCATTCACACTCGCCTTATACACGTTTTTCGTCAATCGTTCTTCATTCATTCTCTCGACATGGCCAAACCATCTCAGCATACCTTCCTTAATTTTTGTCACTAAGTACATCTTCTTTCAGACCACAACGTTTCCTTATGTCTCACTCTTACGTTTCTCTATCTCTTAAATTGAGTGACAGGATAAGAAATATCTTATCCTGTCACTCAATTTAACTCCTATCATACTTCTTAACGCTCTCATCTCAACTGCATTTATTCTGCTTGCATGTTTCTTCTGCCATACCCAACTTTCACTTCTGTACATGAGTGTCGGAACCAACACCCCCTCATGTACAGCCAGACGAGCCTTGTTATTTTCTTCTTCTTTATTTTATTGTATGGCTCCAATGCTTTAGGCACTGATTTTGCCAATGTTAGGGTAAGGAAACAGGTGTTTTTTTTACGTAAGTAAACAAACTTTAAGATCGGTACATTATTTTTCTTTACATTTCTCTACCTAAGGGCCAAGCAAAATGTAAATAAGCTATATTACAAGAAAATTATTTAGATTTAAAAATTTTGAAAGAAAGTATATATGTTTACTATAAGAAGATAATAGATATTTACAGGTCAAGGGATATTTATAGGTATGTATTTTTTTTATTGCTGTAGGACAGCAGACAGGCTGATGGCCCGCTTAGAATTTAGCAGTTATCGTCACCTATGGCTGTTTACAACGCCAGTGGCATCGCGAACACGCTGCTGTCCCGTAAGGGTACAGGAACTTGGGTCACTATAACACAAAGTTATCTCGATAAGAAATAAATTTGGGGTTATTTTAATAGATAATAAAAACAATTTGTTACTATACTTTAGGATATTTTATAAGGTTTTTTTATACAAATAATATTTGGTTTGGTTTTGAGCAGGGGAATTACAAAGTACATTTCTTATAAATTACGATTTATTACGGAATAGATACAATATTTACTATCGAGACGATAACGCACGGGCCACTACTCACTTATTATCAACATGAACATTGGCTTCAAATTTAAGCTTCGAACACATCCGGCCAGAAACGCTTGCATAAATAACACTTTAAAATATTTTTGTTTAAGTCCTATATCTTTAAACGAGCAATTCTTGTATAATATATATATATATATATATATACATACATCTATCTATAATATATATATATATACATCTATCAGCGAATAATTGTTACCCGTAATAATCCGTAATAAAAATTATCCGTGCAGGGGCGGAGAAAGAATACTAACCTCTGCGGCCGGGGTCGGCCTGTCGTAAAAGCCGACAAAACAACCCACCCTAGCTACGTGGTAGGGCCTCAAGCCCGTCTGGATGGCGACCACCTTTGGTCTTAAGTATGCCGCCATAATAACCTTGTGTTGTGTTCCGGCATTAGTGACCCAAGTTCCTGTACCCTTATGGGACAGCAGCGTGTTCGCGATGCCACTGGCGTTGCAAACACCCATAGGCGACGGTAACTGCTAAATTCTAAGCGGACCGTCAGCCTGTCTGCTGTTCTACAGCAATAAAAAAAAATTATACTATTTTTTTTAAATTGCTTTAACGACACAACAACACTAAAGCTATTCCAGCAGATGGCGTTCTTAAGTAACACGAAGTCAATGAGTGTTTACTTTGAGGTTAGACTAAGAAAATCAATTGTTAATTTCCAAAAAACACAATTTATAAAAAAAAATACCGAGCAAAGCTCGGACATCCGGATATTATTTATCCGGATACACAATGTTGCGTTTTAAAATAATAAGTAAGTAATAATAATGTAATGTTACGACTAATATTTAACGCTAACATATCGACCTAAGCCGTCAATGTCACTGTGATGTGACGCACGCGGCGCTTACACCGGACACTCTCCGACCAACATAATGTTTCGTATTACAATTATCCACCGAGGAGGCCCACACGCCGTCACCCGAAGAGCACAAAACCCAAGAACTGTCCACGACTACAACGCGGACATTCTTTTTTATGATCCATACTAATAAATGTGAAAGTAACTCTGTCTGTTACGTTTATACGTCTAAAGCGCTGAGCCAATTTTGATGAATTTAGGTACAGAGATAGATTGTACCTTGGAGAAGGACATGCGATAATTATAAATTTATATTTCAGAACAACGTTTGCTGGGCCAGCTATATATCTTTCCATTTTACGAGTAATAATATGATATTATATTTATACTTCTTATCTGTTTGTTTCCAATTAAAATATTATTAACAAAATTTAATTACTTTTAATCATTGAATATTTTAAAATATACTAATATAAAAACAATCGATTGTCCAACATAGCATTCATATAGGTTTCATAAAATATATTCTTTAAATACAGGGGGTAGACGGTAGACAGTGTAACTTGTAAATTATCTACAAATATGTTGTAAGCGTCGCAGGGAAATGAAAATTGGGATTAATCAGATTTTTAAATCTGAAATTTTGTTACTTTTAATTGTTTTTTGTTAATTGTTGTTTGTTGTGATGTTTGCTACGGTAGGTGCACCGCGTACACGCTGCTGTCCTATAAGGGTACAGGAATCTGGGTCACCAATGCCGGCAACACAAGGTAAATAACCTTGTGTTGCCGCTATAATAATAGCGGCATACTTATGGCGAAGTGCTTATACACCACGGCTGGTTGCGCCATCCAGAGGGGCTTGGGGCCTTATCCGTAGCTAGGGTTGTTTTGTCGCCTTTTACGACAGGCTGACCTGGTTAGTATTCTTACTCAGCCTCTGCACGGTGAAGTTTTATACCGCCTTTTTTTGAAATGCCGGGATAACGAGAGTTCTGCTCCCTCAGTGTACGTACGTACCTAATAAACGTTTTGTCGGCCAGTCGTAAAAGGCGACAAATATATCAAAGTAAGGCCCTGGTCTATAAACACGTCGCCATAATGTACGCGGTGCCTCTAGCACAGTTGCTTGCTGTTAAATGAGCTGTCGGTCCTGTTTACTGTGCAGGGGCGGAGAAAGAATACTAACCTCTGTGGCCGGGGTCGGCCTGTCGTAAAAGGCGACAAAACAACCCACCCTAGCTACGTGGTAGGGCCTCAAGCCCGTCTGGATGGCGACCACCTTTGGTCTTAAGTATGCCGCCATAATAACCTTGTGTTGTGTTCCGGCATTAGTGACCCAAGTTCCTGTACCCTTATGGGACAGCAGCGTGTTCGCGATGCCACTGGCGTTGCATACACCTATAGGCGACGGTAACTGCTAAATCCTAAGCGGGCCGTCAGCCTGTCTGCTGTCCTACAGCAATAAAAAAAAAAAAAAAAAACTTTGCAATAAAAAGGATCAGCTCGTCAAGTTACGAAAAACAGTCAGGACTGCACAGGAAAGCCACAGGATGGGAATGGCCTACGATTAGTTGGCAACAACAAAATAATATTCCACAATTGTCTTTCCAGCTCTTCCTTTATGAGTCTTTCTTTGACTCCAATAGCTGAAGGACATAGATGACGTGTAAATGTGTAGTCCTTAACAGTGACCAAGCAACACACTCTTATTTGGGACAGGTATTCGACTTTTATTTGATAATGAAGTTGCATTTATTTATTCTAATCATTAATTAAAAAATACTCTTAGACACTGCCAGCCGTGCGGAGCCGCAGCAGGTGCGTGTGAGGCTCGTACCCACTAAAAAACTCCCCCAGACTCCTCTGTCCCTGAAACTCGAAGCACCGGGACATGACGCGAGCCGAGTACCGCTACCCCAAACAGCATTGCCCCACAGTGACGTGAACCTGGTCACGCTCCCGTTTTCTTCTCCCCACGTAGGGTGGACAAGTGCGCGGAGCCCCGCACCTGACCACCGAAGCCATTTTGCAGGCAGCTTACCCATACCCCGAGGTAGTTGCTCCCGATCTCTCACTGCCGGGAGAAGCACAAACTCAATCGCTCTCGCTCCCGTTAGAGGAAGCCAACATGGCTAAATCAGCCTTACCGTTCTCACATTGGCTGGCCGAGATGTGAGGGCCAGCGGTTGCCATAATGGCAACAGATGAAACCCTTGTGGCAACCCTCAGTCTTAAGGGTTTGAAGGATTTTTGGTTTCTACAAACCTCATCACTTATCTAAGGAGTAAAATATTCAGTGACAGTTGACAATACCTACTATATATCTATTACTCAAGCAGCAGACCGTTTGTGTTATGGGGCAACTGATTCAATACTCATGTACTTTTTTTTGTTAATACATAACCAACCTGACTCGGGATGGCAACCCGTGACTCGAGCAAGGTTTTGATGTGCGAAATCTGTAACATCACAGAGGAGCTTTTTTCACAAGGACAATTTCTGTTAGTCCCCTAAACTTTGAATAGAAAATCCGATCATGTTATTTAATCGGACACACCGATGGCAGGTGAGACTTGGTGAGACCCCGTACACCTTTACTCCTTTGACACGATCTCCATGTAAACAATACCGGGAGCAAGACTAGTTAAAAAATAAAAACGTGGTAATAAGCTTCATTATGATCATGGTCATCTAGATCTCACATATTAAACAAAACAAGAACAATAACAAGTTAATAGCGGATACAATAAGAGGCTTGTTTGCAAACTTCGCTTTTGTTTTCAAAGTACAGTTGTGTGAAAAAGTATTATATATTTTATTTAAAAATTAATATTTACTTCATCTAAGCAGGAACTCCTCCTTACAACTTTGACACTTCGAAGCCCTTCAGGTATCTTGGTGTAATTACACTCGGAGACGAGTGTAGAGGTCTGGGGTTCAAATCCCATGGTGACGTGCATCGCTAAGGCTGGTTAGGTGAGACCTAAAATGCATCGCCGCCGTCAGCCGTCCATTGTCCTCTACTGGACGTAGGCCTCCCCAAGTTATCGCCACAAATCGCGGTCCATAGTTTTTCCCATCCAGCTCCAACCAGCTAGCTTGCACAGGTCATCGCCCCATCGGGCTGGGGGGCGTCCTACACTACGTTTGCCGAGAGGCGGTCTCCACTGCAGGACACGTTTGCTCCAACGCCCATCGGTCGTACGACAAACGTGACAGCCCATTGCCACTTCAACTTGCATATTTTGAAATGCATATTATAGCACAATTGACAGGTAATGGCGATGAAGGATAACATCATGAGGAAACCTGCATACCGGTATGTCTTGTCAATCCACTGTGTATGTAGATTAAGTTAAGAAATCAAATATGGCGGATATACTGCCCATTCGCTCTAGGAGGGAGATCGAACCCAATAGTGGGATGCTTTAGGGTCAGTGCCGGATTAAACAATCTTTTCAAAGGACCTCGGACCTGGGCGCAAGTGTGCTTCCATACCTCAAACTAAAGCACCAACGTAAAAACTACATCACCAATGCACTTGTCGCCGATGGCTCAAGCGAGCTCCTGGGACGTGACTTCATCAAGTAGCCACCACCTGATTCGGCGATGGAAGCGCTCAACACGTTTGTCTTTGGGCTTGACGCAGAGGTCCATAACATGAAAACAGTGTTGTGCAGTGACAGTCTCGCCGGATATCATCTTGCTGTTGGCTACTTTGCTGATGTGGTGTCTCCAGTCCTCAGGAGTATTTGAGTCGGTCCGCGGCCTAGCTAGAGCTCATTATCGGACCGACTCAAATTCTTCACATTTATACGAGCGACTTTTTGTAACATGTGCTTTTATCGTATGAAATTATGTTTTATTTTCGCCAAGGAAATAATGGGGGTTACCGATTGTATGACGTAGATTGTGTCAGTAGGAAAAGATGTAACGTTTCACCTTTTTGTGACATGAAATAAATTCAATATATTATGTTACCACGTGTTAATAAGTTTCATTTAAAAAATTACGCTCACGCCGAGATGAACGAGTTTAAATATTCGGGGTCCCCTTTTGCGCGGGGCCCGTAGCAATTGCTACTCTTGCTATGTGGTTAATCCGGCACTGTTTAGAATTATGCAGGCTGGCACAATAGAACGTGCATTTTTAAAAAATAGATTAAAATAGATACAAAAGGTATAGTTAAAATAAAACTGAAGCATTTAAATAACACTGAAGATTGCTGCCCATACTGTCACTTTAGGACTATGCAGTGGTTTCTGGTGTTTGAGCTTGGGATTCTCACTGTTCCAGTAACAACAATTTTGACGGTTTACTAACTCATTGATATGGAAATGGGCCTCATCACAGAAAAGGATATTGTCAAAATTGGAAAGTCGCTTATGCATTTCATTAGCAAATGCGAGCCTGGCTCCGGAGTCAGATTCTTTCAATTTTTGTGTTAATTGCAGCGTGTATGGATGCAGTTGATTTAATATGTTATTGGTATTACTCTCTATTAAAATAAATACATACCTAACAAAAACAAGAGTTGTTTATTTTCTATAAAATGTTTTGTATGACGTCCGCTTAGTATAACATGTTTGTCATCTCCCTTTGTCGTGAGTCATTAGTTAATACGATTTACGGGGTGGCATTGCCGCTGTGTGGCAAAACCCTTTTCAATAAAGAAAAATAAAAAATTAAATAAATAAACGGATTCCACTGTACTCCCATATAACTGAGGTAACATATATTTATCACCTATAACTTTCGTACCTGACTGTATTAACACCTAGTCAACTTGAAAATTTAAAATCAAATCATTTACAAATCAAATTCTCTCCAAATGCAATGTATGTGTATAAAATGTATTTTTTATTAATATTCGTGGGTTTAATAAATTACGTACTTTCTGGACCTGCAGCAGATTCGTACAAAGATCAATGTAAGTCATTTTTATTCAAATTTAATCTGTACTAATATAAACGTGAGATATATGGATGTGCGGGGGCAACTCATGACAGAAATACTAAAGGATTTTTTTTATTTCGTAAACTATTAATCTTTTTCCGTTCAGGGGCGGAGTAATAAACCTCTGCAGCCGGGGTCGGCCTGTCGTAAAAGGCGACAAAACGACCTTAGCTACGTGTTAGTTCTCTAACTACACTATAAATAATAACCTCGTGTTGTGTTCCGGCATTAGTGACCCAGGTTTCTGTACGTGAGTGACAGCAGCGTGTTCGCGGTGTCCCTAGCGTCGCAAACATTCGTAGGCGACGGTAACTGCTTACTAATTAAGTGGGCTGTCAGCCTGTCTGTTTTTTCTGAGCAAACGAAGTCGCCGGTAACAGCTAGTTATGTACGTAGTTAGCTAGTTATGTAGCTAGTTACGCTGTATTAAAGTATACGAGTTAAATATATTTTTTTTACTTTCTGTTTGGAAAAAAATATTTATGATTTACTACGTGAAAACTGCCACTAAACCAAAGGGAGGGAGGGGAGTAGAAAAGTAACAAAAATACATCATGCAATATAGTATACTAGCTGTGCCCGCGACTCCGTCCGCGTGGAATAGTGACTTTGGGCAGCATTTTTTGGATAAATCTTATGGTTTATTTTGGATTACAAACCCTATAAACCCTAAAATATATGTAAATGAAATATGCAAACAGTCAGTGTTATCGAATGCAACTGTTACGCCATGTGCCTCCGGAATACGTGCATTGGAACCTACAAAACCAGTCTAAGCTAAACCCTATTTCATATGATTGATGATATAAATCTGAGGTCAACTTAAATTGGATATAAAACTTCCGAAACTTATTATTAACAAACACTATTTTTTTTTCTAAAATAAACATAACCTAAATTACTCCTTGTTACATCAGCTATCTGCCAGTGAAAGTCCCGTCAAAATCGGTGCAGCCATTTCTGAGATTAGCCTGAACAAACAGACAGACAGACAAAAATTGTAAAAAAATTTGTTTTGGTATATGTACCGTGTATACGTCCGAATGCACTTAGTAAAAAGCGGTTATTTTAATAGTACAAACAGACCCTCCAATTTTATTTATTTGTAGAATAAATATTTGTATAGATAAACTAGCTGACCCGGCAAACGTTGTTCTGCCATATAAATAATAAAATTTCAAAAAATTAAAAAAAAATTTTGGGGGTGGGTCACCCCTAACATTTAGGGGGATGAAAAATAGATGTTGGCCGATTCTCATAGATACCGGATAAGCACAAAAAATTTCATCAAAATCGGTCAAGCCGTTTCGGAGGAGTATAGCAACGAAAACTGTGACACGAGAATTTTATATATTAGATATACTGGCACAATTTACATAGCGCCTTCTAGTCCCAAAGTAGGTAACATAGCACTTGTGTTATGGGTACTAGACTACTGATATACTACATATATATACAATATATTCTTCTTTTGTAACTAAATACATATTATAACCAAAAATCCAGACGCAGACGGGAATCGAACTCGTAACCTACGCAAGCGTTAGCTACTACGCCACAGAGGTCGCCATTTCTGGGAGTTGTTTCGGGTCTTCTTCCTAACATTTCCTTGGAGGGAATTGTTTTATCAGAGCCTATTTCTTCCAGACTGTACGGACCCCAGGACCATGAAGAAGCACGCCGCATACTCAGAGTGGGCTGATGCGTACTCTTGCACTAAACACCGATGTCAACCTGGTGGGAGAAACCTGGCCATATACACAGTGGGGTAAGCTCCTTCCTGAACTTCATTCAATACATTTGTTTTCATGCTGAGGATCAGCAGTCAGACAGCCCACTTAAGGGGGCATCCATTAATTACGTGAGGTGTTCTAGGGGTTAATCAAGCTAAATTTTTCCAAATCTCTCTCAGGGGGACGGGGGGTCTTAGCAAATATCACGTAATTTTTTTTCTAGCAGAAAACGGTGTAAAATTGCGTGAAAAAATATTGGGGGGGGGGGCGGTTGTTGAAAAATTCTCAAAAATGATTCACATAATTAATGGACGCCCCCTAATTGCTGAAAACAGTTACCGTCCGCTAGAGGCACCGCGAAGACGCTTCTGTTCGCATATTGGAACGGGAACCTGGGTCACTAATGCTGGAAAAAACATAAGAATATTATGGCGGCATGCTTAAAAACCGGTTGCCATCCAGATGGGATTGGAGCCCTACCACGTAGTTAGTGTTTTGTCGCCTTTTACTCTGCCTTTGCACGGAGAACATTTGCAACACTGTTGATATGGCTAACTTAGCGATCTCCATCCCGAACTTTGGAAGAAAAAATACCCTTCCTTTCAATTCATACAGCGCCACCTAGTTCCAAAAAAGTTCTTGTGTTGTGGATGATAGACAACTAATGCCAATGTAATGTAAATGAGAGATATTGCGTCTCTTTGCGTATTCTACCATCTGTACAACGGGAACTGTTTTAGAGAACTATTCAGAATGGTGCCCTCGTCGTCTTTCTACCACCGCACTGCCCGCCATCGGCTGGGTGTTCATCCCCATTTCTTGGAGCCTCTTCTTTCTTGTACGAAACGGTTCTCTAGAACGTTCATGCTGCGTGCTCTTAGGATCTGGAATGAGCTTACGGCTGAGGTTTTCACGATATGAGGTTCTTCAAAAAAGGTGTTAAAAAATTTCTTCGAGGCCGGCAGCGCGTTGGTAATGCCTCTGGTGCTGCAAACGTCCATAGGCGATGGTGACCATCTGCTAGGGTGGGCCGTCTGCTAAATTCTAGCTATAAATTTTTTTTTGTTTTTTTAATAAATATATATTATCATAAAACCTAAGATTCAAGACAGGGATCGAAGCCAGAACCTCCACAGGTGTTCCGATGTGAGTTAGCCGTTGTGGTAGTGTCAAAGTGACGGAACTACCTACAATACAATTTTTTAATGAATGTTTTCTTACTGGAGTTTTCTTAGTTAGTCTTAGTGGACCTAGGTCTTTAAAACTAGGCTTTTTTCACAAACAATACGATCCATCTGATGACCTTCGTTGCGTAAAGAATTAACCTTACGGAGGACATGGGTTCAATTCCCACCCTGCGTTTGGTTGTTTATGTATAATAAGTATTTATTTGCAAAAGAAAAGTAAATATGTAGTATATATGTGAGCCGACCTTTGTCACAGCCTGCCTGTAGACAAGAAGTACTTGACATAATCGGTCGCCACTGACAATTTGGCCAGGAGAATCGGTGAATGGAGGATAAGCAACGAAGTGTCAATGTCTGATGACAGACATTGACACCAGACATTTAAGCTATAATTTTTTAATGTTATTTTTAGCTTGGAAAGTAGGTAAAATATTCTCTTCTTCAGATGTAAACGAGTAGAGGCTCCAGAATCTGCTATCGAATGCGAAGAAGTAGTAGAAGATACTAATATACAGTTTCCGTACTGCTGCACCAGGCTAAGGTAAGGTCAAAGCAATTTTTTATTACTATTTGCAGACCTTTTTTAGATACCATGTCGAACACAAGATGGAAGCTGATGTGGTTGGAACGGCGGCCACAATAAAACCCTGGTAATCTTGCAGGATCGACATTTCTAATGCCCCTAGCTCGGGCGCTTTTAATACTTATCCTGGGTGACAACTCCTCTGAACAATTGAAAGGCCACGATAGGGAAACGGCATATAATCACCAATCTAAGCTGCAATTTGGCTTTTGTAGCCCTGAATATTGATAAAGCTATTCTAAGATCTCTGTGCGTTCGAGTGGCTTTAAATGTCTAAAGATTTCATACCTTTTTAATTCGTTCAGGCTTTGGCATCTAATAATGGGAACATGGCATAGCATCTTTGGAATTAAATCTCAAAAGTTTAGAGCTCCGTAGTCATAATATCTCCGTATTCATATCTGAATATTTTAGATGCTTAGTGGTAGTGCGAGGAGAAGTATGGACGCGTGTGCTCGGACAGCCCTGGGAGACGTTGCCGGCAGCACCTTGGAGCCACATGTACAAGATGAAGAAGCCCCCTCCACCAGATATAACTTTTCTACCCAAGTAAGTCGTGTTATACTCAATAAGTTATTTCACAACAGTATATTTAAGCTAAAATAGATAAATTTTTATGTAAGAAAATATTAGCCCCCCCCCCCCCCCATCGGTCTAAAGCAGAATAAAATTTTGAACCAAAAGTTTTGCATTTTTTTTATTGCTGTAGGACAGCAGACAGGCTGACGACCCGCTTAGAATTTAGCAGTTACCGTCTCCTATGGGTGTTTGCAACACCAGTGGCATTGCGTACACGCTGCTGTCGGATAAGGTTACAGGAACTTGGGTCACTAATGCCGGAACACAACACAAGGTTATTATGGCGACATACTTAAGACCAAAGGTGGTCGCCATCCAGACGGGCTTGGCTTCTACCACGTAGCTAGGGTGAGTTGTTTTGTCGCCTTTTACAATAGATTGCTCTTGCACTGAAGAAGAATATTTCAAAGATCAAAATATCTTATTTTTATTCAGAGACGCAGAAAACGGACCTATTTATGAGCTCACAGAACCTGAAAAGGACAATCAGGATAAAAATCTAAGATCTATGAAGACAGATTGTCAGGATAGTAATAAAGAAGTTTCTCGAGCAGCATCTGTTCCTGATATCGTGGTAGGTCAAGATAATCCTTTGCTATGATAAAAAAATACTTTGACAATCGACCCCGCAGTCAAACTAAAGTTATGACCACTGCGTTTGAGGACGAGGAAGACCTGTGAAGATTTAATAGCAATAATACTGTACGAACGCATTGCTCCTAATATTAAAACAGACGCTTTGTTTTATATTTATTTTATTGGTACATTTAAATTTATCTTCTTATAATACACTTTATGGAAAACCACTTGGCTCCCGTTTTCATTTCTCTAAACTCCCACAACATGGGTTTTAGATGTATGCTAACGCTGCTCGTATCCGAAACCAGGGTGCGCAACCGTTGTTCGGGATTTTTACATTATTTCTTATTGTCTCTTATGCCAGGGTGTGAGTACCATTTCTAACAGTATACAAAAAAATAATTAGGTACTTAAAAAACAAGTAGTTGATTATAGTGTGCTAAAGTTGCACATTTATTTTTAACATATAGTTAGCATCAGACAAACATTCTATCCGTGCAGGGGCGGAGAAAGAATACTGACCTCTAGGGCCGGGGTCGGCCTGTCGTAAAAGGCGACTTCGTGGTATGGCCCCAAGCCCGTCTGGATGGCGACCACCTTTGGTCTTAAGTATGCCGCCACAATAACTTTATGTTGTGTTCCGGTATTAGTGACCCAAGTTCCTGTACCTTTATAGGACAGCAGCGTGTTCGCGATGCCACTAGCGTTGCAAACACCCATAGGCGATGGTAACTGCTCAATTCTAAGCGGACCGTCAGCCTGTCTGCTATTCTACAGTAATAAAAAAAAAACAAACGGCCCACCCGATAGCAGGTGGCATTCGTCACCAATGGACATTTGCAACACCAGAGGCAATGCCAATACCAGCCATTAAGAAAGTCTATAACGCCTTTCATATTTCTCCAGATTGCTCTCTCAACTGACAACGATGAGAAGAACTTCAAGAAGGCAGATAAACAAAGGTAACAAGCTCTTACGAGTATGATAAATTGAGATACCAACAGTTTTTTTATTGCAGTAGGACAACAGACAGGCTGGCGGCCTACTAAGTAAGCAGTTACCGTCGGGGCATGAATATGCCGGAATATAAGAAGGTTATTATGGCGCGGCGTTGTCTCGCCGACTCGCCGCAGGAGTTAGTATTCTTACGAAACTAAGAGTTCGTACATCTACCATCCACAATTGGAGAACAATGAAGAGTTTCATTCACTCACTCATATAACCGGTCCTAACCAATATAATAGATGAGATGAAATAGTCTTATAACACATCCAACTACGGAGTAGAGAAATGGATTACTTGTATTGTTTCATGAAGAGTGAATGAAAAGCATTTACTTCCTTCCGGCTATAATAAAACTTTTACCACATCTAATTTCTTGTCCCTGTCTCTCATTTTGTCTCTGTACAAGAAAGAACGAGATATATTTGGAAAATGATCATATATATTTTTGAAGGCATCTAAGGAGCCATCATAATCCGAGCTCTGACAACGACGAGCTGCTTGAAAATGAACTCTCGGATGTTGATAGCGTTCTCACCACTGAAAAGGTACTGTTATATGATAGATGAATATACATTGACAGCGCCATCTAGTCCTGAAGTAAGAAGCGGAGCACTTAAGTTATGGGTACTAGACGATAATTATCATAATGAACGTGTACATTCTTTGACTTGATGGGTGTAAGGGGTTCTATCATCTTCTATCTGTTGGGCAAAAACTGACGAGAGTGACGTGAGGTTTTCCGCTCGAAGATGAACGGTCGACAATTTCCTGTCCAAAAACTAGATTTACATTACATACATACATTACAACTAGATTTGTACACTAGTTTCAGTATACTGCAGTACTGTGAAATTACAGCCAGGTCTACCAATGTTATTTGATTACAAAATAATCAATCAGTTGCCTAGTATCATAACATTTGACGGGCCGGAGGCACGCACGAAAGGATAGCCGTAAACACTCCCCACCCCTTCCCCTCCCGGACGTCAGACATCGAGAACATTGGGGTCGTTTTTAGTGGGTATATCAGCAAACCAACGTCCCTTTGTCAATTGTAGGGGTCGCACGGACGCATTGCGCGGGAGCCCCATACCACCTTTTTTTTGGTCTCGGGGAAAAACCCTCTCTTGACGGGTTCCCCCAGCCCGGGGGGACCGAGGGATATGTGGGACTCCGGGAAAGATGTTCGGCCATCCAACTACCCACTAAAAAACCCCGCTGTTCTCCTATCGCCTACACCCGGGCCTACGGATATATGGCCTGCCGATCTCGTGGCCCGGGCCGGCGCCGGCCCGCCCGTCTTAAGGCGGGCCCCTTCTAAATAGTTGGCGCCAAGGGGTCAGGATTTCATCCCCCGGCGCTCTTCTGAATCAACATGAGTTGAGGGGGGCCGCGGAACAGCACGCGGCTCTCTCCCTATCGCCAATAGTGCGGGCAGCGGATCCTCCCCCGAGGGCCCGCCCGCGGCCGCTTTTTACGGCGGCCGGAGGTCGCTACTTGCCCTCCGGCGCCGCCGGCGTTGGCGGGAGGGGAGTGTGGTAGTCGACTCCCGCTCCCGCTCCGCCGCCTCCTTTGCGGACTTGACTGCCTCCAGCCTAAAGCTGGAGGATTCTGGACGGGGCGGGACTTGCATCTCCGCCACGTGCCAGTCAGGCGTGGATATGACTACCAGACGACACCCCAGAAAACCAGGGAGTCGCCCAACGTCGTAGCCAACCCAGCCAGACCGACGGAGGGCGGAGATGCCGTTCCCACCCCAGGAACACTCTGTGCAGGCGCAGTCGAAATGGGCATGGTTTCGACTACCAAATCAGGGCCCGGGACAGAACCCGGGACCCCAACCAGTACTCGCAACCATCCCACCGGGGACCATGCCACGAACAAAGAGCGAAGTGGGAAAGGATGTGGGAGGTAGACGGGAAGAAAGGTGGGACTCCGCCGCCTCGGACGGGAAGGGGGAATGAGGTGGCGGATGCTCGGGCACCTCGGGTACGCACACCCGTGCACTCCTCGGACAGAGAAGCGCCCCTGAGGGACCACCCTGTGTTCATCAAGCATTGACTTGTAAACTAGATGTGCCAGCTGTGAAACTATATATATATAATTATTATATTATTAAATGTAATCGTTCATATTTCAGCCTCAAGATGTTAAGTCTGAAGAAATCACTAATTCGGAAAATACATCACACAAAGTAAGTGCGGAATAAGTAGATTTTTTATTGCTGTGGGATAGCAGAAAGACTAGCGGCCCACTATACAATGTCAGTTACCATCTATAGAAGTTTACGACGTTGGGGCACTACAAACACTGCTGTTCGCATGGAGGACCTAAACCTGGATAACTAATGTCGAAACAGATTTAACCCCTGCGGCCGGGATCGGCCTGTCGTAAAAGGCGACTTCGTGGTATGGCCCCAAGCCCGCCTGGATGGCGACCACCTTTGATCTTAAGTATGCCGACATAATATCCTTGTGTTGTGTTCCGGCACTAATGACCCAAGTTCGTGTACCCTTATGGGACAGCAGCGTGTTCGTGATGCCACTAGCGTTGCAAACACCTATAGGCGATGGTAACTGTTAAATTCTAGCCTGTCTGCTATCCTAGATCAATAAAAATAAACATACAGGGTTGGCGGCATACTTATACGACTACTGGTGGTCCCTACCAGACTTCGGGCCCTATCTGGTTAGGGTTGCTCTGTCGCGTTTTACGACATGCCGACCCCGGTAAATCAGTTCTTTTGAGACACCCCTGATAGCGGCATAGAACTTGAGGTGCTCGCGGATGGTAACATTCTTCCATAGACCGTAATGCTGCGGGCAGTAGCCCAGCACCTGGAACGCCGAAGTCTGGGAGTCGGCGATGATCTGTCTGCTCAACATCACCTAAAATAATCTATCTTCTTAAAGAAGTGTAAATATATAGATAAATAAAATATAGAGGTCTGCAGTTGTGCGCGCATCACGGCAAAACTACTACACAGATTTCATTTGAATTTTCTAATGTTTATTTCTTAGACACTTGGCCCTTATCCAAAAAAAAAAAACTATTATTGTGTTGATTATATAAAAATAAGAAAATCGTTTCTTAAGGAGTAAACTCCAAATATTATACCAATAAGACGACACAAGGTCGTTCGAGCGTGCGTCGCGCGTCGGCAGGGGACGGAACGTAGACACGTCCGGACGTAGCGCTCGCCGAAGCTCGAATGTGTCTTATAGATATAGACTTATTTATGAAAATCGATTCTTAAGGAGTATAAAGTGCTTATTACACTTGGCTAAATTTAGGAGACTGAATTCAGAAACAAATTTAGAAGCGAGTTAGAAGCTTCTGATCACACTGTTCTAAATTCAGTCACTGAATTCAGTTGCCAGTTTAAGCGCGACGAAATTGGACGTGTCGTGTGTGTCCGAGAATGGCCCCAATATTGTCTAAACAACAAAAAATCGGTCTTGGCGTAGCCCTCGCTGTCGGCTCAATTAAAATAAAAAAAATAAAAAGAAGAATATGGGTAAAGAAATATTTATTTGCTGCGCGGAAAGTTAGCAAATTTGAACATTATGAGTGATTTAGAACCAGCAGACTTCAGAAATTATCTACGAATGGATTCGAGATCGTTTGACTTAATATTAAACCTTGTGACACCGTTTATTCAAAAGCAGGATACTATCCTACGAGATAGTTTATACTATTTTATGTCCAAAAGAAAGATTGGTTGTAACATTAAGATTTCTCGCAACAGGAAATTCGTATAAAGATTTAAAATTTAGTTCTTTAATATCCCAACCCCTGCTAACAAAAATTATCCCTGAAACATGTCGGGCTATTATATATAAATATCAATTCGGACTAATAAATATAAATTATCAATCTTCTCTTTTAATGTCTTTGTCGTAATCGTAACATCAACTTTTTTGTATAAATTCAGTAATACTTGGAAACCGTTATTGCGAATATTTTTATTCATACAATTTTTGTCATTCTTGTCCCAAAGATAGGACATGTCTTTATACAGTCCTAAAATATTAAGCATAACTTCTTTTTCGTAACTGTGTATGGCACTCAGACTTTACTTTTTTATTCGGAAGTAAAAAACAAACTAAAACGTCCTCACGCACGGAGAGCTATGGGGCGACTGATGACTGAGTAAGTGAGTAAGTAACTAAATGCGATTACACCTTCCTAAATTTAGGCTTCTAAATGAATCAGTCATTTAGAAACCATCCTTGCTTCTGAATTTAGGATGCTAACTTACTAAATGCTATTACACTTCACTGAATTCAGTAGCGACTAAATTCAGTCGCCTAAATTTAGCCAAGTGTAATAAGGGTTTAAACTCCAAAAAACAATATTGTGATATCTTCATTTGCTATTAAGTTATTAAAGTTTTAAGAATGTGGGTTTTCTTGCCGCGGAGAAGTGGGGGAAGCGGTGTACTGCGCATGTGTAACTTCTCATATTTTTCGATTTACTTTTTTCTTTATTCGACCAGCGAAACGGGCGGGAACGGCTAGTAAAGGTGGATTTATATTTGTCTGACGTGTCGTGTCGTGACGCGTCAGAAGCATATCGGTTCATACATTTAGCACAGACGACAGAACGCGTCACGACATACAAATGTGTCCATAACCATATTAAATGTATGAAACCTATATGAAATGTAGGCTTCTGCCGCGTCACGACACGACACGTCAGATAAATATAAATCCACCATAAAGACGAGTTCGGGCCACAAGTTGAAGAATGTCAAACCCTTTAATTCTTAGAACGTCGTTAAAGGCAACCAATTCCTTCTGATAATTCACAGGTAACACAATATGGACATCGGTAACGCATGCAGAAGTCCAGAATTGTCTTCGCCGTATGAAAAATCGGAAAGCTGTCGGAACCAATCGAGTCCCCATCGAAGCCTGGAAGACGATGGGCTCTCGTGGTGCGGGCATCTTAACCAGACACTCCTCACCGGTACGATCCCGAACCAATGGAGGCTGAGTATCATTACTCCAGTCTTCAAAGGCAAGGGATCGGTGTAGGAGTGCGGTAACTACCGTGGTATAAAGGTCATGTCCCACACTATGAAGCTCTTCGAGAGGGTTATCGACTATCTGATTCGGCAGACGTTTGCCAGGCCAGGCTGCCTCCGCCGAGCCCCAGCAGGAGGGGTAGACCCAAAAAGTGCTGGCTTGACGTCGTAAAGGGTGATATGCGTGCTAATGGGCTCACTACCAGGGATGCTGAAGACCGTGCGAAGTGGAGTAGAAAAAGTCGGAAAGCGGACCCCGAGTACCGTAGCGGAAGTTTAGGTTGCAACCGGGATACAACGCTGGGATGATGATGATGTACAAAATATGGACATCAATTTTGGTCAACAAAAAAGTCTTGCCAAATTGATTCATGTTAGTATTTGATATTTTAGACTAAAACACCCCAATTAAGATGGACTGAAGTAGTACAAAACATATTAACTGATCACGACTCCGGACACGATACGAACATAAATAAGGTAAGGGGCTTACCCTAAAATTTGTATGTTTGTTAGTCTGTTATGATCAAACAGAGGTTACAAACAAACCTAGATCTAATATATCGTCGGCTTATTGCAAGAAGTCATTATGTGACATTTCACTATTTTGGGAAAACAGCATTTTAGTTGGAATTAGTTAGTGGTGATGTTGATTAGCCAAAGACGTAGCGGCTAAAACTCTCCAGGTACAAATTAGTGTTTTGCATTTTGTAGGCTATGTAAAAATGAGCCCATTATAGATAAAAACGTATTTAGTGATTTTTGCAGTTAATGAGTTCTTGCAATAAGCCGACGATATATGACAGTTTATTAGCATAAGATAATTTTTTATTGCTGAGGATCAGCAAATAAGCTGTTAACGTTGCCTATGGATGTTTGCGATGCTAGGGGCTCCGCAAACACGCTGCTATCTGCATAGGGATACTGGAACCTGGGTAAATACCGGAAAAGAACACAATGTTATTAAGGCGGCATACTTATAGACCCAGAGTGGTAGCCATCCAGACGGGCTTGGGACCCTACCACCTAGTTACAGTTTTGTCGCCTTTAACGACAGGTCAACCCTGGCCGCTGGGGTCAGTATTCTTACTCCGCCCTTGCACAAGGAGATAATAATAAATGTTGGGTACAAAAAAGATAATAAATACATTTTATAATAATAATAACATGCGAGTAAAGCGATATTCTCTTTTGTTACAAATCGCAAATATATATTTTTGTTATATGATATACAATAATTGGATGAGGCTCAGGGTTTCCTTACAGGTTTGGGGGATCCAGCGCCGGACTAGACAGCGACCTATATTTATGGTATTATGATCTAATCTTTTGATCAAGGAAGAAGAAGAACATCGATGCAAGAAGTCTAGATGTTTTGCCCTGAAACAATAGCACATCCGGGTCTTCTTCTTGCGGCCTCGAGTTACCACTCTTTATCCTGTAAAGGGGGGCAACGACCCCCAGTGATGTGTTTCGAGCTACGGGAGCAAACGTCCATGTTGCCGTCGCTTCACCACAGCTCTACGCTGGCCCATCTTGGCTTGGTGGACTGATCTTGGTTATCGGTGGTCATCAGCGGCTTGCGTTAGCCTATTTGTTACTTGGATCTTGCGACCTCAGTTACGTATCTCCCTTATCCGATGAGCTTACTATTAAGTCTCTTGGGGTCGGTAGTCAAATGTCATGGTGATCCCGTGGCCGAGCGTGCTGAGAAGCAATGTTATGGAGGGTAGGAACTTTCGAGGCCCTTGTTTGCCATTAGCTTACCACAGGGCTGCTCGAAAGACCATCTGTCCTTCCTTCTCTAAATCCCATTCTAAACCATCATGAATATCCTTCATTTTTACCAGGACGCCAGTTTCAACGAACCCGACTATATTATCCATGAAAAGGAGAAACCTTCAAACCTCCAATCATTGGTAGATGCAATTGGAAATCGAATGCGGGACATTGAGAACGTTATTCAAAGAATGAGTGAGAACGTCCACCAAAAACCCGTAGAACATGATTTTGGGAGTGAGGAGAGGGAGATGAGGTACCCCACTTTAATATTCATCTACATATAATAGTTTATTTGTTATACTTAAAAGTGTGTGTGCAATTCACAGAAGTTTAACTTCAGAGAAGTATTATACATTTCATATTATACGTGTTTGTGTGTTTGTTTGCTTTGTTCCCAAAGAGAAGACAAATATTATAGGAAACACTCAAAGTCAAAGGTTCATCGAATTTTCACATCATAAGCTACAGAAGTTTTACTTTAAAAAAAATACAATAACAGTGTACGATGCCGGTCATGGACCGAGATTGCACCGTACAGGAATGAGAAGGATAGCTCGAGAGCAGTGGACTGTATGAGAGATGAGGGGAAAGGAGCGGTGGTTAAAGAGACGCGATACCTTGCAGTGGATAAAGAAAATCGCACTGACCTTGATTCCACCCCTTCCGGTTTCGGTTCAGGTCCACTCGCGGAGGAACTGTTGCACTGCACCAGCTAAATGTCACGTACTGAACACACAATTTTATAGCACGGCCGTCGACCGTCCCGCACGTTTACGAGCTCGCGTGATACTACTGGTTATTTTCGTCCCATCCTCGTTTTTACCATTTACCTCATCGAAAGTGAGGGTAGGTAACAAAAATCAGGAGGGGAGATATCAAATACCATTTATGCATGGATCGAACAAACAGTTTACAACATCCTACTGCTGAGGTCTTGGCTTAGTGGGAATGGAGAGTATACCTATCACGCTTGTTTACGCCGAATTAAACATAGTGATTACGGTATGTAAGTTTTCTCATGATTGTTTCCCTCGGTGTCATTGACATTAGATGGACTGCTTAAACAATGTAATGTCATATTGGAATTTGAACAGAGCAATAGCCAAAAGTCTACCCTGCCAATCCCCACGAAGGTTATGCGATTAGGGTTTTGATGTATGTTGACGCAACTGGCTATCTTTATTAAACGGAGTTGCAGGATTATGGAGGTGAACCTATACAACTGCGTCAACTTTACTAACGTTAACGCTTTAACGTTTGATGTTTTGCCAACATACAAAATTATAAGGAGCTAGTTGAAATCGGTTGCCTAGGCTAGGATCGAATCTACAACTTCTTCGAATGCAGTTGCATTCGTCTTGCATTTTATTTAATAATCCTTTAAGCTTTTTATTTAATAATCCTTTAAAGGATTATTAAATAAAATGCAAGACGAATAACGGTATCCTTCATTTCAGGTCCCAAATATCAGATTCAAAAGTCCAAAAACATAAAAGTGCGGATAAAGAGACCGAAAAGGAATCTGATGTGAATAAACCTGGATTAGAAGGGCAGAGAAAGAGGTATACCAACAGACCTACTAAGCACCTGGTCGTAAAATCTCGATTGAATCGACGTATTCAAGTCTATCTGCTCGAAGGACCATCATCCCATTTGTTGTTTGAAATTTTCATACAATCTCATTTCAAACTGCATTTTAGTTCAAAAAAACAAAAGGAGGGTACTATAGAGTTTTTTCTTCGGTTGTTATGGTAATGAATGGGGTCCACAGAATTCATTCATAACGCTCTCTAAGTATTAAAACGCGAACAGCGGTGGAAGGTTATAGAGAGTAGAAGAAAGGAAAATCATCTCTGTGTTTAAAGTGTCCGTCAAAATGCATTAAATTAAGGCGCTAAAAGTTATTAGAGTCGGATAGAATATTTTTAGCTTAGCATACTTCAATTTGTCATCTTCATTTACTAACGACGCACTCTAACGGTTTTTCGAGCTATAATTTTTTTGACACTATTTCAACTTCTCCCCCATACGAAATGATTTTCCTTACCTCCATAAAAGGGATGTACGATCCCAGTAAGACCTAGACTATCGGTTACCGCTCACAAACAATGATCGAGGTTTCTTGGAAAGCCAGACGGCAGTCCTCTGTAGAAACCAAATTTCACCAACCTATGTTGATCATTTCGGCCGAAGAATTTGGGAAGGAAGAAGCACCGCGCTTTTCTAAGACGGCGCGAAGCACATTAGTACATCTGTCACGCTCACACATCTCGTTGTCTCGTTTACATTTATTTATCTAGTTTTGTTAGCATCTTTTCATACAACATTTTTGGAAATATTATAATATTTCCAAAAATGTTGTATGAAAAGATGCTAACAAAACTATATAGCCTATATAAGCACATTTTGTGGGGATAAAACATGGAATACCGGAGCCTGACTCTGACTGTCATTAGGAACAGACCCAAGAAGACCTCCGAGGAAGAACTCTGTCTTCAAACATCAATAAATCTATTAGAGGCTCCTGCACCTCCAAAGGAACATACTGATACCGTCAGTTTGGTTAAGGATTTTTTTATAATGTTGTAGGACAACAGACAGGCTGACGGCTCGCTTATAATTTAGCAGTTACCGTCGCCTATGTGTGTTTGCAACGCTAGTGGCATCGCGAACACGCTGCTATCCCATAAGGATACAGGAACTTGAGTCACTAATCCCGGAACACAACACAAGGTTATTATGGCGGCATACTTAAGACCAAAGGTTGTCGTCATCCAGACGGGCTTGGTGCCCTACCACGTAGCTAGGGTGGGTTATTCTGTCCCCTTTTACGGCAGACCGACCCTGGCCGCAGAGGTTAATATTCTTGCTCCGCCCCTGCACGGATAAAGGATTGTTTGAAATCCACCATCTTTCGCAGATTTTTAATAAAGAATAGAGCGGGCAAGTACCTTCACACGTCAGACGGAACGGGACCACCTGTCACGGAGGATAACAGGAATGACTACTTCAATGACCCGAGCAACAGTATTGTGAGGACACCAAATCCACCCAAGGTAAAAAAATGGTGATCATATTTTAAGGGCTTGAACCTGATGGGAAGTATACCATAACTATCCTTCCGCCCGGGCAGTCGAGGAGCACTGGGGTGGTTTAAAAGTTATACCAACGAAGTGAGACTGAAATGAGAGGGGATGGATACAAAAAGAGGATAGACCAAAGAAAAGATGCTATGGAGAGATATCTTAACATTCCTCCTCTGCATATTATGGTTGAACTCGAGGCAAGGAGGGCACTATATCGCCTTGCTGTAGCTGGCCTATGGGACGCCACCAAACCAAAAACCAACCATACAAAATTCGATGGAAACGAGGACCTGGATCGGATAACACATATGATATCCGATAAAATGCAAACCAGGTTTATATTTGAAAGGCTTTTCAGGGTCCAAATTCCAACAAAATTGGAATGGACAAAGGGACCAGATCCACCGGAACATAATAGTCTGGTATGGTACACTGATGGATCCAAAATGGAATCAGGTACAGGGGCGGGAGTATACGCGAAAGACTACAAATGTAGTAAAAGCTTGGGAAAAATGGCAAGTGTATTCCAGTCTGAAACATATGCCATAATAACCTGTGCTCAGGAGAACATAGATAGAGGCACCAAAGGCAAATCTATATATATTCTCAGTGACAGTCAAGCTCCAATCAAGGCCATCGCCTCCTTCAAAGTTGACTCCAGACTTGTCCTGGATGCCATTCAAACCTTAAATAGGCTTGGAAGGCATAACAGGGTAAGATTAAAGTGGGTCCCGGGACACGAAGGAATTCATGGCAATGAAATGGCAGATGAACTGGCAAGAGAGGGCTCAACTAATGATTTTATGGGTCCGGAACCATGTGTAGGCATTCCGACTAGCCTCGTGAAAGCCACATTCAGGGATTTTGCAGACCGCAGTCAATAACAACACTGGCTGACTAGAATCGGTCTGGAACACTCCAAAAAATTTTTGGGATCCACGTACAAAGCACGAGGATCCATCTGGAACATGAGCAGGGGGCAAATACGCTACTTGCTTGGAGCCTTTACTGGGCACTTTGGAACCAATAACATGCTCATGAAGATGGGTCTAACCGCGACACCCATGTGCATGTTGTGTGGGGAACATACAGAACGCATGGAACACCTACTGTGTACATGTGATGCATTGGCCAGGAGGCGAATGAATCTTTTGGGGGTAGGATATCCAACACCGGAAGACTACAGGCTCCTATCTCCATACCTCATTGTTAGGCTCATGAAGCAAATTTTCAATGAGATTGGAGAGGAGTGATTGCTATCTAGGGGAACACAAAAGATCCCATTGGGTCGAAGTGTCCGAGATATTTCTCGGCCCCAAAAATAAGATAAGATAAGATAAAGAAAAGATGGATGGATTGTGTAAAATGATGTCAAAAAAGGTGTAACTGTTCAGATGATAGTGGCAGTGGGCTAGGCACATAGCTCGAAGGACAGATGGTCGTTGGGGCAGAAAAGTCCTTAAATGGCGACCACGTACTGGAAGACGCAATGTTGGTAGGCCCCCCACAAGATGGACCGATGATCTGGTCAAGATCGCCGGAATAGGTTGGATGAGGGCAGCGCAGGACCGATCGTCGTGGAGATCTTTGGGGGAGGCCTTTGTCCAGCAGTAGGCGTCTTCCGGCTGAAATGATGATGATGTTTAGATGCCAACTAATAGAAGAAAGTGTAAGAAGAGAGCATATTGTGCCATAGTTTGGGATAAGGGCAGGAAGAAGACCAACGAAGTGTGACCCCTTGTCAACTATAGGGTCGCATGGGTGCATTGCATACCAAAACTAAATATGCAACCAGGGCGCACTGCTAATGATGAGGTAAGATACGCAGGGTTTCTGTGTGTCCGCCTTGCATGAGTTCCCATCACTAGGTGTGAAAGAACCTTCGCCGTGGTGGATCTTTCTCAGGATGATATACGGGTTTATAATGTGTTCACTACCTAAGATTTGTGACATAGGGCTAATTTTGGTGGTAGAATACTTGACACCTTGGCACAAGGCGAGGAACCTGGTGATATTTTATAGTCCATGTGCTTGCGGTACGTGCAAGATTCCGGGGTCTTAGCAGAGCAGTGCCAAAATGGCGATCCTGCAGAGCTCCCAATAAGGCTGAGAGACGACTGGGGTTTTTAGTAAGTAGGGTGGGCAGCCTTCTGCCCCCGGTCCGCCCGAGGGGAGCAGGCGTCCCACACTCCCCATCAGCTGGTAGGACCTGCAACAGTTTTCCCGGTATAAAAAAGTGGACTTTGACAAGAAGCCAGCAAAAGCCTGTCGATCTTTAAAAAAACATCCATATTGATGATCAATGTAAATATTCCTACCATCACTACAGGAACCGGCAGCAATGTACATGGCACCAGTGGTAAGCCGCCGTAAAGAGCCCGCTCACATCGTAGTCTCGGACTCTGGTGAGAAGAAGAAAAAAAAGAAACATCACAAGAAAAGACGCGGGAAAGTTCATGGACATAAGAAGCATCGTAAAGACGAGAAGAAGAAGACACGAACGGGTTCCAATGAAGTAGAGAAGAATGTATCTGTAGAAAATGACAGTGCTGTTGCTAATCAAAACCAATAAAAGATTGATATTTTTTTAAACTTAGTTTTTATATTCCTGCCCTTATCGCAACTATGTGGAGTCGGCATATCTCTCCTCCACTCTCCTCTATTATTCGACATCTCAACATTCAAAGCCTTTTCTTTGATCCCTACTTTTGTATTCATCTATTCTCATTTCTAGCATTTTCCTTGACTTAATCTTTCAACATTTTTCTCCTATCTTTCTTCGAGGTCAGCAGTGCATTAGCAATGCCTCCGGTGTTTTAGGAACACTACTTCCTAAGTTTTCTGGTGTGTATCCGCCAAACCTTGGACAAGCGTGTCTGCCCTGCCTGCTAATTTCAGATTCCTTTAGAAGGCCGTGCCTGACGGGACATTATGGACCGTTTTTAAGTACTCTAAGTAAAAAAGTATACTTATATATCGGCACCAAACCAAAGGAGGCCGGTATCGAAATAGAGACGCACGAAATGTAAACAAACCAAACACGAAAACAAAGCAGCTGTTAGCAAAAAATATGT
Organism: Malacosoma neustria; assembly: GCA_963693495.1. Taxonomy (NCBI): domain Eukaryota; kingdom Metazoa; phylum Arthropoda; class Insecta; order Lepidoptera; family Lasiocampidae; genus Malacosoma; species Malacosoma neustria. Next base: position 746,919 of record OY856398.1, on the reverse strand, counting down.
TTACGTTAAAAATCTCTTTGTCGGCTGACATGTCGGCGCGTTATCAAAGGACACCAGTATCAAAATAAAGACTCACGAAACGTAAACAACTCTTTGTCGGCGTAATAGCGAAACACGTCGCACCAAGATCAAATAGTATAATTATTTATCAAACACAATAACATGTTTACATAAATATTATTTAGGGGAATAAGCCCATCTTTGAGAATACCGACTGGAAACTCCCGAGCACATATTGTTTACCTCAGGATTTCGTATAAATACGAGGTCTCTGGCAGTACACAAGTCAGTCAAGTACTAACCGCCCATACGAATCGTCACCTATACGCGCCTCAAAGAATCGGCTCTGGTAAATATTGTGAATAAACTACCTACTTGTAATCAAGTTTGTCTTTTGCTTCACTCACCATGAATACCAAAGATGTTGTCGAAGATAGTGGCGCCAGCTCTGCTGGTGCCACGCATTTTTAAAACATTATTATCACCGAGCACCCGTCATATATATTATCCTGATAAAGATCGAAGAAATTGCCCTTTTGGTGGATGACGACCTCGTCGTATCGCCAAACGGGTGAATACTTCAATTGCCAACCCGAGTGGGGTTCTTTATTTATAACTAGCTGTGCCCGCGACTCCGTCCCCGTGGAATAGTGACTTTAGGCAGCATTTTTTGGATATAGGAGATCAACTTAAATTGGAAATTCAACCTACTAAGTCCAGCCTAAGCTAAACCCTATTTCATATGATTGATGATATAAATCTGAGGTCAACTTAAATTTCCGAAACTTATCATTTTTAACAAAAACAATTTTTTTTTCTAAAATAAATTGTTTTTGTCAAAAATGTTGTTTTGGTATATGTACCGTGTATACGTCCGAATGCACTTAGTTAAAAGCGGTTATTTTAATATTACAAACAGACCCTCCAATTTTATTTATTTGTATAGATATATATTTAATTACAAAAGAAATGTATTTAATATTTCAGTTGGGTTGTCAAATCGACCAATGATTGGAATCGACACCCTTTGATTTGGATGAATTTTGGTCGGGTCAGAACTTTTCTTTTATCATATAACGGAGTTCTGCCAAAGGAAAAAAAATATTTTTTTTGAGCTGTAAAATTCTAAATTTCACCACTTTTCTTATTTGTTTTTCAAATATGTCAAAAACTATTATAGTTACAAAATTATTCAAACTTTGTTTACGGGGCTAGAGAAAAAAATTATTTCGATTTGTTTCCAAAAATCGCTTTTTAGCATGATTTTGAAAATCAAAAAATCGTAAAAATGTACGCCTGACATAAAAATTTTTGCTCTAATTTTTTTCTAGAGTACATCTAACTGATCTTAAAAGATTCAGAAATTTCCAGATGGGGATTTTTTCTTTAAAAAGATGTAACATTTAAATAGTATTGTATTCGAAATTATAGAGTATAAAATTTCGCACTCATTGAATATAACCGATAAATTTACTTCAAATTTTTAATTTTATGGCACAAAAATTAAAGACTAGAAAAGTGAAAATAAAATTAGAACTTTTAGTAAAAAAAATCTGTAGCCCCAAAAATCCCCTTTAGAACAAAGTTTAAACCATTTTTGATCCTATAATAGTTTTCGAGATATTTGAAAAACAAATTTGAAAAATGAGAAAAATGATATTTTGAATATTTCCTTTGGTAGAACTGACCAAAATTAATTCAAATCAAAAGGGGTCGATTCCAACCATTGGTCGATTTGACATGAAATATGACCTGGTTGCATGTCACCCATAACACATGCGCTCTGCTACTTGATTTGCGACTAGATGGCGCTGTGTTATTCGTCATAGTATATTGATGATGATGACATGATTATAACATATTTTTTACTCTCTTTAGTTCTTTTACAAAAAAATAGACATATATTTTTTATTGCTGTCGAACAGCAGACAGGCTGATGGCCCATATAACCAGTTACAGTCACCAATGGATGTTTGCGACCCTAGGGGTACCACGAACACACTACTGTCCCTATAGGAGTACTAGAACCTGAGTCACTTATGCCGAAACACATGGTTATTATGGCGACATACTTATAAACCAAGGGTGGTTGCCATCCAGACGGGCATGGGCCCTACCACATGGTAAGGTTGTTTTGTCGCTTTTTACGACAGGCTGATCCCGGCCGCAGATGTATGTATGTACTCTGCGCCTGTACGGAGAGATAATGCTGGGAGGCAAACAAGAAAACAAAATAACATCTAAAACATATATTTACACTTAAAAAAATTAACAAAATGCAATATAATACATACATTGAAAATGATATTTACACTTATATTTGATTCATTTCAAATTTTCAACTACTAGTTTGTCCGTTTTGTACATGTCTCCAATAATTACCTGAAATGAAACAAGCATATTAGCGAAGTTGGTGTGGTTATGTCCGCTTCATCGTTCCATCCTGCGACAGATGTCTTTGTGCTACTGGCCGAGAAATGATGACCAGCAGCGGCAGCAACGGCTACAACCTCAGTCACCATTTTTAGGTCATTGCTCTGCGACACCCTCACAAACAAAGATTTAGGATTTATAACAAAAACAAGCAACCTACCATAGGTTACATACTCTCTTGATAACAAATGGACATCACTACAATTATCTCCATACAAATCATACTCGGTTATCAGGAATTGCAGGACAACATAAAGATGTTTCCAAATTAACTTTATTATCCATAAGGATTCGTTGCATCCAGCCCTTGCAAGCCATTTTAAGAAAATCCTCACACCACCTCACCCGAGAAGCAGTCTCCACTCGAGAACTTGTTTATCGTAACTGTAACCTCATCAGTTATCATTAGCAAGCCTTGGGAGAGGCCTATGCTCAGCAGTGGACATCAATAGGCTGATGATGATAATCCTTAAAGGGCAGAAAATTTATATATTAGGGATAGGAAAATTAAGATGTACCTGTCGCTTGATCATGTTCAAATTATCTTTGGCATACTCTATTTCTTTCCTTATTAATTTTGGATCTGATAGCATTTTGTTGTCTTTGAAGGCATCTCTCACTCTTCTTACAGCATAAGATCTGAAAAATAATTTATATCTATAATAGCCCCGAAGCTATTCGTTGCGGATTTTTCCATTAATAGAGAACCATGCTTGACTTGCAGGTTGGAGATCCTAGTGCCAATCTATTTGGATTGAAGATGGTTATGTCTGTCTCCGACCAGGTTAATTCAAACAAATTGTCTTAGTTGGAATGGCTTTCCCAACATCCATCTGTCACTAGAGTCTTGTTCATTGCCAACAGAGAGCACTATGCGCAATTGTTATTGACATTTAGCAGTGCTAGATTTTATATACATCCCCTCTATACTCTGTCTCAACAAACATATTGTAGGATGCCCCCAGTCCAATGATCTGTTGCTAGTCGGGATTGGATGAAAAATGCACCCTTGCATCGCGTGAGCCTCTAAACGCGCGGGAAGGTCTGCTTCCCTGAAGACCACTCTGTGCCATGCGCAATTGGCTCCAGTTACTCCTTACTAACTCTCATTGGCCGTACCAAAACATTGTGTGTTTTGTGACATTTCGCTGATGCTATGCAACAGTTCCTCCGCAAGCAGACAAACTGTATCGGGAAGGGGTGGAATCAAAGTCAGTACGAATTTCTTTGCCCACTGCAAGGTATCACATATCTCTAAGTACCGCTCCTCTTCCCCTCTTCTCTTATACGGTCCACTGTTCTCGAGCTATCCCATTTATCTATTGTACGGTGCATTCTCGGTCTGTGACCACGATTGGGATTTGTTGTGCAAACTTAAGAACTTAGGCCTACGTCCAGCTGGATAGTGACAGTTGATGACAAATATTCCCGAACTTTTGGTCTAAATCCATTACATCAGCTCTCTGATCAAGAGAGAGGTATAACAACGGCTATGCAATGCAATCATTCTTTCAGCGACCGTCACACGTCAAAATATTTATTCAATTACTTATATATTTATTCGAGTTAAAATATTTATTAGCGATCTGAGGACCCCGGGTTTCAAATTAAGATAGATGACAAAAGTTCAAAATAATGAAATACAATTTTAGGTTATGTAATAATTAACATATTTTACCTAAAATTATAGCTGGCGAACTTTTGCGATTCTCTCATTAAAGATTTATAAAGAGATAATATTTGTGTTTTTGCGCCACTAGAAGACATTTTTCGGTATTTCCTCTAAATTTCCTCAACTTACAGAAATGTAGATTGTAGAAAAATTTGTACATAAACAAAACGATATTCCAATTAACGGATACTCGTTTTCAATTTACAACTTAAAGAATATATCTAATAAAATTATCCACTAACATGAGTTATTAATTTGCTTTTACTTATATTTGAATTTGTAATAAATATTGTAATATTATAGTTTTCATAAGAAAAGCAGACATTTTAAAATACTATTAGTATTCAACGCACAGATATATATTATCAATTATTGCGTAAAATGAAATGCTTTGCATCTGGTAAAATGGACTGTCATGAAATAAGGATTTTTAATACGTACAATTATGATTTTTCTATTGATAAAATATCAGTACTCGTTTTCATTTCGATCAATAATATTTCCCAATCAAACAGAAATTTAACGTCAATACTTTTACGGCACCTGCCGGACTTAATATTTTTATCTCTTTCTATTTACTAACGATTCCCTTTTGAAGTATATTTCTATTCTTGTTTGTTTTCTTCTCTTCCTTGATCCCAATTGCTTTTATTGTTTCTTGTATAATATGAAAAATAAATGTACTGTGTGTTTATTTTCATTTCTTTTTGTATTATAATGCAGTTTTAAAATTATATATATAAATATTTATTTTAATTAAGTGTACACTTAATTAAAATAAGTAAGTTAATATAAAAACCAACCAAACATAATTTGATAGTAATAAAAAAGCCTTTCAAGTATAAATTACATGATATGTACAACATTTTACCTAGTCTAGACATATTCTTTGAAATCTTCAACAATTTCGCTTCTCAATCGATCCAAGTAGACTTTGTTTCTAAATCTTCTAATACAATAAACATTAATCATAAAATATGGTTTTAACAAAATAATGTTTGAAATCGATATGTAACTTTATTATTTCCATTATTATGCACATCCCTCTAAATGTCCTAAACGTCAAAGTTATCAAATATCAAACAAAAAATGGTCGTGTTGCAGCAAAGTTGCGACAAGCGAAAATAAATGTAAATAAATCATTTAAGTTTTCATATTTTTTGACAATTAGCAATAAGTGAAAATAAATTGTGCCATTATAAGTATTATTACTGTAAGTAAAAATTAAAACATACTTTACTAAGTTTACTATTTTATAAAACTGAATTTTAATTTATCAATTTATTTATTGTACAATATCTTAAATTTAAATCTGAAAGACTAAGTATAAAGTACTTTTATATATTATTAATATATATTAGAAATAGAGTGAATACTCTGGAAATTATCGTTATAAAACCGCGGTGGTTACGATAAAAAAACCGGATAGTGATTGCGAGTCCACTAATTCGTTATATAAATAGAAACGTCTGTCCATTAACATGCGAGACACGATATGTGAAATTAAAAATATTTTAAAAGGTAGTGGATAATATGTGTTTAGAAATAATACAATAAAATTTGGAGTAATCATCAGATTGTGACCAATATGTAAGGTACCTGGTAGCTTAGTAGTATTACAGCTTGGAGAACGATTTCAAGGTCGATCCATAATGTGTATATTATAGCGTAATTGATATGTACTGACAGTGAAGGAAAACATGAGGAAACCTGCTTACAAAGATAACTAGTATATGTAACCCGCTAATCTGCCTTGGTCGAATGTGGCGGGCATACTGTCCATTCCTTCTTGAGAGAGGCCCAAACCCCTCAGTGGGTTGTAATGGGCTTTTATTATAATATTATGTGTGATAGAGACTGATCGCAGATAAAATCACCAAAAAAAAAATGTGCCTGAAGGGAGTATACATTTTTCTACATGCAGGGGTGGAGTTAGAATACTACTCGGCCTGTCGTAAAAGGCGACAAAAACCTAGCCATGTGGTAGGGCCTCAAGCCCATCTGGATGGCAATCACCCTTGGTCTTAAGTATGCCACCATAATAATATTGTGTTGTATTTCAGTGACCTAGGTTCCTGTATCCCTATGGGACAGTAGTGTGTTCATGGCGCCCCTAATGTCGCAAACATATATAAGCGATGGTAACTGCTTATTACTAAGTGGGTCTTCAGCCTGTCAGAAATAAAATATTAATAATTAACCTTTATTATCATTGAAATCTGTTTGCTGTCCTCTAATAGTCTTTAAAAAATATATATAATACATTGATGTTCCAATAATGTAATAATTCAATGTATAAACAATATTGTTTTATTATTTGAAAATATGTTTTTATAATTATAAGTACCTATTAGAAAGAAAAAATATGTTTATCTAAGACATAAATATAAACCATTGTTATAACAATGGTTTATATTTATGTCTTAGATAAACATATTTTTTCTTTCTAATAGGTACTTATTATAATATAAAATGTGAAAAACATGAGTAGTAAATTATGCCCTTGGTGAGATTTTTTCCGAAGGTGAAAATTCCTGAGGTGCTGCAGTCGCATGGTAATGGTGTTCGATCCTTGCATAAAGGGTATTTGAAATGCCCCCCCCTGATTTTTGTTACCTACCATCACTCTTAGTGAGGTAAATGGTGAAAGCGAGAGTAGGATGGAAATAATATGATAGTAAAGCCCAAGCTTCTAAATGGAGGTTGACGTTTGACCTCCCTGAAGACCATTCTCTGCGCCGTGTGCAATCAATTTCAGTTACTTCAAATTCTCAATGGCCGTGCCATACCTAATTGTGTGTTCAATGTGCGTGACATTTAGCTGGTACCATACAACAGTTCCTCCGCAACCTGAACCAAACCAGGAAGGGGTTTTCTTTGCACGCCTTGAGTGTCGAGGCCATGGGACACGTCGTACTAGTCCAGCCGCGCCCCCGACTTGCACTGGCCTCTTTAAGCTATTAATGGTAGCCTAGTTTTCCGCTAGGCCCTTTTTTTTGGTCTCAGGGAAAAACTATTGATAAATATATATATATATATATATATATATATATATATATATATATATATATATATATATATATATATATATATATATATATATATATATATATATATATATATATATATATATATATATGTCTTCGTGCCGGATGAAGTCGATTTCACGCGCCGCCAGCCAGTCTTGTGTGCTCTTCGCTCTATGAGCTGGCGCCGAATCTTGTTGGAATACCCAGTGCCTGTTATTGAACATGGTATGAGAAACAGGTTCCACAAGGTTCGTCAGGACTGTATTTTGATACACAACAGCATTCGCTTTTACACCTTTCTCACAAAAATGTACCTCTGTTAAGCCCCAATAAGAAACTCCCAACCATACCATGAGCGAGGATGGAAAATGACATCGTTGGACACGCGGAATACGGATGCTCGCTTCTTCACTACTGTGTGCGTACACCTTATCATTTTGTTTGTTGTAGCTCTCTTCTACGGTAAACATTTTTTCATCCGAAAAAAGAATTTCCCGATATTTTTTTCCGCGTACCGCTTCAACAAAGCGCGGCATCTCTTCAGTCTCAGGTCCATTAGACGAGCATTCAAACGATGTCCTGTTTTTCTTCGATATGCCCGAAGCCCTAAGTCTTCATTTAACACCCTTTTCACCGTGGTTCTGCTTAACCCCATCTGAAGGGCCAACAGTTTCTGCTTACGTTTGGGATTTCTTTGAATTCGTGCCTTCACAGCTTTTATCACTGCTGGAGTCCTAACAGACCGAGGGCGACCACTTCTTGACCTGTCATCTACACTAGAGTCTTCATTGTATCTTTGATGGTACGATAAACGAATCTTTTGGTTATATTCAAATTTTTCAGTATGTTAAAAATTTGAATTGGCGCGTAACCGCACCGATGCAACGCAATAACTGCAACACGGTCTTCTTTAAGCGTCCACTGCATATTTAAAAATGAGTAAAATTCTAAAAGTATACATTTTTATTTTCATGAATAATTCGAAATTCGAATTCAATAAACTTTTTTGTGGCCAGCATTCTAAAAGAAAAGTTTTTACTGTGTGACAATACTTATGACCTGACTAGGTATATATATATATATATATATATATATATATATATATATATATATATATATATATATATATATATATATATATATATATATATATATATATATATATATATATATATATATAACTAATGAACATATGGGGATGGGACTACCACCATTCGATGTGGAATTTTTCGTAGATGGTTATAGGCTATTATGTTATTTTTTACAGGCATGATCTTAATAACTAAAGTAAAATATTTATTTTTAGTGAAATATTTATATTTAATAAATAAATATGGTGTGAAGATTCCCACAGTGCCATTTTGTCACAATGTAAACAGAGTGCTTATTTTATGGGTGTTAGAGGCTAGACCACTGATACACTTTTGTAAATATATAAATAGATATATAAACACTGCGGGATGTGTATTGAAGCACTGAAGGCTTTTTGATGTGCAAATGGCATTACAGCAAGGTTAGGTCGTTGTAATGTCATAAAAATCATTGTTATAAAAAACTAAAAAGCAAAAAATAATAAACCTTCTTTTTATTAACCTTAATAACTGAGTTCTTAAACTAATGTAAGTATACCTAAGTAATTTTCGACTTGAAAACCTCCTCCGTTTTTTTCTTCGGTTAAAAAAGAATGGTACTGTGGATACAGAAGGAGAGGTAGACCAAAGAAAAGATGGATGGATAGCGTAAAAGATGATACGGTGATAAAGGTTGTGTGTGTTGAGACGACGGCTAACAGTGGAGAGTGGGAGGAGAGGACATGTTGTGTGGACCCCATATAATGTGGGTTAAGGCCAGGAAGGTGATTGGTAATGTTCCTATACTCTGTGTACCTATAGTTAAACTGAGTGACAGGATAAGAAATAGTGAGATAAGGAAACGTTGTGGTCTGAAAGAAGATGTAGTGACAAAAATTGAGAAAGGTATGCTGTGATGGTTTGGCCATGTTGAGAGAATGAATGAAGAACGATTGACGAAAAAAGTGTATAAGGCGAGTGTGAATGGAGGTGTTGGAAGGGGTAGACCTAGGCGGACGTTTCGAGACCAGATCAGGGACGTCTTGAAAAAAGGCCAGGTCAAGAGTACCCTAAACCGAAGGGCATGTATGAAGGGAATAATGAAAGTGGACGAAGCGAAACAAGTATGTAAGGATCGTAGCAAGTGGAAAGAAGTGATCTCTGCCTACCCCTACGGGAAAGAGGCGTGATTATATGTATGTATCTACCTATAATGTGAGATGTCATCAGACAAGGTTCATGAATTAACTTAAAGATGGATGAGGAAGTAAAATATGGATATAATAAATATATTATCTTAAAGAAATGAATTGTTATAGAATAAAATACATGGCCCATGACGACTATGAGGAACATTGGTGCAATGAAAGCCTGTGCTCGCCTAACAGGGATAGCGACGAGAGCCCCATATTACCACACAGGTAAGGCTTTTTTTTTTAATACACCATGGCAATCTGTCCCAGAACAATAAGCCACTCTGTTGTCCGACTTGTAGTCTGTTTGGCATTTATTCCCATGAGAGAGCTTCCATCAACCTTGACGACCTCGGTGGCGTAACGGATAACGCACTTCGGTATGCTTGCGGAGGTAACGGGTTCGATTCCCGTCTCGCGTCTGGGTGTTTATGTATAATATGTATTTATTTACAAAAAAAGTATATAAGTAGTATATCAGTTGTCTAGGGCCCATAACACAAGTGCTACTTAGTTTGGGACTAGATGACGTTGTGTGAATTGTCACAAAATATTTATTATTATTATTTATGTGGTGTAGCTCTCATCTCCTTATGTGGCGAATCTGACGCCGAGACTGGGGATGTCATATCTTTTCAGCCTGATGTGCTGCCGCCCACCCTCTCCACTCAATGTTAAGTAAGGTAGTGGCGCCTCAGCCGAGCTTTCCACCTCCTGCTACGCCAGTACCTCAAACGCAACCATATGTTACGCGTTCAGGGAGACGCGTTAAATTTAGAGTTCTAGATTAGCGTAATTTTCTTTGTAGGGGGGTGATGTGGCGCCTCACTCGCCACCTGACTTGTATACTAAGAATTGTATACTTTCTTATACATTCTTCTTTCTAGATACATATATACTTTTTAGACATTTCGAGAAGGATTCATATGTCAATACAATAATATATTCGGAGTCTGTCACTAAATTATTTTATAATTAGATATGCACGTTTTGTAATTATTAATTTGTTATCACACAATAACATAATACACAACGTGATTAAAAATAGTGAGCCAGTGAAATATACGTGTTTGATTAAATCTCTCGCTTAGAGAATCTACCCCATAGGAGGTCCGGTTAATCCTCCAAAAGGTAAGGCTTTTAAGGCAAATAATATGTTAGGATAAATAAGAGACGCAAGTGTGGCAGCACTGCGCTTTTCCTTGCTTTTCACCCGTCGAGACTTTGTTCAATAAATCATGGAATCCTGGAATTTTACTAGAACACAACTCCCAAGAAGACCCTCTGAAGTAGAAATCTGCCTTCAACTACGAACTTCACTTCAAGTGACGAAAGAGAGAATGAAACTATTTGATGTCTTATTCATATAGATATATTTAAAATGCAACTTGGGATAGAGAGACAGTGGATTGGTAGGAGCTCCTGTCTTTTGCAGCATTTTTAACACATTGAGATCTTTTTAATTTTTTACGCACATAATTCGTAGTTTTTTTTTGTAATAATCAGAGGCTTGCTTAGCTACTCCACAGAGATTTGACCTTGGTTCGACTGCATGTGGGGAATATAAGAGATAGCCTTCAAGGCTGCACTATCCGCAGTGTCACGGACATATGACTGATGAGCCCGACATGGAAGTATTTCTGACATGATCCTACCCGTCACTCTGTATATTATAGCCACCGCAGCATATTAATCTCCACAACTCCTGCTTGTGTAACTACCATCCGCATTTCACATCCATACAATAATCTCATGGTATCCACCGGATCGCTTGCTAAGAAATTGATTTGAGAACAAAATTATTTTAAATCTAACTTTTACAGACAGCGAACATGTTGTGAAAGTAATAAAAAAATCCTTGACATTCAACATGTAACCTTTTTTGTTGCAATCGACCTTTCATTATTCTGCACGTAGTTGCAATCTGATTTTTTTCGAGTATAAACTCCCACTGACGAGTTTGGGGCTCCGGTAAACATGGTCGACATCTGACTACCCATGAAAAACACCCGCTGTTTTTCTACCGCCTGGCCCAGGCCGGCGCTGGACCTACTCTTGTGTTGGGGCCCGCTTCTCCACGGTTGGTTCTTCTCCCGTGTCAGTTCTAGGATTGAGAAGGGCACGCGGAATAGCACTCATGCTTTAACTCTCGCTGCATCTCAGACAACAGGCGGTCCCAATTCATAAATAAGAATTAAGCGACGAACTGTGATGTATATTTAACCTACATTTATTTAAATATTTAATTACATGCAAATAAAATCACCCGTTGCTTAACTCCAGAACGCCGCCGCGCACGCGTTTTTCTCCAGACGATGCGCAGGCGACGTATGAATCATGTCAATCGCCAAATCATGATTTGCGATTCATCCACATGACAAGAATGGTTCAGTTCAACTTTTGATTTCCCTCGCAGACATCGCCGCTACGCGACATACGTCCGCGACGAGCGGGAGCGTCGTGGACGCTCGGCGTGCAGCTTCTTGACGAAGATCTTCATGTTCTGCACGGCTATGATATTACTATGTGTCGTATTATACATACCTGTATATAATAGGGCGAATGACCAGGTGACTAAAGGTAAGCTCTTTCTCGATTAAGAAAACCATATACAGACAAATTCACGTTCTAGAAACTTCAATCAGCTGATTAACTAAGACTCGCCCCTGCGAGTCTTAATAGTAGTTTGAAAACTCGTATTTCTAATGTCGCCTATATGGGGGGATATACCAGCATATATAAAAATCTTTAAACCCTACTTCGGTGATGAACATAGAAATTAAAATCGGTCTTATGAGGCGATACACCTTTAAATGAGAAACAGCATTTCCACGGAGTTTAACACCCCGTATACCGTTTATCCGCCCAGAGGCGGAGTCAGAATACTAACACTAACAGCCTAGCTACGTGGTAGGGCCTTAAGCCGTCTGGATGGTGACCATATTTGGTCTTAAGTATTCCGCCATAATAACCTTGTATTGTGTCCCGGAATTAGTGACCCAAGTTCCTGTACCCTTATGGAACAGCAGCGTATTCGCGATGCTATTGGCCTTGCAAACACCCATAGGCGACGGTAATTGCTAAATTCTAAGCGGGCCGTCAGCCTGACTGCTATCCTACAGCAATAAAAAAAACCTGCCAAGTTATGTTTAGGTATCATTTCGAAGTTCCTATCAGACCATCCTAGCTTCTACCGCAAAAAGAGCCTTAGAAGACCTCTAACCTTTCTTCTTACTTTCTCCTTCCTCCTTATTTTTCTCTTATTTAAGGTTCAAAAGTATCCTAAAGGAATGAACAGATGTGCTTCCCTTAATCCAAATCTTTAACTCATATTTGGGGAGATTTGAGATTATGAGTTGCTGGTGTATTTTTCGCGAAAACGTTCTGAATACAAATTCCTCCGATTTCGTAAGGAGTACAAGGACATGTGAGACTAGCTAAAAATTGCGATTAAAGTGCATCGTCGCATGTTTGGACTACGCCGCCCCGCCCCTTTTTAAGTCACGCCTATTTTATATGGTAACTAGCTTCATCTTTAATTATGTTGCTAGATTATGAACAATGTTCACTTGATACTAGTACATAATATAGACGATGTCGGTTAGTTTACCGTCTCAATTTTGAGTGTTTATATTATAGTGTTGTCTAGTACCCATAACACAAACGCTTTGCTGCTTCTGTTTTAAAATAAAATTGCTAAAAGTTGTCAAATTATGATTCCAGGCCTAGTAGCAGGTTGGTCTGTACATACGAATCGTGATACAAAAATATACGTACAGCCAAATAATGTGACTACAGTAATCGAACCTAGAACGATATGCTCAAAAGACAATAAGCTATTTGTGCTAATCATAGTTTGTTCTTCTACAACGAATTTTGAGGAACGAATAGGTATGTAAATTTTTTTATGTAAAATATACAAGATTACAGTGTTCTGATGTAAGTGGTTTGGCGAGAACGCTCCTGTGAAAATCAAACCCTAATTTTTTTTAAGTGAAATTTCTTTAGCATAGTTGTGATTTGAGAATTGGATGAAATGAAAAAGCGACACCAAAAAAAGACTAATATATTTGTTTTTTTATTGCTGACAACAGACTGGCTGACGGCCCGCTTAGAATTTAGCAGTTACCGTCGCCTGTGGGTGTTTACAACGCCAGTGGAATCGCAAACACGCTGCTGTCCCATAAGGGTACAGAAACTTGGGTCACTAATGCCGGAACACAACACAAGGTTACAATACTTAAGACCAAATGTGGTCGCCATCCAGATGGGCTTGAGGGCCTATCACGTAGCTAGGGGGGTTGTTTTGTTGCCTTTTACGACAGGCCGACCCCGACCGCAGAGGTTGGTATTCTTTCTCCGCCCCTGCACGTATAGATAGTATTATTATATATTCATAAATAGGATTTAACCGGAGAGTGAGTGAGATAGAATATAAATACAGCGTTTCCTATAAGCTTCGCATTTTGCATTAAAATATAAAATAATTCTTAAGCTTGATAGAAAAAAAAAATAAGAAAACTTATTATTATCCTAATACTTCTCACTAGACTCACTATATTTGTCTCATCCACTCGTAGCCTACTTTTCTGAAGTTTCACACTTTTGTATTGTGTTGCTAAACACAAGAAAAACGAAGTGCATTTTTCTACCCATTGCCAACACGACACCGTGGTCCACGGACTCTCTAGTAAAAGCTTCAATGGAAGAAAGTCCATGACAGTAGGACATAAGCTACTTCAGACCTCACGATTTTAGAACAGTGACAATAATTTGCTCGTCGGCAATTTTATTCTTAAGTTCAGAATTATGTTTTACTTATTAGTTTGATTAATTTTATAAAAGCGTGTTTTTATTTAAATTTTAATTTGTTATCAGGTCTTGACAAGTGTGCAAAATTTTGAATTTTTTTTTGATCATTCAAAGTGTCAAAATATTGAGTCCGAAAATTCCGATACATACAGGTCAAGTTACTACTTAAAAGCGTGGTAATAAAATATTTATATTGTTCATACAATTTTCAGCCATCCGAGAAACTTGGGGAAGCTATAAAAATTATTTACAAACTTCGAAACTGTACAATAAAATAAGAGAAAAATATAAAAAATACAATTATACATATGATCTATATAATTTTTTTAATTATAGTACAGTAAGGCATAAACGTGACATATCTATTAGTAAATTGTTGCCAGAATTAGCGAAGGCGTTAAAAAATAATATGATAAATGTCACAGATGATGAAGAAAAGAGATTCGATGATGACATGTTACCGGAATTTGATATGAATAACGAAATAGGTGGCAACACTGAGTCCGCAGACTACGATGACGATTACCCCTCAAATGTTATGAGGATACCCCCAAGGGGTTACGAAGATAGCCCAGATTTAGAACGAGTGTTAGCTAAATTAAAAAATGTTAAATTATTTAATAATATTGAAGAAATCGATAGTAACAAGGCAACCCCAGAAAATAAACAAAATTTTATGGAACAAAAAGACGTAGATTATAAATTGATGTTTTTGTTAGGGTTGCCAAGTGGGGGTAATTTTACTGCAATTCAGGAGAAAATACAAGAAGAGGCTGATAAATATGGCGACGTGTTACAGGAAGGTTTTATCGATTCGTACAATAATCTAACGTTGAAATCTATTATGATGTTGAAGTGGATTAATAATAAATGTAGTGATAGCGGTAAGTATATTCAGTTTTTTTTTTTACTTTCAAGCTATTTACAGGTCTGAAGATATTTATTACACGCTCTTCTTTTTCGTTCTGAAAAAAGGAGACTGCATCGATTAGGATATATTAATTACATATACTTAGGACTTATGGAACTCAACCTTTTGTTTTCAAGGGTTCATGTGGAATTTCCACTAAATCGTTTTTTTAACCCATGCAAGGGGCGGAGAAAGAATACTAACCCCTGTAGCCGGGGTCGAACAAAACAACCCAACGTGGCCTCAAGCCCGTCTAGATATAGCCTTGTAGAATAACCTTGTGTTGTGTTCCGGCATTAGTGATCCAAGTTCCTGTACCCTTATGGAACAGCAGCGTGTTCGCGATTCCACTGACGATGCAAACACCCATAGGCGTTGGTAACTGCTATATTCTTAGCGGGCTATCAGCCTGTCTGTTGTCTTACAGCAATAATAAAAACCTCCCCCAGACTCATTTAATACCAGGGTCAAGGAAATGGGGCTAGTCGCACTGGTTCTAGAATCCAAGTGAAGACGTCTCCAGGCTTCTTCCCACGAATAAATCAATCTTTTATCATGGCATGCGGTGCCTTTTTATGGTTCTCTTTATGACGTCATCACCGTGTTGAAACAGCATTTGCGGTATACGTAGAATATGTATTTATTTACAATAGAAAAACGTATCAGTTATTTACTACCCATAAAAACATCACTATACAGCCTTCTTTGGAACTAGATGTCGCTGTGTCAATTATTGTAAGTTAAGCCCCACAATAAGACAGGTCTTCAAGTTCGGACTTTTGATATCCTTTCCTGAAAACTACAATCCTGAAACGCCAAGAAGCCTTATTCTAGCTTAGTAGCCGTATTTTGTGATCTATTACAAGAACTATAAGCTCTTTTATAGCCTTTTACGACGTACAGAAAGACCTACCTTTATCATATACTCAAGATAATAAATAAGACTTATTTGTAAACTAGCTGATACTACTCGCGACTTCTTCCGTGTTGCTTTCGTCATGAGGCAGAGGTAGAAGAGACTTCTACGCATGCGCGCTATACCGCTTGCCCCCCACTTCTCCGCAGCAAGAAAACACACATCCCTGAACATGTGGTGCTTATAAAAATCGTTGTTTCTTAAAACTTTAATAACTTTATATTAAATGAAGATGTCGCAATATTTTTTTTAGATAAGGGCTAAGTGTTTAAGAAATAAAACTTAGAAAATTTATTTGAAATCTATCGTTTTATTTATATAGATTATTTAAGTGTACAGAATAGTTGTTTAAACTTGGTCTTTCAATATTTCAGTTCGTTACATCCTCAAAACTGATGACGACATGTATATTAATGTGCCAAATTTGATAGACAACTTGTTGAACAGATCTAAAGAGTTCGACAGTAGAGTGTCAAAAGGGTACAAAGAGAAGGAGTATCTGTTGATTGGAGATCTGATTTATGGAGCGAGACCGGTGCACGACGCGAAGAACAAGTGGTGAGTGGTTAATTATAATGAGAGAAATGGGGTAAGGTCACCCCATCTCATCCCACAAGCTGCTACAGGCAACGGTCCGTGTAAAGTACAACAAGTAACGCCACTCAAAATATGGAATACTAGGTGTGCCCGCGACTCCGTTCGCGTGGAATAGTGACCGTGGGCAGCATGTTTTGGTTATATCTTTTGGTTTACTTTGGATTACAAACCCTAAAATCTAATAAATGAAATATGCAAACAGTCAGTGTTATCGAATGCAACTGTTACGACATGCGCCTCCGGAATACGTGCGTTCGAACCTACAATGTCCAGCCTAAGCTAAACCCTATTTCATATGATTGATGATATAAATCTGAGGTCAACTTAAATTTCCGAAACTGATTATTTTTTAACTAAACCTATTTTTTTAAAATTAAAAGTAGCCTAAGTTACTCCTTGTTACATCAGCTATGTGCCAGTGATCGGCCCGGGCCACGAGATCGGCAGGCCATATATCCGCGGGCCCGGGCGTAGGCGATAGGAGAACACCGGGGTTTTTAGTGGATAGTCGGATGGTTGAACATCTTTCCCGGAGTCCCATATATTCCTCGGTCCCCCCGGGCCGGGGGAACCCGTCAAGAGAGGTTTTTCACTACTTTAGGTATTTACGTGTGTTACCCTTACGTATGTCTCTGACTCCAATTACGTAAACGTGTCGGGCAGATGGAGATAAATAAAATATATTACTTCAGTGTCAAACGTTATTTAATTATCATAACACAACTATACTGAACGTTGTATAAACCGAGAACTAACTCCGGGAAAGGACGGAAGGCGACTGACGACAGTGCAGCGAATAAACGCGTATTACAATTTGTGCTGACTTGCAGCTTTTTTTTTTTGGTCTCGGGGAAAAACCACTCTTGACGGGTTCCCCCGGCCCGGGGGGACCGAGGGATATGTGGGACTCCGGGAAGATGTTCGAACATCCGACTACCCACTAAAAAACCCCGCTGTTCTCTTATCGCCTATGCCCGGGCCTACGGATATATGGCCTGCCGATCTCGTGGCCCGGGCCGGCGCCGGCCCGCCCTTTGTCTTGAGGCGGGCCCCTTCTAAAGTGTTGGCGCCAGGGGGTCAGGATTTCGTCCCCCCGGCGCTCTCCTAACAACTCTAGGAGTTGAGGGGGGCCGCGAAAAAGCACGCAGCCCTCACCCTCGTGGCTGACTTGCAGCTGACGCTGGCCGCCACAACTACTATTATAATTCACACTATAACATAAAAGGCACAATGGATTATCACAATTTGTTTTCTTTTTTAATCGTATACAGCGAACGGTTTGTTTTTGTTAATGTCGAGCGCACGAACTTCACTCTGAACATTGCATGGCGGCCGGTGGAGGCTTCTTTACACGACACGACTGCTGACGCCTTAAGACCTTTGAGTTGAGTCGTGTGGATATATACTTATATTTAATATTCATAGATTTACATGTATTATATAATTGCATTTTTTTTGAATAATGTATAATAAATACAATAATATATGTATGTATGAGTATGTGTTTATATGATATACCCATACTCCGACTTTGCTGACGTTTGTCTTTTTTTTTTATTGCTGTAGACTTGTTTAATAGTAAGTAGTTACCGCCGCCTACCATCTAATTTTTTGCGCTCTATCGATGGTCAGATATATTAGGATATTTACACAACTAATCACAAAACCGGAAATAATGGGTTGATTTTACATCAATGTAGGCATGACAATGCACGTATTGGAAAATCTGGATCAATGTGGTGTTCCATTTATGTGCCTATGAAGCATACAGATTACAAATGTAATTTTTTCCAAAGGTTAAATGGTAGTCGCGTCAAAAAATTAAACTTAACCACATCTCTCTTTATTTTTGCTCTTACACAAGATAAAGAACTGTCAGAGAATGAAACTTATATGTGAATTGGGACAAAAATGGTTTATCGTGAATAAATTCAATATCGGTCCCCCCCCCCGTGCTTAACCCCTTTAACCATAACCTTTCGTTATGAGCCGCACTGCTGTTTTCCTGTCCTCCATTACGGGAGTTTCTCGCGCGGTCTCTTTTTATAGTTGGGGAGTTCAGCAGTACGACCGACCGTCGTTTATGGAAGTTTTTAGCACCATGAGCATTGCTAACGCGCTGGTGACCTTGAAGAAAATTTATAGTGCCCTTTTGAAATATTCCATATCGTACTGCAACGGATACCTCAGATGGAAGCTTATGCCAAATCCGAAGAGTATGTCACGTGAACGTTCATGGTTTTCCCGCTTTTCCTTGAACTCACAACAGCTTGTTCATCTAGAATGTTCTTTCAGGTTTAGCCCCAGATATATGTACGGTGGCCGGGTGTACCCCAAGTATTTATCAGGCACGGGCTACGTCCTGTCGTCTCCGGCGGCCCAAGCGCTCTATCAGGCCGCTTTGAAGACGAATTATTTTCATTTGGAAGATATTTATATTACAGGTAAGTTTTGAAAACTTTAAGTATACCCTATTGCCTGGAACCAGCTTTCGTGACTGCTAGAGTTTCAAGGAGTGCGTTAGTCCAGCATCAGTACACTGCTCCATCTTGGCGTAAAATACCTCAGCAGAGTACTTGTGTTACGGATACTATATAACTGATATACTTACTTAAATGTTATTATTTACAATAAAATTATTTATGAACACCCAGACTCGGGGTGGGAATCAAACCGGTGACTACCGTTCCGTAGCTGTAAATTACATGAATGTGATTAAATGGATAGATTATATATTGATTTTGTAACATACCTATCTGAAGAAAAATATTTGCAACCCTGAGATTGATAATTTTTTTTGGTAGAAAAATAATTGGAAATTTTTAAAGTGATATTATTTCTTTAGCACTTTTGTAATTTGAAAATTCGATGAAACGAAAAAGTTACATCAAAAAAAAAGGACAGACATATTCATATATAGGATTACGCTGCGAGAAAAAGATATACAATTATACAATGTTTCATATATTTGTCTCGTCTTTTGCGTTTTCGTAGATTTTATACACTAATACTAACTGATCTGGCAGACGTTGTTCTGCCATACAAAAAGGAAAATGAACTGTTTAAAATTATGGAATTATGTTCTGTTATTAGGGGAAAAATAAAAATCCCAGAACTCGGTCGCTGCGCCACCTACCGGGTCCAATTGCGAATCTAAACCATTCTCAAATCCACTTGAACGCACACAAAAAATTTCAACAAAATCGGTCTAGCCGTTTAGGAGTTCAGTGAAATACACACGCACATAAGAATTATATATATAAAGCTTCGATCAACAATTATTGTTGATCGAAGATATAAAGATATGAAATGTAATATTGTGCATTAAAATATAAAATAATTTTTGTTTTTGATAAACTTATTCTCTCGTAGGCTATCCGTGCAGGGGCGGAGAAAGAATACTGACCTCTGTGGCCGGGGTCGGCATGTCGTGAAAGGCGACTAAACAACCCACCCTAGCTGCGTGGTAGGGCCCCAACCCCGTCTGGATGGCGACCACATTTGGTCTAAAGTATGCCGCCATACAATACGCCCCTTTTCTTTTCTTCTTCTTTTTCAACGTTTAACCACCCAATGCTGAGTGTAGGTCTCTTCCAATGCACGCCATTCTTCTCGGTTTAGCGCCTTTCGCATCCAGTCCTTATCGGCCACTCTAACAAGGTCGTCGGTCCAACGCATCGGTTGCCTGCCTACATTTCTATGCCCTACTCTAGGCCTCCACTCAAGCACCCGACTACCCCACCTGTTGTCCTGTCTACGGCGTATATGGCCCGCCCACTTCCATTTTCTGCTAGCGATCACATGGGCTATGTCGACCAATTTCGTTCTCTTCCGGATCTCTGTGTACAATACGCCTACAACAATAAAAAAAGGCTATTTTACTAAAGTTTCACTTCTCCCGCACACACTTTTTTCAAGGTATATGCGCAGTCCGCGCCTCTCCGCGCCTAACGCCACGCGACGACCCGGGCTTCTCGTACGCCGCGGCGCAAACCCACATCGGCCTCCTGCCGTGCGCTGCTCACGCCCACATCACGGCGCACCGCGTCGAGCCGCTGGCGATGAGGCAGATCATCGATCAGCTCAAGGATGAGAAGATCGTTGACAAGTGAGTAATTATGGGTATTGAATATTCTAATTTCCACACACACCATAACACAGTCTCTACCGTACCTATTTAGACCACAGACAATACCAAAAGTATAATTTCCAAATGTACTTTGTTAGGGATTGAACGTGTGAACATTGAACTAATTAAATTAAATAATTAGAATTTAGGGTCTGTAACTTTGTATAATAATATACAATGATAATATAACAATTTTGCTAAAGACTTTTTTTGGGGGCATGTGATGAATTAGAAAAAATGCAATTCGACTTTTTGCTTTATTTTCACAAGTTTAGTTGGCAAATGCAAAAAAAAACGCAAGATTTGTAGAAAATAAAAAAAATCTTACTTTGTAGCCAGCGCAATTTTGAGCATAAAAATTTTGCTCAATGACATTTTTTCGTGCAAAATTTAGTCCTCAATATGACCCGTTTGTTTATTTTATATAAATAATAATTTCTACATAAATTGCAAGACAAAATGTAAAAAATCAGTTTTCTGCATTTTCTATAGAAAATATTTGGGTTCGATCCATCGAAAGGTTCTCCAAAACCTTTTAAAATTATGAGCACCGCTCGGGACAGAAATTCTGCGATATTCTGGGTGTAAAAAAATATGGACATTTTTTACCACACCCTGCTATATACATATTTATTTTACACATATGGCAATCCAACCCGACTGGTCCACCCTACAGCACTCAACAAGTCATACTATGATATTTCAGATGTGAAAGAATACGTTTAACACAGGTGAGGAGGGCGCGGCTAAGACCTAAAACTCCACCAAAAAGGAATTTCAGAAAGAAATTAAGTAACGTACAATGATTAGGTTTAGTATAGGCAAATATGCTATTTAGCAAGTTGACGACATCTGTGACAAGTCGTGTGGTGTTATAAGATCATAGGGCCACTTCAGTCTTAATCCTTAAAATTATCTGATTTACAAAATTAATAAAAAAAAATGGCGGGAAAACAAAATGTCATATTATTTGAACAATTTTGACAGCTGACATATATTATCTAGGCCTATCACAGGTGTTGACAAGATCTGTTTAACTAGACGCAATCAAATCATGACGTATACCAACGAATCTCTGTTAATTTGAAAGTATTAAGCGTTAGTATTAGAAGGAATGTGATATTATATTTATTATGTATAGGGTGATAGTGATATTTAAAAAAAATTGTTTTCGTGTCAGATATGTTCTGAAACGCGTCGTTGTTTTCATTGTTAACGCTTTGGTCATTTAGCATCTGCATATATTGACAAGCCCTATGTTATTTTAAAATACATGTAAGTATTATATTTTAGTATCAAAACAATGTAAGCTATTATTTAAATGTTGGGCACTGGGATTGCTATACTTTTTTTGTTCAAAAAAATTCTAACGTTTGACACGCATTTTTTAAAATTTTATGTCAAAACAAAGATAATCTTTATAGTTACATTAGAATAATGATGTAAATTAGATAGCAGGTTTTTTATTATTAAATACTAGCTGACCCGGCAAACGTTGTTCTGCCATAAAATAAAATAAAATAAAATGTCAAAAAATTAAAAAAAATTTTTTGGGGGTGGGTCACCCCTAACATTTAGGGGGATGAAAAATAGATGTTGGCCGATTCTCATAGATACCGGATAAGCACAAAAAATCACTAACTCAATTTAGTTATCTGCCTACTGCCTACCCCCTAAGAACGATGGCGTGATTATTTATAGCCTATGACCATTTCTAGGTTATCATCTATCACCATACCAAATTTCATCAAAATCCGTTCAGCCGTTTAGGCGTGAAAGAGGAACAGACAGACAGACAGACAGAGTTACTTTCGCATTTATAATATTAGTATGGATTATACAGAAAATTGTTAAACATGAAGCTATAGCTTCAGAAAATGTTTCATATCTGGAAAACCATGACAGATTGTTTTTTGATCAACTGGTAAATTATTATCTACCCTTCCGTATACACCCTGTATTTTAAACTACGCCCCAACAGGATGAAATTTTAAATTCAAAATGTTAAAAATGTTGAGGTTTTTTATAAATTTGAGCGCCCCCATCTACTGTCGGATAGTAAAGGCAGCCAAACGTCAACAATGAATAATATACACGCGCTTAATAAGGAATAACAGCCGTGAAAACGTGAGGTGCATAATAATATTAGAAGTTATATTGTATTTTTAATTATTATTTATCAATGTTTGGAGATTTTTTAGTAGGCCCTTTATACGTTGAGCGCCACGCTTATTCTTAAGGGCGTCCACGCTCGCTACGTAGAAGCGCTTGTAATCGGGGGCCAAAGTTTCTTTCTCACTATAAGATATTTTTGTTTGGGAAGTTTCCAAAAAAATCCTTACCATTCTTGATTCAGTCCAGATAAATTTCGAGTGTAAAGACCGAACAAAATGGAGACGAAGATTATAAGGAAATATTGTATACTTGCCAGAATCACTAATGCCGGAAGGTTATTATAGTGGCATATATATATATATATATATATATATATATATATATATATATATATATATATATATATATATATATATATATATATATATATATATATATATATATATATATATATATATATATATATATATATATATATATATATACAGACCAGGGGTAGTTGTTACACAGACAGGCTCCAAAGCCTTACCACCTGGATGGGTCTGTTTAATCGCCTTTTACGACGGCGGACTCCGGCAGGCGTCAGTATCAGCTCCGCCATGCATGAGAAGATTCTTTAGTTTTGAGCTTATGTAATATCGCTTCGCTATCAGCTACCGATGGCTGACGTGGCGCCCAACGCGTTAAGGGTAGAAATATCAAAAATATTATTTACAATATATGACCGTTGGTGATGTTTTTTTATTTTGTTTGTGGGCTTTAGCAATGTTTATTTTTGGTGTTTTTATATATTTATTTTAAATACAATTATAAGTAAGTACGCGTTTTATAAGGCATGTTTTCACCCCTACAAGAAATGAAATTATATTTGTATAATATGAGTATTTTACACATTGTTAGTACGTGAAATGAAATATATAATATAGCTATACTACGGACGCGGAGCAGGAAGAATTTCGTACAATGACCTCTTTACCTACTGACAGTGGTCACAAACATTTTTGTATTAAGTGTGGTTTACATAAAATGTTTGAAGGAGAAAAAAAATTATTAAATAAATTATTGTTATAATAAATTATTTATTTAGATTTTATATTATAACAGTTATAAAAACCGAGTTACAATTACTACGAGGCATGCCTTTTAAATTTTGTCGTTTAAAGAAAAAAACACTACTAAAACCTTATAGTACTTTTTATTGTTTTTCAAAGTATTCACCACGTAGCTTAATACACTTTTCCATTTGCTCAAACCAGTTATTATAACATTTATTCCACTCTAAAGTCGGTGTTCAAAATTGCTTTACAATTGTTTACAATCCCCAAGGACGGCGGTCATTGCTCTGTGCGAGCGAGGACTCATTATATTTACGCGGGAGTGACAGAGACAGGTAATAACAGGTCATTGTACCAAATTCTTCCTGCTCCGCGTCCGTAGTATAGTTATGAAGATTAGACGATAATCTGTCTAAAATGTGCATATTGGGAATCGAATCCAGGAATGGAGATGCTATTCGAACGTGATAATATGACAACACTTTATCGATCGGTCGTTTTTGAGTTTGCCCCTTTCCAAGTGCCGACTTATTTGCGCTATTTACTCCCAGTATCAGTCATTATGTTGTCCTTTTTCCTTTTGTTTCAAAGGAATGTAATTTTATTGATATCTATACTTTATTTTCCATTTATTTTATATAAAAGGTTTTATAAAGCCGATTAATAGGCTAGCGGTCGATAAAATATTAATTGATGCAAATTAATATAATGTAGTTAAATAAATATACGATCAATGAGAGCTTTATTAGATAGATAAAAGTAATGTACCTTTAAATTAGAGGTAGAGTAAGCTCAAGGGAAGTTTCCTGTTTTGTACCTATTTTTTTCTACTATTCTCTTTTCTTTCTTTCTTGTAATTATTTAAGGCAAATCAAATTTATTTGTTCGTAAGATATACAGGGTGACTGACAAACCCGTCCAAATTTTTTTACGCACTAAACATCATTTAAGGAACCCATTTTTGCAAAAAAAAAAAATTGTATGTAAAATTTTCAAAATAAAATATTTCATATATGATCATTAATTCAATCGTACGGAATAGTCCTATGGTGCAACCTTCGTACGTTAACCTGTTATTACCTGTCTCTGTCTCTCACGCGTAAATGAGTAGTGCATATTCGATCGCCCGGTGCAATGCCGCCGTCCTCGGCCTTTTACTAGGTCAGATGGAGAGGTCATTGACACTCTAGCGCCGTATTATGTAAATTGCGAGTTCTTTGAATGACTTTGTGATGCTGATTACTCAACATTTTTGTACTATGTGATACAAAACTAAAATACATGTATCTCATAACTTTTACTAAAGATTCTTCTGTGTGAATTTGGACGTGTTTGTCAAAGTCACCCTGTATAACACGAATATAAAAGTACAATTTCGTGCATGTGTTAAAAAAATATATATACATTGTCAAATCATTTTTATATTCTGTTAATTAAAAATTACCAAAATAACTTAAGTGAGAGGGCTTCAGAAAATTACGGCGCGTATTAATAATTACCTCTTAGACTGATTTTAAGTAATCAATAACATCGCGATGGAAGTATGGTGGCCAGTCAAGCAATAGTCATGTTAGAACAATTTTTTTTAATTACAGATTACTGTATGTAACTTGATATATCTGTTATAATTATATAATTAATATATATAATTTAAGCTTTAAAGTTAATTATGGAAAAATATTTTGATGCTCATTCGTTTTTCTTTCGTTAGTTTAATTTATTTTTCACAATTTTTTATATTGATTCAAATTTTTGAGTTGGTAAACGAGGCAACTGTTGAGCAATAAAAGCGTTAGGGACTGCCCGTTAGGGAATGCCCAGTGCCAAATCTGTATTCGATAATAACCACTGATATTTACATAGATAATAATTTTTGCTTTAGTAAACTGACGTATGGATGTCACACTTGACAAATTTCAAAAGAACTAGCCATAATTTAAATTGTGTTTACAAATATTTATCTGTTTTTTTAATGTGTTTTTAAAGTAAATCACTAATCTATTCTTACGGTGGAAAATTAAAGATTATACAGTAAACTGTGAAATGTTGGAACATTACAAAGAACATGTTATATTGTGGGACGGATTCACACGAAGTATTATATATATGCCTTGGAATAGGAGACAAAAGGCGGCAATGTACGAGTATATTGTGAAGGAGAGGCCAGACCATTGGACATCTTTGTTATCTAAATTATGGACTTTAGTAGTATATATGTATAAGTAGTTAATAGTGTCTACGTTGCAAATTTATATGAGTATTTTGTAACTATATTAGTTTTAAGATATTTGAATAATTCCCAAAAAGGGGTTGACGTCAGGCAGGCGGTCGGTCATAAAAAGCAAGCCACGAAGTAAATCACTATTAGTAAACATGTACGCAAATAAAAGGAGAACGCAAGTTCTTGGAATGAAAATGAGATTAGCAAGTTGGAATGTAGGTACGATGACTGAAAGAGGAAGAGAGATAGCAGAGGTATTAGAAAGGAGACAAATAACTATAGCATGCTCGTAAGAGACGAAATGGAAGGGTTTGAAAGCTCGAGAGATTGGGGCAGGGTATAAATTTTGCTATTGTGGAAATGGTGGTAAGAGTGTGGGTGTAGTGTTAGACAGCGAATTGAAAAAATGTGTGACTGATGTTAAGAGCGTAAATGATGTAGACTGATAGTGGTAAAATTATTGGTGGGCGACTGTGCGTTAAACATAGCGAGTGTTTATGCCCTGGAGGCTAGATGTGACGACAGAGTGAAATAAAGATTTTGGGGGGATTTTGATACATTTATGATCAACATAGTAGATAAGGAAGACGTATACGTGAGTGGTGATTTGGGAAGAATGAATGGGGAATATGAAAGAGTTCATGGGATGTGGGATTTGGCAATAGAAATGAGGAAGGGGAAGCTTTATTACAAGCTGCTTTTGGCATTTGATATGGCCATAGTGAATACATTTTTCCAAAAACGGGATCAAAATTTGATTATGTATAACAGTGGAAACCACAACACACAAATCGACTATTTTCTTATAAGAAGAAATAAAATTAAACCAGTTAAAGATTGCACAAAACAAAGTCCCCCCCCCCCCCCAAAATTAAATGGCATTTTCTGGAGAAGGAAGAGTATGCAAGTAAATTTTAATCAAACAGAGTGAGAGAAAATCTGTAAATCAATGTTGGAATGAAATAGCAGAATGCATTAGAGGTGTAGCAAAGTAAGTTTTTGGAGAAACGAAAAGGAAAGGTAAAATTGAGAAAGAATCTTGGTGGTGGAATGAAGAAGTACATGTGATTCTAAAAAAAAGAAAAATGATTTTAAAGAATGGACAAATATGGATGAAGAGAATGCTATGACAAAGGAAAGTAATAGGAAAGAATATTTAGAATGTAAGAAGAGAGCAAAAAGAGCTGTTGCCGTCTCCAAGGCCAGGGAACATGCCAAGCTGTATGAGTTTCTGGGAAGCTCTGGTGGTCAGAAACATCTTTATAAAATGGTGAATGATAGAGAAAATAATGCAAGGGATATAACACATATGAAATGTGTAAAAGATGATAGTGGAAGGGTCTTAACAGACAATGAAATAAAGACCAGATGGAAAAATTATTTCTGTGAATTCACAGAAATAATTTGTGAGTGGAATGTTAGAGAAGGCACCCGTTAACATGGGCGATGTAAAAGAAGTGAGTACGGCTGAGGTTAGATTAGCTGTAGATAGTAGGCAAAATGGCAAGTCTGTAAGGACCGGATGAAATACCTGTGGAAGTATGGAAGTTCTTAAAAGAAGATGGATGAAAGTGGCTAACTTTATTCTTTAATAAGTAGTTGCAAGACGAGGCGATCCCTGATGCATGGTGCAACAGTACGCTAGTGCACATTTTTAGGAATAAAGGGGATTGTACAAACCTGTGTAACAATTATAGAGGAATAAAGGTCATGTCGCACAGCATGAAGATTTGGGAGAGTAATTAGCTAGGCGGCTATAGCAAGCGAAATAAAGGAGAGGCAATTTGGTTTCATGCCCGGGCGGGGGACTACGGATGCTATATTCGCACTTCGCCAACTGTGCGAGAAATACAGAAGTGCACATAAGAACCTGCACATGGTATACGTTGACCTCGAAAAGGCATATGATCGGGTTCCTAGAAAGGTTTTGTGGTGGGCTGTGAAATCAAATGCATACCTGTGAAGTACTTGCATCTTATTCGTGTGTATACACGTCCGATCCCTAGCTGGTGTCACAGACAAGTTCAATGTTGTGGTGGGTTTACACCAAGGATCGGCTCTTAGCCCTTATCTGTTCCTCTTGATCGTAGATGTAGAAACATTAGGAATACAGGAGGAGGCACCTTGGTGTACGCTCTTTACCGATGACATTGTGCTGGTTGGAGAAAATGCTCACGAGGTTCCGAGCAGATTGGCTAAATGGCAGGAGAGATTGGAGGGTGTTGGGTTGAAAAAGTAGAACCTAAACTGAACATCTATTTTGCGAATTTGGTGGAAATTCCGCCTTCACCCCGATTACCTTAGGAGGCGTGTCTCTGTCAACTTGCTCCAACTTCCGGTACCTCGGATCCATTAATCCAGAATAACGGTGAGAGAATAACAGTGCCGGATTAAGCAAGCGCGGGGCCTGTAGCAAATCTTTACAAAGGACCCCGCACCTGGGCGCAAGTGTGCTTCCATACCTCAAACTACAGCACCAACGTAAAAACTACATCACCAATGCACTTGTCGCCGATGGCTCAAGCGAGCTCCTGGGACGTGACTTCATCAAGTAGCCACCACCTGATTCGGCGATGGAAGCGCTCAACACGTTTGTCTTTGGGCTTCACGCAGAGGTCCATAACATGAAGACGGTGTTGTGCAGTGACAGTCTCGCCGGGTATCATCTTGCAGTTGGTTACTTTGCTGATGTGGTGTCTCCAGTCTACAGGAGAATTTACTCAAATTCTTCACATTTATACGAGCGACTTTTTGTAACATGTGCTTTTATCGTATAAAATTCTGTTTTATTTTCGCCAAGGAAATAATGGGGGTTACCGATTGTATGACGTAGATTGTGTCAGTAGGAAAAGATGTAACGTTTCACCTTTTTGTGACATCAAATAAATTCAATATATTATGTTACCACGTGTTAATAAGTTTCATTTAAAAAATTACGCGCAGGCCAAGATGAGCGGGTTTAAATATCCGGGGCCCCCTTTTGCGCGGGGCCCGTAGCAATTGCTACTCTTGCTATGTGGTTAATCCGACACTGGATAGGCCGAGATGTGAAAAACAGAGTGAATTCAGAATGGATGAAATGGCGACAGGAGGAGCAATTTGTGATCCACAAGTGCAGTTTAGACTTAAAAGTAAAATTAAGTCCGTTATAAGATCTGTCATATTGTATGGATCAGAGTGCTGGGCCACAAAGGGCAAAGATGAAAGGTTATTGCATACAGCAGAGATCCGAATGTAGATGGATGGGTGGAGTTACAAAAGTGGATAAAATTAGAAATGTTAGTATATTAGGGGAAGTTTGAAATTGGCGCCAGTGATTGAGAAGCTGAAAAGTAATAGGTTAACCTGGTGTTGCCATATAATGCGAAGACAGGAGCGTCATCTAACAAGGAGCTAGAAATGAGAGGTAGAACAAAGAAAAGATGGATGAATTGTGTAAAAGATGATATGGTTAAAAAGGTGTGAATGTTCAGATGACGGCTGATAGAGGAGAGTGGAAGGAGAGAACATGTTGTGCCTACCCCAACCCCACATAGTCTGGGATAAGGGCAGGAAGAAGAAGAAACGAGGCAAATGTGATATGCCTTATAGTTGTGTGAAGTTAGTAGCATTTAAAATATTGGTTACATGGAAAATGGTAACTTTATATAGATTAAAATAATATTCATATAGGTAAAGCTGAAAAATGGCAACACTCATTAATTCGTAAACGTGCAGGAGGGCCATCACCGGAACCTATTGTAGATAATGTGAGCTTATATTGGATCGGAGGCTTGGGTTGTGATAATAATAATAATAATCACAATATACCTATTACTCATAATTAAAACAACTATAAGGCAGCTCGTCGCAGACGCGGTGCGCTTGCGGGGTTCCCGCTCAAACAAGTAAAATGGCCGCGCCGCTATCATAGACGCTCCACCAGAGTAAATTTAAAAACCAAGTCTCTCGACTGACGATATTTCAAAAATAAGTGCACGTCACTTAGAATTGTAAGATGTACCATTTTCCATGCAAGTTATTATGACTGTCAGTTAGACTGGCGTTCGTTGAAAATTGAAATTTATAACATAGCGTCCATATGCCATATTTGTTGTATATCATATATTTACATAATAAATATATAACGGCCATTGTTTTGAGAGTAAAGATGTCAGGTGATCGATGGGGGTTTGAGAAACCATCTTCAAACCACGACTGTCCAATTTCAGAAGCTAACTGACAAAAATAACGAAAAAAAAGCAGAAGGCTACTTACTCTATCTCCCCCGATTTACACAGTAGATAGGTTCCCGAAAAAACCGTGTACAACGAAATAGACTCCCAATACGTGCTCAATTCAGTCACTTATTTAAATAAAACATTAAAAACCTACCAATTGCATTCAGTACAGATTAGGAACAAAAATCAAAGGAACAAAACAATGAAATCTTCAAGAATTTTCATGAAAAAAAAATTAGCAACTTTTATCACTCTTTATTAGTATTAGGTACGTAAACGTAATATTAAAATTCTTGTTTGCAAAGTTTTGACATCATAAAAGCTTGAAAAATTAGGACTAAGGGCAGTTCTAATACTTAAACTCGCATTCGTAGTCAATGGGAATATATTTACTTAAATGTATATTGTATCTAGAGAATACAATCCCGGGATCCCGACCGTTTTCTGACCCCGAAAATCCCGGGACTGTACTTGGCTAATCTCGGGATTTTCGGGTTTGCCACAAACAGGTCTAGTTTGCATTCCGTTGTCCGTTGCGAGTTGACAATGACCTTGCCTAGATTATATTAATTGCATTTATTACATATCGACAAAAAATAACAAGTTGACAATGACCTTGCCTAGATTATATTAATTGCATTTATTACATATCGACAAAAAAATAAACCTTTGATATGCGTACGATACGTACTACACAGGTACAGCTCTAATAATATGTTTGTCGTAGAACTTAGAAGGGATTTCCCAGCAGGCTTGGAAGTCAAACCTTGGATGCCTTGATATTTCTACAACTGTATTTTCGAAATTCTAAATAAGTTTTTTGTCTCGTTATTTCTTACTTACAAAATATAGTATCTTTGTTTCGTCTTTTTTATTTTCTTACTATATTGTGATTTGTGTCGTGGACTCGTGGAATAAAATTAAAATCATTTTTCTAGAAATTATTCGTTTTTTTAAATTTGAGCTCAATTAGAAACCACATAGTCTAATCCCGGGATTACGCATCAAGAATCCCTTAATCCCGGGATCGAAAAACATGCTCGGGATTGTATTCTCTAATTGTATCTCACAATACGAGGAGTCCCCCGTTATTGTCGTTAGTGTTGTGAAAGAATGGGATCCATTATTAGCGATGTGTATATGTATGTGAAAATGCCATTTATATATTTTTGTAAAATTTTCAAAATTCGTTCATTTATAAACCGCGTAAATCGGGGGATAGTGTGTTTACTAATTTATGAGTTAGTTATTAGAGAGTATTAAGATGCGGTACGCGTGGCTAGGGGATATTTTTCTGCGGAGATAGATTCAGTGAGCGCTAAAATGATGCTTTTCATGAAGATGATATTTATTTGTGAATATCCCACACTGTGTTTTGAAATTGACTAGCCATGGTTTCTCAATGGATTTTGGAATTCATTTAGTTTAGAAATTGTTATTAAGATAATAGGTATTCTAATGCAGTATTTTTACCATCAAAGGACTCATGGGAACCTTAACGCGTGTACATTACGATTTCATTTTTTCAAGTTAATATATAGTATCACGATTACGCCATAAAATTGTTTGGATTGTTAAAATAAGCTTTTTGCCTTTTAATGTCCTAAGCATTGAAAATGTGATTATATTTTTTAAATAAATGAATTGGAAGTTGATATTTGTTTTATTGATTGTGTGAGTGAAACCCGTGAATGTTTCACAGATCGCCATTGCGACTTTAATTGTATGACGACATAACACAAGAGGTCTGCAACCTACTTTGGGACTAGATGGCGCTGTATGAGTTATAATTGTCCCAGTATATTTATGATTTTATATAATACTATTTTTTTAATGCTGTAGGACATCAGACAGGCTGACGGCCCGCTTAGAATTTAGCAGTTACCGTCGCCTATGGGTTTTTGCAACGCTAGTGGCATCGTGCATCGCTGCTGTCCCATAAGGGCTCAGGAACTTTGGTCACTAATTCTGGAACATAACACAAGGTTATTATGCCGGCATACATAAGACCAAACAAAGGTGGTCGCCATCCAGACGGGCTTTGAGGCCCTACCACGGTGGGTTGTTTTGTCGGCTATTACGACAGGCCGACCTCGGCCGCAGAGATTAGTATTCTTTCTCCGTCCCTGCATGGAGGAAAGGTGTTAGGGTGTTTTAAGGACATCACAACGGTTTCAAGTCCAAAATAGCATTAGTTTACGATACGTCTACATACCAAATAGCTAGCTAGTTTATAATAAATCAGGAATTATTAAAAGCCAATTTTTCGAATATATTTTCTCAAAAATGTTATTTATAGGTAATATCAAATATAATTTTATCGTATTCAGTAAATTAAGAATTCAATAGTCTTCTACTTGCTGTCTTTGTATATATATACATATATATATATATATATATATATACATATATATATATATATATATATATATATATATATATGTATATATATACATATATATATATATATATATATATATATATATATATATATATATATATATATATATAAGTATATACCTAGTCAGGTCATAAGTATTGTCACACAGTAAAAACTTTTCTTTTAGAATGCTGGCCACAAAAAAGTTTATTGAATTCGAATCTCGAATTGTTCATGAAAATAAAAATGTATACTTTTAGAATTTTACTCATTTTTTAAATATGGAGTGGACGTTTAAAGAAGACCGTGTTGTAGTTATTGCGTTGCATCGTTGCGGTTACGCGCCAATTCAAATTTTTAACATACTGAAAAATTTGAATATAACCAAAAGATTCATTTATCGTACCATCAAACGATACAATGAAGACTCTAGTGTAGATGACAGGTCAAGAAGTGGTCGCCCTCGGTCTGTTAGGACTCCAGCAGTGATAAAAGCTGTGAAGGCACGAATTCAAAGAAATCCCAAACGTAAGCAGAAACTGTTGGCCCTTCAGATGGGGTTAAGCAGAACCACGGTGAAAAGGGTGTTAAATGAAGACTTAGGGCTTCGGGCATATCGAAGAAAAACAGGACATCGTTTGAATGCTCGTCTAATGGACCTGAGACTGAAGAGATGCCGCGCTTTGTTGAAGCGGTACGCGGGAAAAAAATATCGGGAAATTCTTTTTTCGGATGAAAAAATGTTTACCGTAGAAGAGAGCTACAACAAACAAAATGATAAGGTGTACGCACACAGTAGTGAAGAAGCGAGCAACCGTATTCCGCGTGTCCAACGAGGTCATTTTCCATCCTCGCTCATGGTATGGTTGGGAGTTTCTTATTGGGGCTTAACAGAGGTACATTTTTGTGAGAAAGGTGTAAAAACGAATGCTGTTGTGTATCAAAATACAGTCCTGACGAACCTTGTGGAACCTGTTTCTCATACCATGTTCAATAACAGGCACTGAGTATTCCAACAAGATTCGGCGCCAGCTCATAGAGCGAAGAGCACACAAGACTGGCTGGCGGCGCGTGAAATCGACTTCATCCGGCACGAAGACTGGCCCTCCTCCAGTCCAGATTTGAATCCGTTAGATTACAAGATATGGCAACACTTGGAGGAAAAGGCGTGCTCAAAGCCTCATCCCAATTTGGAGTCACTCAAGACATCCTTGATTAAGGCAGCCGCCGATATTGACATGGACCTCGTTCGTGCTGCGATAGACGACTGGCCGCGCAGATTGAAGGCCTGTATTCAAAATCACGGAGGTCATTTTGAATAAACTTTAATGTCATAAGAATCTATGTTTTGTTAAGTTCATTTTGGTATATGAATGGTTACATAATGAATAAACTTGTTACAATTATTTTACATTAAACATGTGACAGAATTTATGACCTGACTAGGTATATATGTATATATATATATATATATATATATATATATATATATATATATATATATATTGACTATTGGACTATTGATAGTCTCACATCAAAAATCGATTTTTCGAACATATTTTTTGGTAAAATTAAAATATTCATAAAATTGTTCATTTTTTATTTGTTATACAATTAGTTTTAGTTATTATTGAGTATTTTTTATTATTGTAGTTTTCTTCACAAACGGATAATACGGATGG
This sequence comes from Malacosoma neustria, assembly GCA_963693495.1. Classification (NCBI taxonomy): domain Eukaryota; kingdom Metazoa; phylum Arthropoda; class Insecta; order Lepidoptera; family Lasiocampidae; genus Malacosoma; species Malacosoma neustria. The sequence continues at coordinate 712,485 of OY856398.1, read as the reverse complement.
TCCAGCCAGTTATAATGCGGTACAATCCTGTAGCCCCTATCCCAGTTTTTGAATAAATCCTTCTCTTCTTGATTCAGTGTGAAATCGAAGATATCGATGTTTTGTTCTATTCTGTTTTTGTGGACGGATTTTGGTATAGGTATGATACCTAGATCCACCTGTAAGGGCAAGATATCGTTAAGAGGTTTTATTTTCTAAATCTTAAAGCTTCTCAATAGTACATATATTTTAGACCTTATTACCCCTAACGTAAGACACATATCATCTTCAGACCTTTTTTAGTCAACATTTTCACACAGTCCATCATATTATCTCTGGACATAAAAGTTAACATTTATCCCCTGTTAACTTCTAAACGAAGAAACAAACATTGACAGCGAGGGTTATAGAAATATAAAGAAAGCAGACATAGACAAATGGGGACATAGACAAACCTACAAATACAATACTAAGCCACCGGATTATGTAGCCTGCAGCACCTATTAATGTAAATGGAATTCAGCCTACACGCAAACACGTTCAGGATGTCGGCGACGCTATCCCGCACCAGGGACCCACCACGCTTGCGCATTGTGGCGTAGAACACACAAAAGCACCCTGAAGAACGCGTCGTTGTATTGTATGCGGAGGGCGCTGTACGACTTAAGCGCATAGTGAGCCCACAGGCTGCACGTGTAGAATGATGGTCATGGTCGTGAATGGTCAGACCATAGTACTTCATAATTAACGTAAGCTTTTACAATAGAGGACTTAGCAGCTTAGGTTGTGACACAGAGATCAAGCATACGTCTTGATCCGTGTGCCTCACTCACCAAAGTATAAGTTTCAGATGTTACATCTAATAAATCTGTGTCAATACACGGCCATTTTTGCTCATTACAAAATTCTATCAATTCTTTATAAAAAAAATTGAAAAGGGTGTGCATTAATGTCCCCCAAGATATACACATGCTCAACTTTTACAGCATCTCTCATCATTAATCTTTTACCACCGGAATTCATCGCTGAAATACTCACCAGATATCTTAAAACTATTTGTGGTACTGTCTTATTATGTCTGTTAGCTATATCAACGAGATCAAGGTCATCTATCCTGGGTGGAGGAGCATCAGGCAGTGCCTTGGAGTAGAACAGCGAGCCGAAGGGTGTGTGACCCATCACTACGATGTTCTGAGCCTTACAATAGTCCAATAAGTCTAGTTGTTGGAGATTTAGATTGATCTGTAAATATAAAAACTGCTTTTTAGAATGCCGAGATTGATGGTATGGAGGGAGGTAAGGGGAACCTATCCCCAAGAAGACTCGTGGCGGCTATCACATTTCGGTACATATCCGAAGTGCAGGTTTTTTTGACTTGGGGAAAACCATGCAGGGTTTTTATCCGTGCAGGGGCGGAGAAAGAATAACAACCTCTGCGTCACTAATATCGGAACACAACACAAGGTTATTATGGCGACATACTTATGACCAAAGGTTGTCGCCATCCAGACGGGCTTGGGGCCCTACCACGTAGCTAGGGTGGGTTGTTTTGTCGCCTTTTACAACAGGCCGACCCCGGCCGCTTTTCTTCTCCGCTCCTGCACGGAGAATCTGGGTGTACGTGTCTGTATAATATAGTATTTATTTAAAAAGTATATTATTACATTGGTTATCCAACAGCCATAACACAAGCGCCCTGCTGTTTATTTTGTGATTACATGGAGCTGTATGAATTGAAACAGCATATTAAGTAAACACATAAACTCGTCTACCTCCACTTGTAAAACTGCTGGTTTCTCCAACCCATTATCAATAATCCTGTTAATTTGTTCCTCATTGAAGTTTGAGACGCCAATTGACTTGGCCAAGCCAAGCGATTTTGCCTCTATCATGCCACGCCACGTTTCCAAATAGTCGGTGTAATCATAGGTCAGGTTTAGCTAGAAATTAAAAAAGAATATTTTTAAATTAGCCTTGATTAAGATAAAAGACATCAGGTAGTAAACGGTTGCTATGAACCTTTGTAATTTTCTCAACACTATGGCTACCAAAATTATGTCAGCTTTTAAAGAATAATTATTAAATTATATAAATAATATTTGCGAAGTGATACTTTCATACAACGCCATCTAGATTTAGAAGTGTAAATAAGTTCAGGACGAACAGCTGTTTACAGTATACATGTGATTACAAGAATGATTATCCATGATCATCCCGATTGATTACTCCCAACTTATTATTAGATGTTTGGAATCAAACTTCTATTATAAAAGTTTTACTACTCGCTACTAGATGGCGTTGAATTGATAATGTTAAAAAAATGCTATTAGTACATTGCTATATTTTTTTATTGATGAGAATAATAATTAGCAGACAGGCGGCGGCCTATGGATGTTTGTGACGCTAGGAGCACCGCGAATATGCTATTTTCCCATAGGGGTATATATATTATTATGTATAACTAATGCACTCATAATTAAAAGGTCGACTTCAGAGTGGTTTGGATGTAAAAAATTGCTTTTGTTGCGTGAAACTTACTGCATGGGTTTTCTCGCATCGCTTCCATTATGTAACGTTTTATGTACAAATCAAAATGGCAATAATGTAACTTAAATCCCTCTCCGGTAAACCTACGCATAGGGACTGATGGTTGAGTTCGCATTAACCGCGGATATCCTTGATAAATATAATTATTTATTTCATCTTTAATATTACCACATTCAGTTAGGAAAATGTTAAAGAAAATTGAAAAGCTGTTCCTTGTTTTTCAATTGCAAAAACTAAATGAAGCTTCGGTCCTTTATTTGGCTAAGTAGTTTGCGCTTCAATATCATCTAAAATATATATTGTACTACTCCTATACTACTGTGCTGATTTTGATGAAAGGAATAAACTTCACCTACTCGGGTGTGCCTGCAACAGGGTAAGAGTCTACTCTCATTGATTTAAGTGAAAGGGGGTGTGGAGTACATAATTTTTGAGTCCCCGAAGTTTGGCAGTGACATGCGCTGGAGACTAAAATTTGAATCAAGCTTGGAATTAATGAATGAATTAATGCGTAAAAACGCAGAGATAGTTTTCTAAACTACTGCAATTAAATAGCAACTAAAGTATGTAAATAGGAATAAATACTATTATAAATATGCTACAAATACACAGTGACTATAAGTATGAAAAAATAGCCTGCTTTGTCCATTTGTAAACAACAAACCAACAATCACCTTGCCGTACCGAAGATATATGGATATAGTGATTTACTTACGAACTGTCCGACTGGCCAATGTATCAGGTATAGATCAATATAGTCCAGATTGAGTCTGGCCAAGGATTGCCTCAGCGCTGGGACAACAGATTCGCGGGCGTGGGCGTCGTTCCACAACTGGAATTGTAGGCCAGAGACATATTGAAAAACATTCATAATATTATTCGACATCATCTTAGCTTTAAATTCCGGTTGCAACCCAAACTTTCGCTTCGGTGCCCGGGGTTCGTTTTCCGGCTTTTCTTCTCTACTTCGCACGGTCTTCGGCATTCCTGTTAGTGAGTCTTGTACGATGCCGTTCACGGACCGAGAGTGCAACGTACTATTGTGTCATCTATTGATGAGAGGGACAGCTTGAGTGCCTTGAAGTGGGCAACGAAATTCGCACTGACCTTGATTCCACCCCTTCCCAGTTCGGTTCAGATCCGCTCGCGGAGGAACTATTGCACGACACCACCAAAATGTCACAAACTAGACACTGAACACGTAATCTTATGGCACGGCCAATGAGAGTTATAGTCCGGACGCGGAGCAGGAAGAATTTCGTACGTTAACCTGTTATTACCTGTCTCTGTCACTCCCGCGTAAATATAATGAGTCCTCGCTCGCACAGAGCAATGACCGCCGTCCTCAGGGATTGTAAACAATTGTAAAGCAATTTTTGAACACAGGCACTTTAGAGTGGAATAAATGTTATAATAACTGATTTGAGCGAATGGAAAAGTGTTAAAATTAAGCTACGTGGTGAATACTTTGAAAAACAATAAAATGTACTTTAAGGTTTTAGTTGTATTCTTTTCTTCAAACGACAAAATTTAAAATGCATGCCTCGTAGTAATTGTAACTCGGTTTTTATAACTGTTATAATATGAAATCTAAATAAATAATTTATTATAATAACAATAATTTATTTAATAATTTAGTAAATTTTTTTCTTCTTCAAACATTTCAAACCGCACTTAATACAAAAATGTTTGTGACCACTGTTAGTAGGTAAAGAGGTCATTGTACGAAATTCTTCCTGCTCCGCGTCCGGACTTTAGTAAGGAGTATCTCAAGCCAATTGCGCACGGCGCAGAGAGTGGTCTTCAGGGAGGTCGATCATCGATCGACCCGCGCGTTCAGAGGCTCACGCGATACTACTTACTCTCGTCCCACACTCGCTTTTACCATTCACCTCACTGAGTGTTAGGGTAGATAACAAAATCAGGAGGCAAGATTTAAACTAACTTTTTTATACCAAACAAGTTGTGTGGCACGCATCACCCTTTACAACGTCAAACAAGCTCTTTTTGGGTCTAGCCCTCTGACCGTGGCCTAGCGGAGGTGGCATGATTTGACATTTGTTCCTTAAGTAAGTAGTTATATATACGTTATAATATTATTAAGATAAACAAACTACGAACTTGAGCAAGCGAATATAAGAGAGGGTAGAATAATCCCGAGAAAGGGTGTGATGTTAGCAAAGTCATTGGCACCCAAATCCGATTCATATAAAGTTTCCCACCCAATTATAATTAGACGACATTCAACCCGGTTAATAGTATTTATAGCTACATCATAATTTTGTCGATTGGAATTTTGTGGTATATTCTTTTCGTATGGCTTCTATAGCACATTTCGATTCCCGTTACGTGACTTTTTGTATGTATTTATTTATAAAAATACCGAAAACAGAAGCGCCAAGCTGCTTACGTGGACTAGATGGCGTTATGTGAATACATCATACTTTTTATCTATTCTTCTTATTTTCTTGTCTCCTGTTCCTACTTGCTCTTCCACCTTATGAGCAGAGGAGGTCGTGGCGTCGAGGCGAACCTTGTTACCCCGGCATAAACTCTGGCCGCCGGTGCACACACACCTATGTATTCCTCAAGAAAACGAATTTAGCATTCTCCTTAATTTTATCTTTGTAACAATAATTCACAAGAGTACTCAATCAGATTTTGGGGTCAGCTTTGATGATGAGTAAACTAGAAGTACGTTCCAGCAAGTTACAGAAAAATCTTGAATATAAACTTTATACAGCTATAAAAATACTATACCTTAGTTGTAATAAAGATGTCTTCTCTTTTTATTCCTTTTGCAATTTTTTTGTTAATTGCACGACCAATTTGTTCTTCTGTTCTGTATGATGAAGCTGTGTCGATATGACGATATCCAGCGTCTATAGCCCAAGAAACTGCTTGTTCTACTTCGTTCGCTCCAGGTTTTATACGGCCCTGTACTCAAATGTTAGCTTAAGAGACATCTTATGTTCAATTAAAATACTTCAATGATTCTGTAGAGTGACATCTATTGTCGAATAGCCACACTGGAGTAATAAGCTAAAAAACTTTTTAACAAAATAATTAAACCGCCGCAAAATCTGAAAAGCAAAAAGTAATAAACCTTCTTTTTATTAACCTTAATAACTAAGTTCTTAAACTAATGTAAGTATACCTAAGCAATTTTGAGTCGGCGGCAGTGCCCTCACGTGTGTGGGCACACGGTTGTCCGTTCGAGTTGCTGTCTCGCTGACATTAACTTCTTAAACGATCGGCATTTTACGGCGAAGGGGTGTGTCACGCTGCGCCACCGCCGCGCAACACGTTTTACGTAATTAATTAATTTGCTTGTTTGGCGCCGACTCAAAATTCCTTAGAATATTTTTATTTTTTATTTTATTTAAAAAATAAAAACAAAATAAAAATATTCGAAGGAATAGAATATTTTAGGTATACTTACATTAGTTTAGGAACTTAGTTATTAGGGTTAATAAAAATAAGGTTAATTATTTTTTGCCTTTCAGTATTTTCGGTGGATTATTTTTTTTTGTTAAAAAGTTTTATTTTATAAATTTTGTGGCTATTAATCTAATCTATTAATTACTACATACTTAAATAAATCAATTCTGTCAAAAATTATGCGTGGTTATAGATATAATTATCCGTGCAGGGGCGGAGAAAGAATACTAACCTCTGTGGCCGGGGTCGGCCTGTCGTAAAAGGCAACAAAACAACCCACCTTAGCTACGTGGTAGGGCCTCAAGCCCGTCTGGATGGCAACCACCTTTGGTCTTAAGTATGCCGCCATAATAACCTTGTGTTGTGTTCCGGCATTAGTGACCCAAGTTCCTGTACCCTTATGGGACAGCAGCGTTTTCGCGATGCCACTGGTGTTGCTAACACGTATAGCTAGTTGCTATACATATAGCTCGATAAATCAGTTGTCTAAAATATTCGATCGGTACGATTCGGTAGTATTATTGAAAAAGCGTCCAACGCTTTTTTTTTATAATAAAACTAATATTTTTCGATCATTATTTTTATTCATAAGATAAATTAAGAATTATATTTTACTTTTTAGTAAAGCGTATTTTTTTAGTTTTTTCAAACTATATTTTAATACTGAATACCTACTATTAAATTTTATGTGCCATAATGCTTTAATATGTTATAAAAAAACACTGCATCGATAACAACATACTATATATACAACATATAAAAATATATAAGTACATTGTTTCGAGCAAATAAATATACATTCATGTATTTTGACCTTTCGGCAGTTTCACAGGAGTTTTATTCAAAAATATTCTAAGAAAGTAAATTCAGATTTCCTTCTGTCTAGTTGTGGAATACCAAACATGACAAAAAGGACGTGGTGCCAGCGTTGAGGGAGTCTCTGAAGAACCTGCAGCTGGATTATGTGGATTTGTATCTCATACATTGGCCGATCGCTTTGTATGTGAGTAATTTGTAATGTTCACAATAAATTGGCTACCAGCCAAATCCCGGGATCCATTTTACTATAGCGCTCTGCCTACGCATTTTTATCCGTGCAGGGGCGGCAAAAGAATACTAACCTCTGCGGCCGGGGTGGGCTTGTCGTAAAAGGCGACAAAACAACCCACCAGCTACGTGGTAGGGTCCCAAGCCAATCTGGATGGCGACCACCTTTGGTCTTAAGTATGCCGCCATAATAACCTTGTGTTGTGTTCCGGCATTAGTGACACAAGTTCCTGTACCCTTATGCGACAGCAGCGTGTTCGCGATGTCATTGGCGTTGCAAACACCCATAGGCGACGGTAACTGCTAAATTCTAAGCGGGCTGTCAGCCTGTCTGCTGTCCTACGCAATAAAAAAAAATAAAAATAATCAGTGAGTGAACAATCAATCAATTTCTGTTTTCATATCCTAGGGTTGGAATGTTTTTCTCAAATTTATATGGGACCAACTTCGGGGTAAACCATTACCAATAAAAAAATAGTTTTTAAAATCGGACTACTCTGTAAAGATTTATGCGTGGTCATACATAAAATATATATATATGCGTCGACTTGAGAACCTCCTCCGTTTTTTTCGTCGGTTAAAAATCCAAATTTCTTATAAAGTGACTTCTTTTTTAGTGATCCGAAAACGTTAAACTAATTCTGTGAATAAAATCGTTTATATTTAATATTAATATTTACAAAAGAGGATACTAAGCTTTGTGGGTTAGTGACATCTCTTGTAAACTAGCTATATTATATCTCAATATTGATTACCTGCATGTTTTTACCAAGCCAGGTTCCCAAAGCAAATCCTGGTATTTCTCTTCCATCGTTAAGTTTTAAGAGGGGAACAGAGGGCGTCGTGTCCTGAAATTTTATAATTTCAAATTATTGCATAATGCATATTTGACTCCTTGACCTAATAGTTAATGCACGGTACTTTTCCGGAGGTCACAGGTTGGATTCTCGTCTCGCGTCCGACTGGTTATGTATTTATTTACAAAGTAATAATAAAAAATTGTATCAGTTGATTAGTACCCATAACGTAAATGCTATACTAGCACTAGATGCACTAGATGGCATTGTGAATTGTCCTCATATAGTTATTTATTTTCACGACCCCGCTGCGTTAATTTTTCATAAACAAGAATTTTAAAGTGGTAAATATGTGATAATTCGATCTCGCTTAAATCATGTTATTATTTGAAGATATAAAGTTTAAGTAAAAAACAATCATGCCACCGATAAATCACTGGAAACATTATTAATTTGAATGGAATTTCCGACAACTGTTATCAGTTATTACGAGTTTGTATATATACTATATTAGATACTAGCTGTGCCCGCGACTCTGTCCGCGTGGAATAGTAACTTTGGGGGCAGCATTTTTTTGGATATATCTTATGGTTTATTTTGGATTACAAACCCACTAAATCCTAAAATATAAATAAATGGAATATGCAACTGTTACGCCATGCGCCTCCGGAAGTCGTGCGCTCGAACCAACAAAGTCCAGCCTAAGCTAAACCGTATTTTATATGATTGATGATATTAATCTGAGGTCAACTTAAATTGAATTTTTAAAATTTCCGAAACTGATCATTTTTAACTAAAAGGGGCAGTTGTCAAAACATTCCATAAAAAACATCACGTGATTAATGGACGGCCCCTAAGTACGTGATAGCCAAGAAGTTCATGGAGACTAACCTGGAGTCTAGGTTTAAATCTTACGATGCACCTACCGCTTAGGCAGTTTTTTTTCGAAATTTTGGTATTAGAAAGTGTAGATACTTAAATACCATGAAACTGCGTACTGAGATTACTTACCTCATTTATCTTCGTCAAGTTTTATATTGTCAGTTCCATCTTGGGCTTGGGGTCCTACCACCTAGGTTTTTTATAGCTGCATTAACCTCTGCGGTCGGGGTCGGCCTGTCGCAAAAGGCAACAAAACAACCTAAGCTACGTGGTAGGGCCCCAAAGCCGTCCAGCCACCCTTGGTATAGACCAAGGGTGGCTGGACTTATAGAAGTATGCCGCCATAATAACCTAGTGTTGTGTTTTAGTGACCCAGGTTCGTGTATCTCTATGGGACAACAGAGTGTACGCGGTGTCTCTAGCGTCGCAAACATCTATAAGCGACGGTAACTGCTTACTATTGAGTGGACCTTCAGCTTGCCTGCTGTTACTCAGTAATGAAAAAACAAAATACCCCGCCCACTCTGGTAGGTAGTCATCGTCTCCTGTGGACGTTTGCAACACCATAGGATTACAAACGCGCTGCCGGCCTCTAAGAAATTTCATAACGCCTTTTATGAAAAACCCCATAACGTACTGCAATGGTAAAACATCAGCCAGAAGCTCATTCCAAAACAGGAGAGTATGGCCAGGTAGAGTACAGCTAGGGTTGTTTATCGCCCTTTACGATATGCCGCCCCGAACGCAGGGGCAGTATTGTTCCATCCCTACAGAGAGAGTGTCAAAAGAACACTAACAAAGCAGAAAAAATAACTTACACTTTTACTGATTAATACGCCTAAAAGACAGACGAGCACAAGCGTCATTGTTTGTTCAACTTTTAGAATAAGACTGGCGACGACCAACGAGAACCCTGATAACATAATTCACGATAACCTGGTCCAATGGCTTTGCGTCTCGGAACTGCGGGGTCACAGATTCGACTCACGTCTGAGTCTGAGTGTTTATGTATCCATACTAGTATTATATATATCTATCTGTTTGATTGTCCGTTTGTTACGTTTTCACGCCTTAACCGTTGAACCAATTTTGGTTAATTTCGGTATAGAGATAGATTGAACCTTGGAGAAGGACATGGCTAATTTTTAGTTTCATACAAAATTGCATTGATGATTCATAAAGTTAAGAGTAACTCATCATGTTCTGTTAAGGGGCCGTCCATTAATGACGATGTATTTTTTGGAATTTTTTATTAAAAGCCAATTTTTCGAATATACCTATATTTCCTCAAAAATGTTATTTTTTTTATTGCTATAGGACAGCAGACAGACTGACGGCCCGCTTAGAATTTAGCAGTTACCGTCGCCTATGGGTGTTTGCAACGCCAGTGGCATTGCGAACACGCTGCTGTCCCACAAGGGTACAGGAACTTGGGTCACTAATGCCGGAACACAACACAAGGTTATTATGGCGGCATACTTAGGTGATCGCCATCCAGACGGGCTTGAGGCCCTACCACGTAGCTAGGGTGGGTTGTTTTGTCGGCTTTTACGACAGGCCGACCCCGGCCGCAGAGGTTAGTATTCTTTCTCCGCCCCTGCACGGATATTATTTATAGGTAATATAAAATATAATTTTATCGTATTCAGTAAATTGAATAGTCTTCTTCTTGCTGTCCTTTCCCACATTATTCCACTTCTTCCACTCTCTGTTAGCTGCCATCTCACCATTCTCACCCTTTTGCGCCATATTTTATCATATTTTACGTCATCCAACCTTTTTGGTCTACCAGGGGGTAATCTATGGGTCTACCTCTGCTCCTGATTCACCCATTGTCCTTGTTATATGGCATTATTCCCTGCTCATTACATGGCCATTAAATATCAAGAATTCAATACTCTCACATCAAAAATCGATTTTACGAACATATTTTTTGGTAAAATTAAAATATTCATAAAATTGTTTATGTTTTATTAGTTACACAAAGCACAGGATATAATTAGTTTTAGTTATTATTAAGTATTTTTTATTATTGTAGTTTTCTTCACAAACGGATAATACGGATGGTCCCGCCATTTATACTGCGGTATAGTCCTGTAGCCCCTATCCCAGTTTTTGAGTAAATCCTTCTCTTCTTGGTTCAGTGTGAAATCGAAGATATCGATGTTTTGTTCTATTCTGTTTTTGTGGAGGGATTTTGGTATAGGTATGATACCTAGATCCACCTGTAATGTAGATTCATCGCTAAAAGGTTTTATTTTCCAAGTCTAAAACCTCCTCAACTTCTCAATAGTACATATATTTTAGTCCTTATTACCCCTAACGTAAGACACATATCATCTTCACAACTTTTTTAGTCAACATTTTCACACAGTCCATCATATTGTCTCTGGACATGACTTTGAAGACAGAGCCTACTAAAATTGATAAATTGATTTAATTTAACAATACAAGACAAAAACAAAATAATAATAATAATAACCACAACAAAGAAAGAACACATAGACAAATGGGGACATAGACAAACCTACAAATACAATACTAAGCCATCGGATTATGTACCTTGCAACACCTATTAGTGTAGATGGAATTCAGCCTACACGCAAACATGTTCAGGATGTCGTCGGCGCTATCCCGCACCCGGCGCACCAGGGACCCACCACGCTTGCGTATTGTGACGTAGAACACACAACGGCACCCTGAACGCTGTTGTATTGTATGCGGAGGGCGCTGTACGACTTAAACACATAATGAGCCCACAGGCCACAGGCCAGTGGCATGACTATTCATAACATGTAGAATGATGTCGCGAGCACCCCGCAAACCTGCGAGCAATCGTATTCGCCCTTATCGACAACGCCCTTCGTTCTCTTTCTGTCGTCATCGTCCTTGAGGTGGGACCATTTTTTACTCATTACAAAATTTTATAAATTCTTTATAAAATTTTTAAAAAGGGTGTGCATTAATGTCCCCCAAGATATGCACATGCTTAACTTTTACAGCATCTCTTTCATCATCAATCCTTTACCACAGGAATTCATCGCTGGAATACTCACCAAATATCTTAAAACTATTTGTGGCACTGTCTTATTATGTTTGTTAGCTATATTGACGAGATCAAGGTCATCTATCCTGGGTGGAGGAGTATTAGGGAGTGCCTTGGAGTAGAACAGCGAGCCGAAGGGTGTGTAACCCATCACTACGATGTTCTGAGCCTTACAATAGTCCAATAAGTCTGGTTGTTGGAGATTTAGATTGATCTGTAAATATAAAAACTGCTTTTTAAAATTCCAAGATTGATGTTATGGAGGGAGGTAAGGGTTACCTATCCCCAAGAATACTTCCGTGGTGGCATTTCGGTACACTTGCAAAGTGCACAGGTCCGGTTCCAGTCTCAAGTTTGGATATTTATGTACAACTGGACGTAGTTACGCAAAAAGGATCCAACCCACAATATGGTAGAATAATTAGATAGTATAACAAAGTACTCATTCTGGGCCTAAAATAAGAGCAGTTAAACTTATTTGTATGAGAAATTATACATTTACGCTTATATTTTCTTAAGAACCCATAGACACTAACAAATACATCAATGCGGAAATACAGCTAAAACTTTAATCTTTAATAATTCAAAAGTAACATTTTGTGGGTTGGATCCTTTTTGCGTAACTACGTCCAACTAGTGGTCGAAATTCGACCATAATTTATTTAATTTTTAAGTTTGAACCTTAAATTACAGTTTGATCATAGATTTTATTTATGAACAAAAGAGTTGGCTTAAAGGTCTCGTTACCAGGCCTTAAAATGTTATAAAGAAAAGAGTAAGTACGGTGTGTAATGTGTGTGTATATTCTGTGTCATTCGAGCAGTAGTGTGTGTAATGTTTATTTTAATTATGTACTAGCCGATTACGCCTGCTCCACTGGGCGAATAAGAGGCAAAACAAAAGACTACGTGGTAGGGCCCCAAGCCCGTCTGGATGGCGACCACCTTTGGTCTTAAGTATGTCGCCATAATAATCTTGTGTTGTGTTTCGGCATTAGTGACCCAAGTTCCTGTATCCTTAAAGGACAGCAGCGTGTTCGCGATGCCACTGGCGTTGCAAACATGACGGTAACTGCTAAATTCTAAGCGGGCCGTCAGCCTGTCTGCTGTCCTACAGCAATAAAAAATCATATAAACCATAGGCGTACAGGAACCTGGGTCACTAATATCATAACACACACACGTGTGTTATGGTATTAGTGACCCAGGGTAGCCGATTACGCCTGCTCCACTGGGCGAATAAGAGGCAAAACAAAAGACTACGTGGTAGGGCCCCAAGCCCGTCTGGATGGCGACCACCTTTGGTCTTAAGTATGTCGCCATAATAACCTTGTGTTGTGTTCCGGCATTAGTGACCAAAGTTCCTGTACTCTTATGGGACAGCAGCGTGTTCGCGATGCCACTGGCGTTGCAAACACCTATAGGCGACAGTAACTGCTAAATTTTAAGCGGGCCGTCAGCCTGTCTGCTGTCCTACAGCAATAAAAAAAACACACACACACAAATAAAATAATACAAAGTTAGGGTGGAATACTTATAAACCAAGAGTGGTTTCCAATTTCCATCCAAACGGGCTTGGTACCCTATTAGGTAGGATGGTTTTGTCGCCTTTTACGACAGGCCGACCCCGGCCGCTATTCTTCTCCGCCCCTGCACGGAGAATCTGGGTGTACGTGTCTGTATAATATAGTATTTATTTAAAAAAGTATATTATTACATCCGTTATCCAGCAGCCATAACGCAAGCGCTCTGCTGTTTACTTTGTGATTACATGGCGCTGTATGTATTGAAACAGCATATTAAGTAAACACATAAACTCGTCTACCTCCACTTGTAAAACTGCTGGTTTCTCCAACCCATTATCAATAATCCTGTTCATTTGTTCCTCATTGAAGTTTGAGACGCCAATTGACTTGGCGAAGCCAAGCGATTTTGCCTCTATCATGCCACGCCACGTTTCCAAATAGTCGGTGTAATCATAGGTCAGGTTTAGCTAGAAATTAAAAAAGAATATTTTTAAATTAGCCTTGATTAAGATAAAAGACATCAGGTAGTAAACGGTTGCTATGAACCTTTGTAATTTTCTCAACACTATGGCTACCAAAATTATGTCAGCTTTTAAAGAATAATTATTAAATTATATAAATAATTATAAACAATAGATGTAAAAGGAAACATTGATAGACAAATAATATTTGCGAAGTGATACTTTCATACAACGCCATCTAGATTTAGAAGTGTAAATAAGTTCAGGACGAACAGCTGTTTACAGTATACATGTAGGTAATTACAAGAATGATTATCCATGATCATCCCAATTGATTACTCCCAACTTATTATTAGATGTTTGGAATCAAACTTCTATTATAAAAGTTTTACTACTCGCTACTAGATGGCGTTGAATTGATAATGTTAAAAAATGCTATTAGTTGCTATATTTTTTTATTGATGAGAATTAGCAGACAGGCAGCGGCCTATGGATGTTTGTGACACTAGGAGCACCGCGAATATGCTATTTTCCCCTAGGGGTATATGTATATTATTATGTATAATTAATGCACTCATAATAATTAAAAGGTCGATTTCAGAGTGGTTTGGATGTAAAAAATTGCTTTTCTGACGTATAATCCGGTTCCAACTGAAGCTTTTGTTGCGTGAAGCTTACTGCATGGGGTTTTCTCGCATCGCTTCCATTATGTAACTTTTTATGTACAAATCAAAATGGCAATAAATTAACTTCAATTCTTCTCCGGTAAACCTACGCATAAAGACTGGTGGTTGAGTTCGCATTAATCGCGGATATCCTTAATAAATATAACTATTTATTTCATTCAGTTACGTAAATGTTAAAGAAAATTGAAAAGCTGTTCCTTGTTTCTCAATTGCAAGAACTAAATGAAGCATATGTCCTTTGTTAGCCTAAGTAGTTTGCGCTTCAATATCATCTAAAATATATATACTCTTATACTAGTGTGCTGATTTTGATGAAACAAATAAACTTCAACTACTCGGGTAGGCCTATGACAAGGTAAGAGAAGAGTCTACTCTCATCGATTTAAGTGTAAGGAGGACCCTTGAGGGTGTGGAGCAGATACTTTTTGAGTCTCCGAAGTTTGGCAGTGAGTGGCATGCGCTGGAGACTAAAATTTGTATCAAGATTGGAATTAATAAATGAATATTAATTCATTTATTAATTCCAATCGCAATACGCATTAGCGTAAAAACTTTTTAACAAAAAAATTAAACCGCCGAAAAAACTGAAAAGCAAAAAGTAATAAATCTTTTTATAATAACCTTAATAACTAAGTTCTTAAACTAATGTAAGTACCTATACTTAAGTAATTTTGAATCGGCGCCAGTGCCCCCACGTGTTGCTGTCTCGCGTTCGGGTTGCTGTCTCGCAGACATTAACTTCGTAAACGCTCGGCATTTTCCGGCAAAAGGGCTTGTCACGCTGCGCAGCCGCCGCGCATCACGCTTGAGGTAATTAAAAAATTAATTTGCTTGTTTGGCGCCGACTCATTATTCCTCGGGCATACTTACATTAGTTTAAGAACTTAGTTATTAAGATTAATAAAAAGAAGGTTAATTATTTTTTGCTTTTCAGCAGTTTCGGCGGTTTAATTTTTTTGTTAAAAAGTTTTTATTTTATAATTTTTTGTGGCTATAATCTATTAATTACTACATGCTTAAATAAATCAATTCTGTCAAAGTTATGCGTGGTCATAGATATAATCAGTGAGTGAACAATCAATCTTTCTCTGTTTTCGTAACCTTAGGATTGGAATTTTTTACCAA
Organism: Malacosoma neustria; assembly: GCA_963693495.1. Lineage (NCBI taxonomy): Eukaryota > Metazoa > Arthropoda > Insecta > Lepidoptera > Lasiocampidae > Malacosoma > Malacosoma neustria. The sequence continues at coordinate 696,949 of OY856398.1, read as the reverse complement.
ATTTATATGGGAACAACTTCGGCCCTTTCCAACAAATTTTTTTTACTACTCTGTAAAAAGTTACGCGTGGTCATACATAAAAGAAAGAAAAAAAAATACACGCGTCGAATTGAGAACCTCCTCCGTTTTTTTCGTCAGTTAAAAACACAGAGACAGTTTTCTAAACTACTGCATTTAAATAGCAACTAAAGTAAATAGGAATAAATACTATATAAATATGTTACAAATACACTCTGAGTATAAGTCCTGAGTATAAGCACATGAGTAAGTCATGGTGTATAAGCTCTGTCCGTTTGTAAACAATAAACCAACAATCACCTTACCGTACCGTACCGAAGATATAGTGATTTACTTACGAACTGTCCGACTGGCCAATGTATCAGGTATAGATCGATATAGTCCACATTGAGTCTGGCCAAGGATTGCCTCAGCGCTGGGACAACAGATTCGCGGGCGTGGGCGTCGTTCCACAACTGGAATTGTAGGCCAGAGACATATTGAAAAACTTTCTTATTATTATTCGACATCATCTTAGCTTTAAATTCCGGTTGCAACCCAAACTTTCGCTTCGGTGCCCGGGGTTCGTTTTAAGGCTTTTCTTCTCTATTTCGCACGGTCTTCGGCATTCTTAATAGTAAGCCTTGTACGATGCCGGTCGCGGACCGAAAGTGCACCGAACTATATTATGTCATCTATTGATGAGAGGGATAGGTTGAGAGCAGTGCACTGTATGAGATGCGATGCTTGAAATGGGCAAAGAAATTCGCACTGACCTTGATTCCACCCCTTCCCGGTTCGGTTCAGATCCGCTCGCGGAGGAACTATTGCACGACACCACCTAAATGCCACTAACTGGACACTGTACACGCAATCTTATAGCACGGGCAATGAGAGTTAGAAAGGAGTAAATGAAGCCAATTGCGCACGGCGCAGGGAGGTCGATCGTCGAACGACCCGCGCGTTCAGAGGCTCACGCGATACTACCTACTCTCGTCCCACACTCGCTTTTACCATTCACCTCACTGAGTGAGGGGAGGGTAGATTAGATAACAAAATCAGGAGGCAAGATCTAAACTATCCTCTAGCAAGGATCGAACAAGTTTTGTGGCATGCATCAGCCTTTACAACGACAAACCAGCTCTTTTTGGGACATTTGTTCCCTAAGTAAGTAGTTATTTAAACTGACTTTTTTATGTATAATATGTATTTATTTATAAAAGTACCAGTAACAGAAGTGCTAAGCTGCTTACGTAGACTAGATGGCGTTGTATGAATACAGCATATCTTTTTATCTATTCTTCTTATTTTCTTGTCTCCTGTTCCTAAGTAGGAACAGGAGACGAAAGAAGAGAGGAAAGAATAGGAAAGAGCAAGTGGTCTTCCACCCTATGAGCAGAGGAAGTCGTGGCGTCGAGGCGAACCTCGTTACCCCGGCATAAACTCTGGCTGCCGGTGCACACACACCTATGTGAGCAGTAGTGCATCATGGCTTTCTGTTCCCATTCCTCGTGAAAACAGAATTAGGGATGCTTACTTATTTTATCTTTGTAACAATAATTCACAAGGGTACTCAACCAGACTCCGGGCTCTGCTTTGATGATGAGTAAACTAGAAGTACGTTCTAGCAAGTTGTAGAATAATTATAAATACAAACTTTATACGACTATAAAAATATTGTACCTTGGTTGTAAGAAAGATGTCTTCTCTTTTTATTCCTTTTGCAATTTTTTTGTTAATTGCACGACCAACTTGATCTTCTATTCTGTATGCTGAAGCTGTGTCGATATGACGATATCCAGCATCTATAGCCCAAGAAACTGCTTGTTCTACTTCATTCGCTCCAGGTTTTATACGGCCCTGTGCTCAAATGTTAATGATTCTGTAGAGTGACATCTATTGTCGAATAGCCACACTGGAGGAATGTTTAATAAGACAGTTAAAAATTCAAATTTCTTATAAAGTGACTTTTCTTTTTTAGTGATTCGAAAACGTTAAACTAATTCTCTTAATAAAATTGTATATTTATTAATATTTACTAAAGAGGATACTAAATTTTGTGAGTTAGTGACATCTCTTGTAAACTAGCTATACTATATCTCAATTTTCGTTACCTGCGTGCTGTTACCAAGCCAGGTTCCCAAAGCAAATCCTGGAATTTGTCTTCCATCGTTAAGTTCTATGAGGGGAACAGAGGGCGTCGTGTCCTGTAATTTTACTATTTCAAATTATTGCATAATTGACTCCGTGGCGTAATAGTTAATGCACGGTACTTTTCCGGAGGTCACAGGTTGGATTCTCGTCTCGCGTCCGATTGGTTATGTATTTATTTACAAAGTAATAATAAAAACTTGTATCAGTTGATTAGTACCCATAACATAAATGCTATACGAATAACTTTACTAATATATGGACTAGATGGCATTGTGACTTGTCCTCATATAGTTATTTATTTTCATGGCCCCGCTGCGTTTATTTTTGATAAACAAGAATTTTAATGTGATAATTCGATCTCGCTTAAATCATGTTATTGTTTGAAGATATAAAGTTTAAGTAAAAAACAATCATGCCACCGATAAATGACTGGAAACATTTTTAATTTGAATTGAATTAACGACGACTGTTATCAGTTATCACGAGTTTGTATTTATATCTAGTAATATTAGATATAAATTTATGTCATGTGACAAGAAAAATGCTAGAACTGAGAATGGATGGATACAAAAGGAGTAGAAGACAAAAGAAAGTATGGATGGATTGCATAAAAGAAGGCGAAACTTGTTGTGAATGTTGAGATGTCTAATAGAGTAGAGTGGAAGGAAGACCTTTTTTTGAAAAACCCCATAGCGTACTGCGATGGTAACATATCAACCAGAAGCTCATTCCAAAACCGGACAGTATGGCCAGGTAGAGTATAGCTTGGGTTGTTTATCACCCTTTACGATATACCGCCCCGAACGCAGGGGCAGTATTGTTCCGTCCCTGCACAGAGAGTGTTAAAGGAACACTGACAAAGTAGAGAAAAAAACTTACACATTTACTGATTAATACGCCTATAAGACAGACGAGCACAACAAACGTCATTATTTGTTCGACTTTCACAATTAGACTGGCTATGACCAACGAGTACCCTGATAACATAATTCACGATAACCTGGTCCAATGGCTTTGCGTCTCGGAACTGCGGGGTCACAGATTCGTCTCACTTCTGAGTCTGAGTATTTATGTATCCATACTAGTATTATAAATGTCAATCTGTCTGTTTGTTACGTTTTCACGCCTAAACCGATGAACCAAATTTGATGAATTTACGTATAATGATAGATTGAACCATGGCTAATTTTTAGTTTTATCCAAAATTGCATTGATGATTCATAGAATTACGAGTAGCTCATATGTTCTGTTAAAGAGAAGTACAAATGCTGGCTTAAATTTTTTATATACCTATATTACATCACTTAGAAACAATTAAATGAACTTTAAAAATAATTAAAATGAATGATTGTTCTATAGATAATGTTTTTATTATAAATAATATTGGTAAAATATATGTAAGAGATTACCACCTAATAGACTCATCACGATATCTCTGGAACCATGGAACCTTAAGGCGAAGAGACTTGAAATTTGGTAGGAATATTATTTTGCCGAGTAGTTTCACTCAAATCATGCTTACTTTTTTGTCAGTGTATTAATAACAAAATAAATTTATTCACACTTTTATATTTACTTTTTTCTGTTATTCGACAGGCGAAGCGGGCAGGTACGGCTTGTTAATAATAAATGCGAATATACTAGTATATATTAAAAATAATAAATCTTCTAATCCAAAAGTTCATCGTCAGTTAAGTTCTTAAACCTGACTCATGAATTATTTATTAATTCCAATAAAAAGGTCGTTATATACTGATTCCTATCCATGTATAATTGCTCCTTATCGACGAAGAAATACAAAGAAGCAATAGGTCTACATATATTGGAAAATTCTTTAGATAAACCTGTTCGGAATTGATTATTGCAAAACCTTGTCATAGATTAAACTGGCCTGCAGAAAACTTTTTAGATATGAACACATTTCATATACCCATTTCTTTACCCTCCTTTTTCATGATTTTTCCCTTTGTTATTGCTTCTTACGAGGCGGCCCTGTGATATTAGTGTCGTAATAGTCACAGAAATGAGAATACTATCATATCCTTTACCAAATGAGTCATAATAACAATTCATTGATTAATTCTTTAGCTGGTTTACTCGTACACACAATAATGAAACAAGAATACTTCGAAACTACAAATATTAACCCTGCTGCGGCCGGGGTTGGCCTGTCGTAAAAGGCAACAAAACAACCATTTTACTTTTTTTTCTATACCGAGGAAACTGAAATTTACCAGTAGCGCGTAGGATAGAGGAAGCCAACGCGGTTGTGTGGGGTTCTCCGTCCCAATGTTACTACGGCCACCCAGAGTGGCTAGCAAGTGATAGCCAATGGTGGCCGCGACCAGATACCCACTAAAACTCCGGTCGCCACCCAGAGTCATGTATGAGAATATCGCAGGATCGACATGGTTATTGCTTTGTGACGGCTCGGTTCGTGCGCCTAGAAAGGGGGTGCCCCGGGAGACATTTCCTCGACCAACTGATAAGTCGGTATTGGGACAGTTCCCAGCATTGCTGTCATCACTGCTAAGGCCCCCCGGCCCTTCCAGCTAGCATATGCGTCTACCCCTGCAAGTTCGCCTCCTGCGGATGGGCGGTACCTCTGCGCCCTTCTCCCTTTCCCGCTCACTCGCAGAAGGATACCACCACTTGCCAACAAGTCTCGCTACGTAGCATTTGGCTGATTATATTTCGCAACGAGAGATCTTCTCCAATGATGGAGCAAAGGTCCTGCCTTTGGGGCCCCCATGCTGCACACTCTGACACCGTGTGTTCTACGGTGTCGACGGGAGCACCGCATTGCCAACAGGCTGGGGTAGGTTCCCGACCAGCAATCTAAAGCAGGTATTTACCGAAGCATCCGTGCCCAGTCAATACCTGCACCAGCTTATACGACTAGATCCCACGTCTCCACGACATCTAGTTGAATAAGTGCCGATGGCCTCCACTGTTATCGGGTCCAGTTCTGGGGGCCCCAGAACCCTCAACCAACCTTGAGTCGGGGCCTCCTGGGATAGAACCCTGACCTGCTGAACCTCTTCTGGACAGTCGAATGCCTCTTGCTTTGGCGTCTGAGTGGAAGCGGTGTGCTTAAGCCAGTACGACAGCCTGGAGATCCCAGGGTAGATCGGCCGCCAGAAACGACCCTCACGTCTATTACCCTCTGAGATTGTCTCAAGAGGGCTCTGTTCCGAGACGTGAGTGAATCGGCCCAGACGGGTGCACCATACAGTGTCATACTTCTCACGACACCTGTATACAGCTTTCTCACGGCTTTGCCCGGCGACAAAACAACCCACCCTACCTACGTGGTAGGATCCCAAGCCCGTCTGGATGGCGACCACCTTTGGTCTTAAGTATGTCGCTATAATAACTTTGTGTTGTGTTCTGGCATTAGTGACCCAAGTTCCCGTACCCTTATGGGACAGCAGCGTGTTCACGATGGCACTGGCGTTGCAAACACGCATAGGCGACGCGACAGTAACTGCTAAATTCTAAGTAGGCAGTCAGCCTATCTGCTGTTCTACAGCAATAAAAAATAGCATCTGTGAACGTTTGAGAGGAAAGCGCTTATATTTAGAGTGGAATAGAGAATTTTGAACCCAGGATACTTCAATTAGTCATCTACAGATGCATTAATTGCATTCACTGTAGCTGCACTAGCACTATTCTGGCGGATTTTCTTGTAATTTGAAGTGTAGAGTAGAGATGATTCTATTTAACTCTTCTCTCCGTATAAAAGTCTCTGGAGTGGTAAGTCTTCTTCCTGCCATTATTCCTCATTACATGAGGTCAGCACAGCATGTTCTCTCCTTCCACTCCCTTCTTAGCCGTCATCGCAACATTCACATCCGTTTTTTGCCATATCATATTTTGCCATATTATCCATTTTTTTAGGTCTGCCTCTAGTCCTATATCTATTTTCATTGCTATTATTTTTCTTTTTATATGACATTCTACCCTTCGTATTATATGGTCAAACCACGCTAGGCTGTTACTTTTAAGTGTTTTAATAATAGGCGCTACTGTCAAACTTCTTCTGATATATTTACTTATTTCTATTTTATCCATTTTCGTAATACATCCATCTCAGCATTCGCATCTCCGCAGTATATAAAATCCTTTGATCCCTCCCCTTAGTGGCCCAACATTCCGATCCATCAATAAAATTATTTTAAATTAACTATTATTATGCAAGTAACAGGCTGATTTTGATTTTATACCCTCTGTTATTTATTCTTTGTCTCTTGTTTCGATGTTTGCGTAATGTGAATAAGCTTGATCTGACTGTGAACTCAGTCCCAGGAGTGTTTTACTCAACATTACATGTTTATAAACGAAATATGATTTGGTTCATTGCAGTATTTGCAATTATTACAACAGTAAGTAGATTTTTTTATTTAGAATTATGTTCTATAAGGAACGCATTTATATTAAGTGGCCTATTCTTGTCAATATTTTACTACCCTAAGGGAGGGCCCTTTGGTGACTTGAATCTCTCCCTCAAGGTTTCACGTAGTAAATCATAAATACGGTTTTCAATCATTTTTTGCAGACGGAACGTAAAAAAAGGTTCATATGTCTTTATTAATAAGCCGCTTGCCGCATGACGTTAAAAGTGCAACACCTATAGTTATAAGTACCAACTAAACGCTGAACGCGCCATATTTGAAAAAGAGAAAAATCGCGAGATTTCGTTTAGAAGTCGCGTAGGTATGCTCCCTACCTTCATACCAAGACACGTCCACGAGCATCCTTGGCGGTATACTTGGAACGAAACGGTCCCGATCTCAAATCCCATGAAGGCATGTACCGCTAAACCAAGATCACCGGTGTGTGTAACCCGCCTTGGACAAGCGTGGCGAATATACTGCCCGTTCCATCTTTGGAGAGACCTGATACCAGCAGTGGGATGGTACGGGCTGATATTATTAAGTTCGAAATTTACTTTACCTATCTTTAGAGGTTATTTCCGTTAGATTTTTATTTGTAGCCGCAAACATGGTTGCTATATTTAGCTATATTCTTCAGTATTTAAATTCACAATTACCATGGTTTGTTAACCGTAACGGCCATTTTTCTTCCTTTTGTTTAATAATGACATATAATAATCACAACAGGATAAACTCTGCAAATGAAGATAATTTAATTTTAATCTTTATCATTTTCAGTTTAAAAATCGTGAATGAATATTAATTAAATTTTAACTTTAATTGTTAAATTGCTAAAATAATCCCCAACGTCACAAATATGAAACCTTTTCTTATTTTTATATTTTCTAAATTTGTGGCGTTTATTTATTGCTTTTTTTATTGCTGTAGATCGCAGACAGGCTGACGGCCCGCTTAGAATTTAGCAGTTACCGTACAACTTAGAATTTAGTAGCATCTCGAACACGTTGCTGTCCCATAAGGGTACAGGAACTTGGGTTACTAATGCCGGAACACAACACAAAGTTATTATGGCGGCATACTTAAGACCAAAGGTGATCGCCATCCAGACGGGCTTGGGGCCCTACCACGTAGCTAGGGTGGGTTGTTTTGTCGCCTTTACGACAATGCGACCCCGGCCGCAGAGGTTAGTGTTCTCTCTCCGCCTCTGCACGGATAAAAATTGCTGAGGAACACCAGACAGGCTGGCGAACTACTTAATAGTAAACAGTTACCGTCGCCTATGGATGTTTGTGACGCTTGGAGCACCACGAGTCCCATAGTGGTACGGGAACCTGATTCACTAATGCCGGTACACAACACAACTTTATACAATGAGAGATAAAATATTCACAATGTCTAGCTTATTAATAATTACTTAATTACCTACATTTAGATTAAATCTATACAAATTAAAAAAATTATACATAATACAACTTTATTATGGTGGTATATTATAATATATATAAACAATTAGTTTCAGGGTGTCTACAGTGATGGCGTGGCACCCTTACTTCAACTGAATGATGGAAGATCGATTCCAGCGTTAGGACTTGGCACTTGGCTGGGATTCTCCAAGAACGTGAGTTTGGGCTATACGTTCTTTCTGGAAGCGCTTCATACCGCTCGTCTACTAACAGCAGGCTTGAACTGTTTTGCGTTCAATTTTGTCAATTTTTCCCAAAAAAGAAGTCAAGAAATAATATTATACATAAAACAAAAAAAGTCTAAGCAAAACATATGTGTTGAGTAATAACATTATCCTTACTAATATTATAAACACGAAAGTTTGTATGTATGTTTGTTACTTTTTCAAAGTACTTTTTGCAAAAACTACTGAAAGGATTTTAATAAAACTTTATAATAATATAGCTATACATCAGAATGACACATGGGTTATAATTTATATAGATATTGTGTGAATTTTATTGTTTAAAATATAAAGATAAGTGTCAAGTAAGTAGGAAAAAAATCTGGCATCTGCGAGCTATTCTGGCGTGCGCTGCAAACCGTCAGAGTTACACGTATAATATAATCATCATCATCATCATCTTAGCGTTGAATCCCGGTTGCAGTACAAACTCTCGCTTTGGCGCCCGGGGTCCGCTTTCCGAATTTTTCTTCTCCACTTCGCACGGTCTTCAGCATCCCTGGTAGTGAGCCCATTGGCACGCATATCACCCTTTATGACGTCAAGCCAGCACTTTTTGGGTCTACCCCTCCTGCCGGGGGCCGGCGGAGGCAGCATGGTCAGACATTTGTTTCCCACGTAAACATCCGGTTACACGTTACACGTATATAATGTATAATGGAAATGTCCTAAATATGCTATGCTAAATAGCCTTACAAAAAAGCCCGGAACAGCATATGTATATCTTTTATGAGTAAGCCATTATCGCCAAAATGTGAACCATAAATACAATAAAAATATATAATACTAGCTGACCCGGCAAATGTTGTTCTGCCATATAAATAATAAAATGTCAAAAAATTAAAATTAAAATTTTGGGAGTGGGTCACCCCTAACATTTAGGGGGATGAAAAATAGATGTTGGCCGATTCTCAGACCTACTCAATATGCTCACAAAATTTCATGAGAATCGGTCAAGCCGTTTCGGAGGAGTATGGCAATGAAAACTGTGACACGCGAATTTTTTATATATATACCTATATACAATATAAATTATTATTAGAAATACAGTACGTAAGAATGTTCCAAAAATGATAGGATAAAATAAAATGTAAACTAAGATCTAGTATTGACGTTGCCTGTATGGCCGCCGGCGGAGAATACGCATTGGCGATAATTATTCATCGTGGTGCAATGAAACTGCCGGTGTCCCACAGGGCGGCGTTTTATCTCTTTTATTACTTCCTCTTTTCATAAACACTATCATCACTGACAATTTATCTTCATCTTATCACCTTTATGCAGACGATTTACAAATACCTATATATACTCAAGCTCCACTCGTCACAATCAATGCTGCTGTTCACAGATTAAACTCTGAGCAAAATGTTTGGTATAGCCGTGAATCCAACCAAAACACAATTAATAGTCATCAATAGTCCTATAATGCTGGTAAAAATTCAGTGGCCATCCATGCCTTAGGTTCTTTTTGATGGTACATTCCCTTTAAAAAACCTTGGCATCCTTATTGTTAGTGAGTTGTCTTGGAGACCTCACATCTGTAAAAGTCGTAAGATGTTTCTTTCTCTTTAAGATCGCTGAGGAGCTTCGAAACTTTCTGCCATCTGCCACCAAGATTATGCTTATTGCAGAGTCCCTCCTACTCCCTATACTTGACTATGCTGTCACCAACTATCTTGATTTAACCTTAGAGCAGATAAATAAACTTGAGCGTCTTCAAAACTTTTGTATAAGTTTTGAAGACGCTGTTTCTGAGTTTCGTAAAAGGCTCAAATGGCTACCAATTCAGTTTCGCCGGAATACTCACGTTTTCACTCTCATTTATAACAACATACTGTTTTCTCCCAATTGTCCTCATTGCCTTAAGGAAGGCTTTAGTTTCTTTTGCCTTCCTACTTCCCTTAATTTGCGCAATTGTACATATCGTAACACTTGTACACACTAATTGTACACGCTTGTACACGCTTAATTTATAAAAATTCCTTTACTGTGCAGACTGTCTACTGGAATGCACTGTCTCTACATGTCCGATTAGGGAAAGCACTAGCTACTTTCAGGAATTTATATATAGATAGATATTGCTTTTTAATATTTATTATACATATATATCTTCTTTTAATTGAAAATAAACTACACCGCCATATTACTTCCTATAATTCCTTACAGCTGGGTTCTCTGGAAAAGACCGCTGTAAGCGATAAGATCATCTTTTGTTTTACATTATTATTTTTTGTTATTACTTCTACTATCTAGTTTTATTGTGTTGTCCTAGATATAAGTTTTATCATAAATGTAAGCAATAAATATCTATCTATATAATATTGTTGTATTTTCGGCTTTTTTATTTTTGTAGCAGACCGACTAACATTATAATTTAGCAGTTACCGTCGCCGACAGGTATTTGCAATACCAGGAGTATCGCTAACACGCTGCTATCCACTCCTCCGCCTTTATACCCGCCATTATCCGCCTTTTACGACAGGCCAACCCCAGCCGTAGAGATCAGTATTCCTCCTTCACCCATGCAAGGATTTCAGTGAATGAATGAATGAGCGAACTTATTCACAATTAACACTATCCCATGGTTTGGAGGCTCAGGAGTTATGTAAAAACTTTTCAGCAATACACCTTTTTAAAGAATCACCTGTCAAGGTATGAACTTATTGACTGGCTTGAAGCCAACTTTTCGCTTTTGGTTGAAGACCTGGCTTTTGGCCAAAAATTTTGCATAGAATTATTTTAGTCTTTTCTGATATTTAAATATGTATTTTATGAATGTACATCATCTTATAAATATATAACAATATGTCATTTATAAAAGAAGTTATAGATAGTCCAAATATTACATATACTTGGTCTATGTATACGATTTTTTTAAATCTAACACTTGCTGTTTTTCTAATAGATTGCTGACCCTGAAAGAAAATTCCACAAGGGGTCTTTGTCCTGAACTGAACCATGGGTCTGACCATGACCTGGTAGGCCTATTCTTATTTTTGTCCAGAAAAACAAGGCTAGTCTTTCAAACTAATGAAAAAAGCTAAAAGAAAATTGACTAAGAAGAGAAAGACAGTACATTTTCCTTTTCCTATTAATAAAAGTGTATTTTCAGGGAGGCCGTGTAACGCCAAAAGGAGATGAAGTGGAGAAGGCAGTAGAGTGGGCCATTGACGCTGGATACCGACACATCGATACAGCCTACATTTACGATACAGAAGGACAGGTCTGTGCTTTTCTACGCTTAGATTATATTTATTTCTTCTAATAACGCCACGTAAAAGGGCAGATTTATAAATACTCATAGATTATAAATGTGAAATAATATGTTATACAGTGCTGAATGTTGGGCCACTAAAGTGGAAGGCCAGAGGTAGAGGCAACTGAGATGAGAATATTGAGATGGATATGTGGCGTGACAAGAATGGATAAACGATGAAAAACGAAAGGGTATCTCTGAAAGTGGCACCTGTAAAATAAATTAGAAAGAAGGAGACTGGCACGGGCATGTAATGAAAGGGATGCCGACCATGTTACAAGTAGAATGTTGAACCTGAAAGTATAAAAGTATATGGGTACAAGAGCAGGAGTAGACCTAAAAATCGATGGAAAGAATCTGTGATGCACGTTATGAGGATTTGTGAAGTGACATGAGGAATGCCAGGATAGAATAAGCCCGAATGATTCAAACAACACCAATCTAATGACGGAAATTTTGCTGGCCAGTATATCAATCTCATTTGATCTATCTGGAATCCATTTATTTGGAACAGCACCTTCTTCTTATCTCTTTCTCTCCTCTATTAACCGTCATCTCAATATTCACACCCTTTTCGCCATGTCGTCTTTTACGCAATCCATCTTTTGTCCGGTCTACCCCTCCTTCTGTATTTATCCTATTATATGTGTAAACTACCCTAGATTGACTCCTTTTAGTTTGACAATTATTTGCGCCACTGCCAAACTTCCTTTGATATACTAATTTCAAATTTAATCGATTTTCATCACTCGATACATCTATTTCAACATTGATGACTCTGCAGCCGGCAATATCCTTTCAACCTTTCTATTTGTGTTCCAGCATTCCAATTCATACAATATCATAGGTTTTATTAAGGACTTAAGTATTTACTTTTCAGTTTAAGTGACACTCGTGGATCGCAATTTGATTCTGAAGCATTCACCCCCTTTTCACATCTTTATTTGAAATGTTTTTTTAATAATTTTCAGGTTGGTAGAGGGTTAAAAAAGAAGATGGATCAAGGTGTAGTGAAAAGGGAGGATCTCTTTATCACCACTAAGGTACGGAATTTACTAATAGACAGACATACAAAATACATAATTAAACCTTAATTTTCAACACTGTACACGATGCTGGTAATGCGCGGCGTGATTATAACAATTTTTGATCACTTTTAACTTATTAGTTGTTCACGGCGCGGGTGATAAGAAAAACTGGCACTGACGGTAGTTTTTAGGAAATATCCGAGCCGAGGGTATTGAACTAGAAATTGAGGGAAATGACGTGTGAGGAAATTGAGCTTTTTTAATGTTGTTTCAACCTACAATGTTCGTAAAAAGTTTTATCTCATATATAACACACATGCACATTTTTTTTCCGATAAAATACTCGTATTTCGAGTTCCTCCGACTCCAGTGGAGTAAAGGGGTATGTGGAATTCCTCGGGCCTATACACCAAAAATTCCGCTGTCCTACCGCCTAGTACCTGATCGAACAGACTTGGCAAATAAAGTAGTCCAATAATATTTATTACCTTTTGATATAACCTGAGTATTGTGAATTTCTAATTAAGACGATTAAATGAGATTTGTTTAATTTTTAATACGCTTTTATTAGTTTCACCTATATGTGTTTTATCCGTGTAGGGGCGGAGAAAGAATACTGACCTCTGCGGCCGAGGTCGGCCTATTGTAAAAGGGGACAAAACAACCCACCCTAGCTACGTGGTCTTACCACCTTTGGTCTTAAGTATACTAACTTTGTGTTGTGTACCGGCTTTAGTGACCCAAGTTACTGTACCCTTATGTTCGCGATTCCACTGGCGCTGCAAACACCCATATGCGACGGTAACTGCTAAATTCTAAGTGGGCCGTTAGCCTGTCTGCTGCCCTACAGCAATAAAAAAAGTATTTGTTTGTTTGTAACCGACTTCTTTGAACTCGATTATAACGCTCTTTAAACGGTCAGATTTCATTTAAGAGTAGACTATCAAGAACCGGCGACAATACAATAAACGAAAAATATAAGTATTATTGTGATAAAAGCATGGATAGCTCGATAAATCAGTTGTCTAAAATATTCGATCGCTACGATTCGGTAGTGTTATTGAGAAAGCGTCCAACGCTTTTTTTATAATAAAACTAATATTTTTCGTTCATTATTTTTATTCTTATATTAAGAATTAAATTTTACTTTTTAGTAAAGCGTATTTTTTTAGTTTTTTCAAACTATATTTTAATACTGAATACCTACTATTAAATTTTATGTGCCTTAATGCTTTAATATGTTATGAAAAAACACTGCATCGATAACAACATACTATATATACAACATATAAAAATATATAAGTACATTGTTTCGAGCAAATAAATATACATTCATGTATTTTGACCTTTCGGCAGTTTCACAGGAGTTTTATTCAAAAATATTTTAAGAAAGTAAATTCAGATTTCCTTCTGTCTAGTTGTGGAATACCAAACATGACAAAAAGGACGTGGTGCCAGCGTTGAGGGAGTCTCTGAAGAACCTGCAGCTGGATTATGTGGATTTGTATCTCATACATTGGCCGATCGCTTTGTATGTGAGTAATTTGTAATGTTCACAATAAATTGGCTACCAGCCAAATCCCGGGATCCATTTTACTATAGCGCTCTGCCTACGCATTTTTATCCGTGCAGGGGCGGCAAAAGAATACTAACCTCTGCGGCCGGGGTGGGCTTGTCGTAAAAGGCGACAAAACAACCCACCAGCTACGTGGTAGGGTCCCAAGCCAATCTGGATGGCGACCACCTTTGGTCTTAAGTATGCCGCCATAATAACCTTGTGTTGTGTTCCGGCATTAGTGACACAAGTTCCTGTACCCTTATGCGACAGCAGCGTGTTCGCGATGTCACTGGCGTTGCAAACACCCATAGGCGACGGTAACTGCTAAATTCTAAATGGGCCGTCAGCCTGTCTGCTGTCCTACAGCAATAAAAAAAGCGTCTCTGTGTATGTATTTATTTACGTAATAAAAGTACGGTAAGTACCAGTTGTCTAGTACTCATAATACAAGTGCTACTTTGGGACTAGATGGCGCTGTGTGAATTGTCCCAGTGTGTTTATAAGCCACCAATTGTGAAGGAAAACTTCGTAAGGAAAGCTGGTCATAGATGCGTCTTCGTATGTGACATTATTTGTCTGACGTCTAAAGTCTTTTGGCTAAGTAAGAAATACAAGTGATATATAAAACAAATTACGCCCACAATGTCGAGTACTCATTACTGGTTTAAGAGGGAGGGAGGGTGATTTCGGTATGCAGGTTTCTTCACGTAGCAATTATTCTAAATAAGCATATTAGGTGAGAAAAACTGCGTAAGCGGTGCATACCACTGTGGAATTCGAACCCAGGACCTTTCGATTGGTCTCCAAGCTTAATACCACTAAGTTACTAACCCAGTGGCGTAGCTAGCACGAGTGGCACCTGGGGCGGATATTGTAGGTGACACCCCTAAACTCAATCAAAACTATTAAAATAAAAAAGAAAAGTAATAATAATTTACGTTTTATTAAAATACGAGTATTACAAATAATTTTTATATATTATGTGAAAGAAATTTAGTTAATGGCGCCTATTTGAGCTCACTGTGAAATGTGGTCTTAAATGAAACAACTTACTAGGCAAGTAGGCATCTACATAATTATTGTTATATAAATTATTTTATTAGTGGCAGTTATGCAAACTGCCACAGTTTTACGAATTTTTATAGGTGGCACTACAACTGATGTTCACGGTCGGGTGTCACCCACTTAGGGGTGCGGGCCGTATTACCTCAGCTATACAATTAATATGCAAGCAATAACTCCACAGCCCAACGGATCCCTCTCGAGCGCGGACTACCTGGACACGTGGCAGGGAATGATCGAAGCGAAGACCCAAGGCTTGGCCAAGTCCATCGGCGTGTCCAACTTTAACCAGCAGCAACTGGACAGGCTTATATCCTTGAGCTCTGTCAAACCAGCGGTTTTACAAGTTGAAGTAAGTCAAAGGACATATTACGGTACAATAAACGGGAGGCGGGTTGGTGACACAAGGGGGGGGGGCATCATGCACCGGGCACTACTCACAAAGGGGCGCCAAGTAGTTCGCAAAACAAAAAAATAGCTGGATAATTTTTATTTTTATTATGCCTAATTGATTTCTGGAAAATATATTTTATAGCGGCCGGGAGATACCCGAAGCGCGCCACGCGTGGCAGGCCGCCTTTGCGATACTCGCCACCCGGGACTTTCCTCCAGTCGTAATACTCCGCCGTTGGCAGTCGCCATCTGACCGCGCGCGATCGTAACCGTAAATAGTTTTATAAAATGTCTTAATTTCATTTAAACGTTTCCTCGATGTTTTAAATAAACTATTTTAAAATGTAACCCGTCGTTTATCCTATACAAACCCGGAACCATACACCACAATTTTAAATTTAGTGCCAATGTAATATATGTTAATTCGTAAATAAAAAGCAACACTAATAGTGTAAATAAACTTTAATAATATATTCATAATAAAAAGGGCACATCTTTTTTAATTTCTTTCTTCTTTGAACTAATTCTAGATGATCTTATACATTTCAAAATCTAGTCTTGTTTTCGCTACATTTTTTGTCTCAAATTTAAAGCCTAGCTTGAGCCTATGACTTTATTTATTTATTAATTTGCGAGTATATTTTGCATAATATTATATGGTATTCAAATTGGGGGCACTAAAAAGGTATTGTGTACATTACATAAGGTTGTTCGGAAAGTAATTCCGTTTTCCCCGACAGAGGGCATTTTCTTTCACACCGACACTACACACTTGAGCCGCATTGTCTTCTATAAATAGATTGGTTGATACCACGCAGTTGTTTTTTGTTGGTGCACTTTCAAATATGGAGGATGAAAAGCAACATTTTCGCAATAATTATATTAAAAAATAGCCTTTCCGTCCGCTTGCTCAATTTCTCCGCGACAATAAAATAAAAATCACTGAACACGTAAGGCTTATAAAAATCTTTGTTTCTTAAAACTTTAATAGTTTTATATTAAATGAAGATATTACAATATTTTCTTTTAGAAAAGGGGCAAGCGTCTATGAATTTATGTTAAAATTGCATTTATATAAATATTATATCTAACATTATGTTATACTTAAAATATTAATATTTTTATATTCGTAATAATTTTGATACATATTATGAAATGTATAAATTATCTAAACAACTAAAATCGCTCGCTTATGAACCGCCGTCGCCTCTTATTTTCCAACATGGAGGCGATGCGCGTGCGACGTAGAGTTAGAAATTTGAACCGAGGAGTATGGCTACGCGATTTAAACAGATCACAGTGTTTTTATTTCGTCTACAAAATATACCAAAAACTTACTGTTTGGAATACAGATAAATCTGAATCTTCAGCAACCGGCATTGCTATCATATTGCCGTAGCCACGATATATTGGTCACCGGCTACACGCCTTTCGGGTCCTTATTCCACAACAAGGCGGAAGCGGACGCACCTCCTCCAAGAGTTGATGACCAGAGTCTGGTGGGGATTGCCGAGAAGTACAATAAAACTGTGCCCCAGATCGCGCTTCGATACCTTGTGAGTATAAAAATAATAATCTCAAAACAATTCCCCATATTATTTTCATACCGGTATGTCTGTTCTCCATGCAGGATCGGTGTGATGCTGACCCCTGCGGCCGGGGTCAGCCTGTCGTAAAAGGCGACTAAACAACTCTAGCTACTTATCTGGTAAAGCTCCTAGCCCACCTGGATGGCAACCACTCCTGGTTTGGTTTTTTTTTTCTGAACTACAGCAGACAGACTGCCAGCCCGCTTAACAGTAAATAGTTACCGTCGCCTATGGATGTTTGCGACGCCAGGGGCATCGCGAACACGCTGCTGTCCACATATAGGTATAGAAACCTAGGTCACCAATGCCGGAACACAATGCAAGGTTATTATGGCGGCATACTTATACATCAGGGGTGGTTGCCATCCAGATGGGCTTGGGGCCCTATTAAGGGTTTTGTCGACTTTTACGACAAGCGGACACTGGTTGTTGGAGTTAGCCTTACTCCGTCCCTGTACGGAGAAATAGACTGCAGGAGTGACCTTGTGTTGTGTTTAGGTATAAGTGACCAGTTTCTAGTGTCCACAGCAAAGTATCTGTCCATTCCCTTCAGGGAGTGGTACGAGATACGCCTAACAATGAGAAGTTTCAATTGTCATTAGGTATTGATAAAAAGAAATTAACTTTATTTAATCAAGGTATGCTCCAATGTCCAGTGTTCTAGAAAATGATGATAGATGTCGCTACATTAGCTTTCTAGTAGAAATCCTGATGACCTGCGATTCTGTGTGTGATATTCATTTGCTTTCTTTTACGATGAGAATTTCTTAGAGTTCTAGTAGTTACTCTAATCTGAATTCAGACGAAATTACTACCAAATGTGCTACTTTTATTTATGACCAACATTTACAGGTGGAACTCGGTGTGATACCAATACCGAAATCAGTGAGCAAGTTCAGGGTGGAGCAGAATATCCAGGTCTTCGATTTCACCCTCACGCAGTCGGAGAAGGACCTGCTTAGAGGCTTCGACCGCCATTACCGGACTATCGCAGCTTGGAATTGGAAAGATTCTCTTTTCTATCCCTTCGAAAGTGCATAAATAAAAAATATTGTTTACTATTATCGGTTTTATTTTAAATTATTATTTAATAATTTGGAAAAAAATTATTGTTGTAGAACAGAAGATGAGCTGACGGCTTATTTAATAGTTAGCGGTTACCGTCGCCTATATATATTTGCAACATCAGGGGCACCGCGAACACGCTGTCCGCATAAGGCTACTCGAACCTGGACCAGTAATGCCGGAATACGACACAAGGTTATTTTGATGGCATATTTAGAGGCAAGGCTGGTTGCCATCCGGATGGGCTTAGAGCCAGCTAGTAAGATTACATTAAAATAAGATAATATAAAAAAAATTGTTGTACAAAAAGGACATAAAAGCGTGAATATTAAGATGACAGCTAACAGGAGAGAGTGGAAGGAGAGAACGTGTGTTGACAACCCTACATAATATAGAATCAGGGCAATGAAATATGTATAAAGAAGAAAAAAAGATATATTTAAATTCGAGGGGTTGCTGGGAAGTTTGTTACCGCCATCTTGAAACGGCTTAAGTTGTGAAGCGGTGGTAATTATTGTTTGTGATATAAATAAATATGATTACTTTGAAATATTATAATTAGGAATTTGAAAGGATGAGTGTTGTCATCCAACGTGATAATGTAGCCCGCGTTTTGGGGTCGTTCCCGACCGAAACCGGTTTGGAATCGATATATTATTTGTAATTTTTTTGTCATAGTGTATCTTTATTTTGTAAATAGTATAGTCTATTATTAATTTTAGTTTATTAAATATCTGCAAGCATATATTTTAGGAGAAATTTTCTATGTTCTTTACTTCAGTGCAGAAAAATTTTAGAATTAATAATAAGAATAAGATTTTATGTATTCAACTTTAATGCCTATGAAGTATTTAAATTACAAGTTCATTTTGTCACTACGCCACACGCAGTCCAGTATTTATGTCAATAAAGCTACTGCGACATTGTGTCGCCACAACGAAGATATTTTCAACTAGTTATGTGACGACGTACTTATAAATTGTGCGTCTTCTTGATATAGCTGTCTATCTGTTTATTTATTGTTAAAACTGTGTACATTATCGTAAATGTGTATATTAGACAGTGGTAAAAATATGATTTAGTTGTAACTGTGTGAGGGCAAGGAAGGAAAAGGACTTACCCGGTCTTTGATTTTCGCTCTTGAGCCTGGCTTTGGACGATTTTTTTATTATTTGTTAAAATATGAATACGCACGCACGTAGTTTTTTTCTTGTTATGTGGCTCCAATGTTTTAGCATTGATTTGCCATTGTCAAAGTATTTTATATTACGAATGGAAAAGTTGGGTGGCGAAAGAGCTTAATAAAGGAAAACATTAATTATTAAAGCTTAATAAGGATCAGGAAATGATTTTGATAGTAATTTTTACTAGCTAACTGTGAACCGGGAGAAAACTATAGTAAAAAGTAAAATATTATAAATATGAATTTAAAAATGGAATGATACAATTTTATACGAACATTTAAAAAAATATATATAATTTTAAATATCTATAAGTACTATTTACATATGTACAGTTGCCGGCAAAGAGAGTACTACATTTCAAAATTTTAAATAACAGCGGCTTTCAATTTCTTCTTCTTCTTTTTTTTGTTGGCCGAGTGTAAGGGATTATAGGGAGATTGGATAAAAGAATAAAACAGTTTGCCTTTTTATAATATTATATAATATTTATGAGGGTATTTTAACGTAAGAAAGTTGTAATATACTCATCTATTATAGCTAAGATTTAAATAGGTACAGAAAAAACTCGTTCAATAACTTATTTTAAAATACCTTTCCTTTCATGATACATTACCCTGTTCTTTTTTCAATGCCGTAGGACAGCAGACAGGCTAACGGCCCGCTTAGAATTTAGCAGTTACCGTTGCCTACGGGTGTTTACAACGCCAGTGGCATTGCAAACACGTTGCTGTCCCATAAGGGTACAGAAACTTGGATCACTAATGCCGGAAAACAACACAAGATTATTATGGCGGTATACTTAAGACTAAAGGTGGGCGCCATCCTGATGGGCTTGAAGCCGTACCACGTAGCTAGGGTGGGTTATTTCGTCGTCTTTTACGACAAGCCGACCCCGACCGCAGAGGTTAGTATTCTTTCTCCGTCCCTGCACGGATAGAATGATGTAGATGTACAATGATGTAGATCTGTTACACACAGCCGTCTAGAATACGATGACCTCCGTGGTGTAACGACTAACGCACTTCGTTACGTTTACGGAGGTCACGGGTTCGATTTCTGTCTCGCGTCTGTCTTTCCATCAGTTACTGTCTGGGCCACATATAAAAGGGTGGTGTCAGGTAGGGGCTCTTCCACGGTTGGCGTTGGAAGGTCAGGTTTTCATCCACCGCAGCGTAGCAAAAGGCGTACTCTACATATACTACTTATATACTTTCATTTTATAAATAATACATCTAAGAGAGAAAACAAAATTTAATTAAATTTTGTTAAAATGAGACCAGCAAAAATGGAGGTGGACAGGATATATGTTACGCAATAAAAAAAATGGAGCACAATTATAACAAATTGGCACCCTAGGGACGGAAAAGGAGCGGAACAAGAGCGAGACAGTTCAAAAAGTGGAAGGATGAAATAAAGGAAACTGCAGGTCAATTTTTAGGAAGAGCAGCTCTCGAGCGAATACATTGGAATAAAGTGGAGGAGGCCTGTGCCGAGAGGGACTCTGATAATAATAATAATAATAAGCCAGGATTATCCACCAACAACTAGCTTTGAAATATAATCTTGTAACCTTGGAGGTGCCCTATTACCAATATAGGCCTGAGCCAGTTCTCGATAATGGTTCATATTTGCTCTACTGGGATCGGTCGATTATCACGGACAGGTGTATTGTTGCTAATAAACCCGACATCGTGATAGTGGACCGATCTGCGAGACGTGCTATGATTGTAGATATCGCAGTTCCACATGATGGTAATCTCGTCGGTGCTGAAAAAGGAAAACAATTGAAATATATTGATCTCGCACACGAGATTACTGCTATGTGGAAATTGGATAGTACAATCATAATTCCGATAGTAGTGTCAGTGAATGGTCTGATAGCGAAGAGTCTTGATCGACACCTTGAAAGGCTCTCGCTTGGTCCCTGGCTGAAGGGTCGAATACAGAAGCCAGCTCTCTTGGATACGGCACGTATTGTGAGCAGGTTCCTTACTCTGTAGCCTGACCACCGGTAGTTTGGAACTGCAAGGACCCGCTGCTGTTGGAAGTCGATTTTTATATTTTTAGGATATTTTATTATTGATTTTTATATAAAAGTAATACTATGGTACTGTTTTTATAAAAAAAATGTAAGATATTGTAAAAAATATAAAAAATTTGTGAAATAAAGAAATAGATAATAATAATAATCTTTATTCAATTTCACAATAACAATACACTTCAACTGCAATGGTCGTCGTCTCTAAATAGGCCAGCTTATAGCCTGTGTTAAGGAACGACGGCCATTTAAATCCTACAAATAATGCAACGAAACATACAAATATGAATAATAAGCTCCACATCATTTTACACATTTTACACATCTACACATCTTACACATCATAATATTAAAGATTTAATCTAAACGTAATTATTAATATCTGCTATCCGTTATCCGTTATCCGTGCAGAGGCGTAGAAAGAATACTAACTTCTGCGGCTGGGATCGGCCTGTCATAAAAGTCGACAAAACAACCCACCCTAGCTACGTGGTAGGGCCCCAAGCCCGTCTGGTTGGCGACCACCTTTGGTCTTAAGTATGCCGCCATAATAACCTTGTGTTGTGTTCCGGCATTAGTGACCCAAGTTCCTATCCCCTTATGTGACAGCAGCGTGTTCGCGATGCCACTGGCGTTGCAAACACCCATAGGCGACGGTAACTGCTAAATTCTAAGCGGGCCGTCAGCCTGTCTGCTATCCTACAGCAATTAAAAAAATAGAAACTTTGTAACAATTATTATCAGAAAATAAAAGACTTTTAATATTATAATATACATAAATACCCAGACTCGGAGCAGGCATCAAACTTGTTACCCACGCAAGCGTTCTGGTGTGCGAAAGTCACGCCCTAAGATAAATTCTTATTTATATCCGAAACTACACTTGTTTTCCACAAAATTTAAACCCCACCACCCTCTATGTACGAGAAACAAAATGAAAAACATTTTTATCTGTAACAATTTCCCAGTTTTATGAGGAAACTATCAAAAAAGTACTTTAATACCGAAACACAATGCTGAAATTTGCAATAATAAAGTCTAGTGAATTTCGGCGCCACCCAGACATCGCTGCGCCTAAAATATACTTTTCATCGACCGTTTTCTACGGTAACATATTACCGTAAAGAAATTTAAGCTTTAAGTACTGTTGCTTTAAGCACAAAATCAATTACATTAAGTTTAACATCGTATATATAAGAATTCTTATTGAAAAGTCAATACTGAAACTGCAATGTTGTTCCAATGAAAACACATACATGTTTGGTTGACTTAAAGTTTATTTTGGTTTAAAATAAATTTTGTAGTTCTGACGTTATAAAATTGGGTAGCTGTCAGAATTGGCGCCAGACGGGCCGGCGCCATCTTGTCGCATTTTCGCTTTTCAGGAGGCAAAGGCACTTCGCCATTGTGCTTCCGTTTTCTTTCCATTTCTGGCTAATTTACTGTTATTGCACGCCAAGTTTGGGAATGACTTTGCGGACTATGTTATTTCCTTTATCCCCAACTTGGAACGGTTATATTAAACTTTTCGCTGATAAAAATACAGATTAGAGATGTGCTTAGTGCGTTCCTTAAATGGGATACAAAAGTCAGATATTTATGACATAATCAAGCTTTGTTTTGATATTTACTTTAACTAAGGGATGTCTAATTTCATACCTACTTCTTAAATGGCTTGTGCCTATTATTATATTATGGTAATTTAGCAGTTATCTACCGTCGCCTATGGGTGTTTGCAACGTCAGTGCCATCGCGAACACGCCGATGTCCCATAAGGGTACAGGAACTTGGGTCACTAATGCCGGAACACAACGCTAGGTTATTATGGCGGCATACTTAAGATCAAAGGTGGTCGCCATCCAAACGGGCTTGAGACCCTACCACGTAGCTAGGGTGGGTTGTTTTGTCGCCTTTTACGACAGGCTGACCCCGGCCGCAGAGGTTAGTATTCTTTCTCCGCCCCCGCACGGATAAAAAAGCAGTTGAAGCAGTTTTTATGACTTTATTATCTTAGTTTTGGACTGAAAAGCATAAGGATATTGCAGCTCAAGGTTGGAACTTCAAATACTATTTTAACCTTGTTTTAAATACAGCTTGTTTTATTGCTCGTGGTGTCGCATGTGTCAGTAAGTGTTTGTCGTAAGCTTTAACTTCCCTTATTAAAGGTTGTACCAAAGGCGTTAGTATCGACGAAAAAGGCTAGTAAAAGAGGTTGGGAATAAACAGAACTTCGTAGAGCTTGAAGCTAAAATGCCGTGGTCAAAAATATTGGTGCCTGTGTAAGTTTTATATATATGGTACATCATTGAGTTCTCTTTGCAGTTTAGAAAAAAATTATAACTATTAAATTATGATTATTTCTCAGAGGTCTAAATTTCCAACTCCGTACGGAAAAGCACAATGTTGCCCTATTTTTGATGTCTGTATTTTAGCAGGCGGTCTAATTCTTCTCGTTGGCCGGAATTAAATTATTGACGTCATTTGACATTGTCTTTACAGTACGCTAAATTAATAACAGTGATGGCATAAAAAATTATTACTAATATAATTATTATCACTTCTTTAATCCACTTAGACATTGGCAAAATCAATGCCAAGGGCGTTGGAGCCACACCTTCAAAAACTGAACTGAACTGAATATAATTATGTAATAAATTTCAAATTGTTAATCCTCCTATTTCATAATTTGTTGTTGCAAATGTTATTTTTAATATTATTTATAAATGGAGTGGTGTCGGAGACCAATGAGCCGGGGAGTGTAGTTCCATATGGCTATGATTACGCTTACTTCAATAATATTATTGAGAACAGTACGTATATAGTTGAATGTCTACTAAAAATTTCCACCATCTTTCTCCTTGCAGGAGCGGAAGGCGACAACCCTAGCTACGTGGTAGGACTCCAAGATAGGATAACAACCCTGGGTCTATAAGTACGCCGTCATAATAATCTTGTGTTTTGTTCCGGCATTAGTGACCCGGGTTCTTGTCTGATGTTCCTCAACAATAAAAAACCAGCCAACCGTAGCGTTATGATAGCAGTACGTGGGACTCTATATCTGTAACTGCTGTTACTTGTACCCCTTCATATGGGCCAACTACTAATAGTTTAGAGTCCAAAATAGAATTTCTTTTGCAAAGCTGCAAAATTCAACAGTGTAAAAAAGATCAGGCGTGTATTGCAACCTTGATTTGAAATAGCGCAGCGTTAGTGGAAATTGCTCAGGTGGATTCCTTCCCGCTAACGTTGGACCCGGCTACGGAACTGAGGGTGTTTAATAATCTCCAGCTGCCGTAGACATCGACCTCGAGTGGAGTTTCGTCTTTATCTTCGATTGACACATATTGGTCATCTCGGCAATTATGGTAGTATAGGGTATATATAATACACATTAGGCGAGAAAAACTGCCTAAGTAGTGCAAGCCATCGTAGGATTCGAATCCGGGACCTCAATGGTCTCCGAGTGTAATACTACTGAGCTAATAAAGTAAAGAGACCTGCCTGCGCTAGCTGGCACCTGCTACACCACGCATAGGGGTTAGGAGAACAGCATTGATTATTGTTGAGAAAACCGAAGAGTCTGAACTGCAAATAGGGGTTTCATCCACAATCAATTTACAATAAATTTGAATGATCCCTCTGTGGAGCAATAGTTAAAGCGCGACGGAACGCCTACTGGATGCTTATGTATCATTCACTAGTTGAAACAGCAAACGTTGTTCTGTCATATAAATTAAAAAAAATTAATTACATTCACCCTTATTTACCCTATTCAAGTTTCATTTTCACGACAAAATGCCCATGTCCTTCTTCAAGCTCCAATCTATCACTATACCGAAATTCATCAAAATTGGTTCAGCGCTTTAGGCGTGAAAACGTAACTGACAGACAGACAGAGTTCCTTTCACATTTATAATATTAGTAAGTAGCATATCAGTTTCTAATATTAGTAAGTTTCTAATATTTATAATATTAGTAAGTAGCATATCCCTATCATATAAAAGTACAGGCGTAATGTACTTTGTTGTCTTAATATTGAATTATATTTTTAGGTAGCATTGCGACCTCAAAGCGCAGCACTGCCGGGCTGGAAGCCATTCAGCACACGAGGCGATTTCAGGCACAATCAACAGAAACACTCGAACCAAACGAAATTAACGTGAAAGGTTGTATTTAAGATCTGAAAATGAAGACTCCATTATGCTAAGTTTTATTACTTCATATACCTTCATTTTATTTTTCTTCGCCAACTGTGTTATTGATTTATTCATTTAACAAAACAACTGAACACGGATGGAAATGCGATTCAATGTGGAATTTTTCGTAGATCGTTCTGAGCTACTTAATTTTTGGATTCCATTGTCTCTTTCTCATTTTTGAAGTTATTCTTCTCATAGGGTGTTTGGGAAAAATATGAGAGTAAAATTTTACAATACGACCTGATGAAGTTAGCGGTTAACTGTCTCACAAGTGCTCCTTATTGATCAGTGTACCATGAAATCTCGCAACTATGTTCACAGTGATATCTTAAATATTCATAAATTTACAGTGTATAGTATGAAACACAACTTGGAAATAATTGCACGATATAAAACGACAGTGCTGCCACAGTGTACAAAACTATTTTAAGTGCGTTTATAGATTTGACTTAACTCGATTGAACTCGACTCAACTCGCGGACTTTCACTAGTGTCTTATATGATAATATATAGTACGAGATCCGGCTACGAGATTACTACGTTCATCGACTGTATAAACAAAATATAATTTTGCCATAAATTAATTAATATTAATATAAAATACGTATAATAAATAGTGAATATTATAAAACATAAAGGATAGTGTATAAAATATATTTGATTTACAAAGAACGGTACGCGAAAGCGAATCATAAAACCCGCTTCCGCTAAGCTAATATTACCAAAAGCTAAACTCGCCTCTGTAAACATGCAACAAAGAACGAAAACAAAATACCCTCTTTTATGTAGTTTGCGACGAGTGTAACCTACCTTTATTGTTAAAAGGTAATCATGTAACATTGCTTGATAACGAACAGCAGTCATACGCCCATCAATTATTGTTAATTCGGTTTTTAAGGATGCACATATACCGACCCAGACCATGGCTGATCCTCCTTTAATTCGTCGAGACATAATTTTTCTATCAAATCTCAAATCATGCCGATAATACGGACCATCAAGATTGAATTTCTTTTCATTTTTCGTCAAACTTAAATCGATTCACTATATATTGTGTTTTCAAGACTTGTTTACTTAGACATTTTTGATATTTAAAACGTTTTGATTCAGCTGCCCACTTTCTCACTAAACTTGGATTACAATTTAGTTTATATCTACGCATCAGTGCTATTGATGATGCTCTGGTAGCCGATAACTCCTTTATAACTGCGCGTTTTACGGTAGAGGAAAATCGACAAGAACGCCCTGAACGCTTCTTTTTACCATAATTTTCGATTCCAACTCAGTGTTCTATCAATCTATCAATAATGTCTGCCACTGCTCTGTGTTTTTCTGTAGTTTCTCAAGTCAAGAATTAGCTGTTTTTCAATTGCAAGTAATGTTTACCACGCGGCATTCTCAAATCAGCTCTCCAAATTTTTTTCTTGTGATCGTAGAGTTCCACTGCCTTGCGTTTTTAGGCCTGAATTTTATTTTTAATGTATTTATTTTCCCAACTATTAAGTTTTTTTTTCTCAAGACTTTATTATTTTCCCTCACGTCTTTTTTTACGTTTTATACTATAAAGCTTCGCTTCTTTCGGGCTTTCCTAGACGGCACTGTTATTTTTTTATATCCTTAAAGTAGTATAAATGTGAAAATAATGTGAATCCTGTAATTTTTACATAATACGATTTATTGCATATATAAATTGTTCATTCATATATGTATAGTCTATTACATGTACAAAGTATTATCACAAAATTTTAACATTATATGTTTATCAAAAGTACATTCAGTTATTTGTATACCGCTAAAATAACTGAAATATGATACAAAAGTTTTTGGTTGAATTTCTTCAATAAATCTAGTAAATACTGCATTTATAGTTGTTCCTGTTTTATTTGTCGAACAGTTTGGATCATTATTCATCCTTAAATTTATTTTTCTTTCTTTCTTTCTTTCAACGGCATAGATTGTCATCTATAGGATTGCATTTAAAATCTCCATCTAAAATAATTGGCATACTTAGTATGTTCATTACTTCCCGTAAATGTTGTTCCATATTCTGAATAAATCGTTAGTGATCTTGCAATGAAATTTATAATATATTTAACGCTATATCCATGATTGACTTCACAATAATTATTTTGCTTCTATTTAATGTTAAAGTATAATTTCTCCTTTTAATCGGCACAGCTGTCCTGCTAAGATTCAATTCACCTCTATCTGCTGCACTTTTTAACCTTATTTTATTTCCAACTTTATCTTCAACGAATTCTAACCAAACTAATGGGTAATTTACCCATAGAACCATTCGATAAACAGTCGTTAACGTCTATGTTTGTTGTAATCATGTAATACTTATTAATGACGAAAACAATTTCATAAGGCGAAGGCCACGCACATTGAGGTGGGGAGGCAGCTGCCGCGCGCGCGTCGCAGCTTGTGTAACTGTGCTAAATCTGACGCTCTCGTGTAACGGTAAAAATCTTACGCTTAGCACGGATAGAGTGGCGAGCGCTTATATGCGAGTGGCCCGAACGTCGTATAGAAACTGTGCTTCAATAATACGTCTTGATTTTTAACCGACTTCAAAAAACGAGAAGGTTATCAATTCGTCTGTATTTTTTTTTATGTTTGTTACCTCAGAACTTTCGACTGGGTGAACCGATTTTAACGATTCTTTTTTTATATGAAAGCTGGTGCTTGCCGTGTGGTCCCATTTCAATTTGGTCCAGTTCTGACAGTGGCATTCACGAGAAAACCATATAAGTCTTAAATTTGCATTAAGTATGTGCGCGACAAATGGACGAATAACAATATCATGCCAACTGATTTCGATGATTCATTTTTTATTGGAAAGGATGTACTTCAAAGTTAGTTTGATGAGAGTTTGGTTAGGTTCTGATTATGGGATCTATGATAAAGTAACGCAACTCTTCAATTCTTAGGAGCAAATTAACGCTACTCGGCCGAATCTTTTATCGGCTATCCGGATATTTGAGTCACATACCGTAACGTCGTTATGGTCAAGTAATTATCGTAGTCATATGATGATCAATGGAACTCCTAATGGCTTACAGTAAGGGTGCAGATCTGTGGCAGAATTTCTAACTGTTTGTAATCAAATTGCAATGTGCTTACGTTCGTTGCTGCATTGCAACGTGACGCCAGCGTTCTAATTACATTAGTACTTATTATGTGTGAAGCGGTGGTAGCCGAGTGGGTGGTAGAAGCTTTTGCGTATTATTGATGAGCTTTATTACCATATAAAAGACCGGTGGTAGCGGAGTGGTAAAGTATCCAACCTGCAACGCATGAGGTTGCGGGTTCGATCCTTGGGTACCGATATAAAAAGAAACTGAGTCTGTGGAACTGAGTCTGTTGCTCCTCCGTCTCATTAGATAGATGTTCGTGGATTAATCCAAGACGGTGGGCACGTTGCTCCTCCGTCTCATTCGATAGACGATCGTTGATCAAGCCGAGACGGTGACTAAGTTTTTCGATATTTTCCTTGTTCAAAACTTTTTTCATGTAAAGCCGAATTTTCAAAAGTCTATTTTTGCGTTCTTCGCAAGTCTCTTTTGAAATTGTCCTCGAAGTAGATTTCGTCTGTTGAGATATAATAAATGTTTCTCTCTGACTTCGTTTGTTTCATTTAAATGGCGCTGTCTCATATGAGCATCACGTTTAGTAGGTCTACCCTTATACAGACAAATTAGATAGTAATACTTCGGATTCACTAAAAATCAAAAAATAAACAAAAATTTTAACAAAAAAGAATCCGCCTTCAATAAAAAAAAAACTATTCCAAAACAAATTAATATGCACTAAAAAGTAAAAAAATAATTACATATTCATCTATCACTTAATAATAATCAACTTACTGTTTCTACTCATCAATATGTAGGTATGATCTATATTACGATAATATAATGTAGTAACAATTATTGTTATTTTTGCAGTCGGTGTCAGCCATGGAAACACTACAATATACCTAGCAATAATAATACACAAGCACATCTCACTTATAACTGTGTATGTAGTTCCAAACCTACCTTGGCTGACACCGACTCCAAAAATAACAATAATTGTAACTAGATTATATTATCGTAATATAGATCGTACCTACATATTGATGAGTAGAAAAGGAAGTTGATTATTATTAAGTGATAGAAGAATATGCGATTATTTTTTTACTTTTTAGTGCATATTAATTTGTTTTGGAATAGTTTTTTTTTTGTTAAATATTTTGTTTTAGCTTCTAAAAATAATGATACACAAAGTAGGTACGTCTTGCATATAAAAGGTCATGCATACGATTGAGTTTATAAATATTCACAGTTGCACTCGTCCCGCTCGAGATAAATGGTGACGTCCCAGCGTCAAGGCCACATACAGTAAAACTATGTTTGTAAATCTACAAACTACGTAAAATATTGAAATAATATAAATATATATTTGAGTCTATATTTTTTCACAGGTCTTTATATACATCAGATCACCCTTATGTGTGTTAATTTATTATTTTATTTTTTGTTGCTGTAGCACAGCAGACCGGCTGACGGCCCGCTTAGAATTTAGCAGTTACCGACGCCTATGGGTGTTTGCAACGCCAGTGGCATCGCGAACACGCTGCTGTCCCATAAGGGTACAGGAACTTAGGTCACTAATGCCGGAACACTATTATGGCGGCATGCTTAAGATCAAAGGTGGTGGTCATCCAGGCGGGCTTGGGGCCCTACCACGTAGCTAGGGTTGTTTTGTCGCGTTTATTGATAGACCGACGCCGGCCGCAGGGGTTAGTATTCTTTCTCCGCCCCTGCACGGATTGAAAATTAGTTTAGGATTACATGACGCTGTGTGCATTTTCCCAGTATATTCCAACCCCCTCCCTGGCATAGCGGCTAACGCACCCCGGTACGCTCGCAGAAGCCACTAGTTCGATTCCCGTCTCACGTCTCGGCGTTTATATATAATTACAAAAAAAAATATGTAATATATCAGTTTTCTGGTACCCATAAAACAAGTGCTTATGCACCTTAGTTTGGCACTAGAGGGCGCTGTGTGAATTGTGCCCATATTTTTATTTATATTTATTTAAGTTTCGCGATTATAGGTGAAATAGTTGAGTCATGAAAGTAAAGTGTGAATGGAAGTGTAGGAAGGGGTAGAGACCTAGGCGGACGTTTCGAGACTAGATCAGGGACGTCTTGAAAAAAGGCCAGGTCAAGAGTACCCTAAACCGAAGGGCATGCATGAAGGGAATAATGAAAGTGGACGAAGCGAAACAAGTATTTAAGGATCGTAGCAAGTGGAAAGAAGTGGTCTCTGCCTACCCCTACGGGAAAGAGGCGTGATTATATGTATGTTGTATGAAAGTAAAAATAGGCAGTGTAACTTTCATGTACTAGAAATGTTTAATCAAGTTGTAAAATACTTTTATAGGTGCATTAAAAAGGATATTTGCTAACCGTCGATTGGAAAATCCACTCACAGTAATGGACATAACAACACGCACTGTGATCGCCAATGAGAACAGTACTATCGTTTATTATGAAGGGAATCGGGAAAATATTGACGCTTCCACGTAAGTTGCTAGCCGTCTACATTCTTGTAGTTGTAGTGGATTCTGTTTCGCTTGAATAACATTTCACTGTTCATATAATTTGGCTGATGAGCTAACTAATATCACTATACCCGTGCAGGGCCGGAGAAAAAATACTAACCTCTGCGGCCGGGTCAGCCTGTCGTAAAAGGCGACAAAATAACCCACCCTAGCTACATGGTAGGGCATCAAGCCCGTCTGGATAGCGACCACCTTTGGTCTTAAGTATGCCGCCATAACCTTGTGTTATGTTCCGGCATTAGTGACCCAAGTTCCTGTACTCTTATAGGACAGCAGCGTGTTCGCGATGCTACTGGCGTTGCAAACACCTATAGGCGACGTTAATTGCTAAATTCTAAGCGGGCCGTCAGCCTGTCTGTTGTCCTACAACAATAAAAAAACTATAAGCTAAACATACCATGTAGGTCTCAAAATGAACATGGACAAGACGAAGATCATGTCTAATGTCCATGTCGCACCTACCCCCGTAACAGTTGGGAACTGTACTCTCGAAATTGTTGACGAATACGTTCTACTTGGGTCAAACGATCCAGTTAGGCAGGTCCAATTTCGCGAAAGAGGTCACTCGTCGAATCCAACTCGGATGGGCAGCGTTCGGGAAACTCCGTAAAATCTTTTCGTCCCAAATACCGCAGTGTCTCAAGACGAAGGTTTTTAACCAATGTGTGTTGCCAGTGATGACATACGGAACGCAGACGTGGTCGCTAACTATGGGCCTTATGAGAAAGCTCATGGTCGCTCAGAGGGCAATGGAGAGGGCTATGCTCGGAGTTTCCCGCGAGATCGAATCAGAAATGAGGAGATTCGCAGGAGAACCAAAGTAACCGACATAGCCCGGATGATTGCAAAACTGAAGTGGCAGTGGGCTGGGCACATAGCTCGAAGGACTGATGGCCGTTGGGGCAGAAAAGTCCTCGAATGGCGACCGCGTACCGGAAGACGCAGTGTTGGTAGGCCCCCCACAAGATGGAACGATGATCTGGTCAAGATCGCCGGAATAGGTTGGATGAGGGCAGCACAGGACCGATCATCGTGGAGATCTTTGGGGGAGGCCTTTGTCCAGCAGTGGGCGTCTTACGGCTGAAATGATGATGATGATGAAACATACCATGACAATTGCGCAGCGTTATATCTAGGCCCAAAGTAAGCAGAAAAGCGCTTACTATGCGTAATAGACTACTGATATACTACTCACCCCACTCGGGACGGGGAGAAACGGAAAGAAATGGAAAGAGAGGGATATTTATTATATTTTAATTTTTAATCCGCGCAGTGTCGGAGAAAGAATACTGACCCCTGCGGCCGGGGTTGGCAGGTCGTAAAAGGCGACTAAACAACCCAAGCTAGGTGGTAGGGCCCCAATCCCATCTGGATAGCAACCACCTCTGGTTTTTAAATATGCCTCCATAATAACCTTGTGTTGTTTTCCGGCATAAGGGACCAGTATTCAGTACTACTACGCGGTTAGCAGCGTGTTATTGGCCGTCAGCCTGTCTCCTGTCCTACAGCAATAAAAAAAAGAACAAAAACGTTGATTGTACTACTTACCTAAACCCTACAACAAATAATGTAATTAAATAACATAAAAGGCTTATTATAGTTTGACTTAAAATGAGCACGCAGAAGCTCAGCTTTGTTTTGACAGGGTACAATGTGTATTGTGATACACGTCAGCATAACGCGGGCTCGAAGTGCAAGAGTGCAAGATTCGGGATGTAGCGCTTGTAAAATGGATATGTACAACGAGTAACCATAAACTCCATACATGGAAGGGAAAACGTTTTCCTGAAATGTCAAACTGACAGTAGATTTTGACAGTAGATTGTGTTTAGTAAATTTTGCTGGAAAAAAATACAAACATCATATAATGGAGAGTTGACGTTATTGCTGTTCACAAAATCACTAAATAATTGCTCAATGACTTAGTGGTAGGAGAGCAGCAGAAATTCTTTGTTAACTTTGAGGTACTTGCTAGACTTCAAAATTCTTGCCTATCTTTTTGGTTAGAAGATATTGTATTGCAACCCCCGAATTGCCGACTAGCGTATTATTCTTTCCAGCTACGAAACCTTGCAGTACGATGTCACCACCGCAGTTGTGACCGCAGCACAGAGTGCAGTGGCCACATGGAGTGAAAACGATGTAATATAACAACCGAAAATGATTCTTGCTGTCTTTAAAATTATTATTTAACCGACAAAAAAAACGGAGGAGATTCTCAAGTCGACGCATATATATTATATATATATTTTTATATATGACCACGCATAACTTTATATAGATTAGTCCGAATTTAAAACTCTTTTAATATTGGAAAGGGTATATGTCGAAGTTGGTTCCATATAAATTTGGGAAGAAAGTTCCAACCCTAAGGGTACGAAAACAGAGAATGATTGATTGTTCACTCACTGATTATATCTATGACCACGCATAACTTCTGACAGAATTGATTTATTTAAGCATGTAGTAATTAGTAGATTATAGCCACAAAAAATTATAAATAAAAACTTTTTAACAAAAAAAGGTTTTAGAACTTAGTTATTAAGGTTAATAAAAAGAAGGTTTATTATTAAAAAAGGCAACCGGAATGCAATTTAATCCGTCTGCATGGCGACCACCTTTGGTTTTAAGTATGCCGCCATAATAACCTAGTGTTGTGTTCCGGCATTAGTGACCCAAGTTCCTGTACCCTTATGGAAAAGCGGCGTGTTCGCGATACTGTAACTGCTAAATTCTAAGCGGGCAGTCAGCCTGTCTGCTGTCCTACAGTATTAAAAAAATGGTAGTAAGAAAAAGAAGATAATTTATTATTGAAAAGTCGTTGAGCATAATAGGCAATATAACAATGATCAAGCCCGAGCGGTATTTTCAGGAAGATCCTGATCATTTCTTTACGGCTAATAACACTCTAGAAATGGATACAACCACCACACAAACAGGGGTGACTGCCGCCAAAAGAGCGAACGCCGAGCAAAAAATTGATATAAATGGTAAGTTTTTGATATTTTAACTCCTCCTCCTCCAATCGTTTGCTCACTGCTGAGCGTCGTAATGCTCCCGACAGATATCACGACAGCACCGCTTCCACTGCTCTCTGTCTTTGGCGTGGTGTAGGGCGTCCGTGATCCGTGTGCCCAGCTTTTGGCCACTTGGTCGGACCACCTTGTGGGGCTGCGACCTCGGGGTCTTTTCCCCTCCACTTTTCCCGTAACTATCAGTATCTCCAAGTTATCGGAAGGTTTTCGGGCAATATGGTCGAAATATACCAGCACTCTCTGGAGGCAAATGCTCGACTCGATATTTTACCTACTTTAGGCATAACTCAGCAAAAAATGTTTTTATTTCTACAAGCCCGTTCGTTACAGTATTAGAAATTTGGTAAAAAGTTACTTACAGTTACCTTACTACCTGACGGCCAAAACGACAGCGCTGCTTCGCAGGCCGCAGCGCGTCCTGGCCGTCAGGGCGATAAGGGGATACCGCACGGTGTCCTTCGAAGCGGCCTCCCTGCTGGCCGGATCCCCACCATGGGACCTCGAGGCCCGAGCCCTGGCGCTATTATACCAGTAGCGCCGGGATGCGGCCGAGCTTGGCTCTCGACCCGCGCCTCGCGAAGTGGAGGTAAGGCGGACGGAGCTGCGCGACGAGGTGCTCATGGTGGAATGGAAGGAGCGCCTCGCGCACCCCAGCGCGGGCCTCGCCACCGTCGAAGCGGTGAGGCCCGTCCTGGCCGAATGGCTGGAAAGGCGCCAGTGAAATTTACTAAGATTTCTTGAGTAAATTTCACTAAATTGTGAGTTGTAAGAATAATCTAGAAACTGACACAACGATCCCTTAGTCCCCTAGATCCTTCCTAGATTAGATGCCCTAGATCCCTTAGAGAAAGAATACTGACCTCTGCAGCCAGGGTCGGCCTGTCGTAAAAGGCGACTAAACAATTCACCCTAGCTACGTAGTAGGACCCCAAGTCCGTCTGGAAGCCGATCACCTTTGGTCTTAAGTATGCCGCCATAATTACTTTGTCATGTCTACCTGCATTAGTGACCCAAGTTCCTGTACCCTTATGGGACAGCAGAGTGTTCGCTATGCCACTGGCGTTGCAAACATCTACAGGCGACGGTAACTTTTCTTTCCAACTTCTCCCCCATGGTTCTCCTCACTTCTACCTTTCATACTCTTCACTTTGTTATGTTTTCTCTGTGCAGAGGCGTAGTAAAAATACTAACCCCCGCAGCCGCGGTTGGCCTGCCGCTTAAAGCGAGAAAACAACTCGGTAGGGCACCAAGCCCGTCTGAATGGCAACTGCCCTTGGTCTACAAGTATGCCGCCATAATAACCTTGTGTTGTGTTCTGGCATTCGTGACCCATCTTCCTGTACCCCTATGGGACAGCACCGTATTCGCGGTGCCCCTAGCGTCGCAAACATCCATAGGCCACAGTAACTGCTTACTACTGAAGTGGAAGGTCAGCCTGTCTATTGTTCCTCAGCAATAAAAAATGTGTCATGAAAGGTCACGGAAATGGTACTCAGAACTTTAGTTAGATAGATAGATAACGCTTTATTTATCACCAATATTACAAATTACAGCACAAGTAAACAATAAATTGACGGTGAAAAATCGGCGGCCTTATCACTTACAGCGATCTCTTCCAGGCAACCGTACTCAAAAGGAATTTGGATAAAATATCTGGCGAAAAGATGGCGCTATAAATATAGGAATATAGATATAATAATAAATATATATATTCCAGAAATACATACATACATAAATACAATATACACATAAACAATATAAATAAATAATTTTAATATAATTATCCATACACATACGCACATATATACATATATATAATTGAACTTTTCGAAATTAATACAACTATGACACTAATAGAGACAACAAACTAGAGAGTTGGATATGCATAATTATTTACAGACAAATAGTGGCTGCGCAATTTATTTCGTAACTTTCTCCAATCCCCTAATCCGAAATGGAAGCTTCTAGAAGAATCTCTTATAACGTTTATTCCCCTTCCAGCTCTTGTGAATTTGATAGCAAACTTGACATACGAGTATGAAATGAACTTGACCCAAGAGTTCAACGAAACCCTTCAGAAGTATAACATACCTACTTGTCCTCGCCTGGAGCAGACAACAACAACAACAACTACTACTATTATTACTACTACTACTACGGAAGAAACTAGCGTGGAGTATTTCGCCAATTCCACAATCATTGCAAAGGTAATTAATAAATTTTTGAGGTAATAATCGGTAATTAGTATACAGCATACGGATCGTGGACAGTGGTGAAAATGTAGTAAAAGTGATTTATATATTTTTTTATTCTAGAGTATTGCTTTTTCGCAATTTTAAATATAGGATAGGACGCTTCATAAGATAGCGTCGTCCCCTAACGTCGCAGTCGCTGAGGAGGCTAGACGACAGCAGGTGTTGAACGCGCGAAGGTGGACACCGCCTGAAATCCCAATTTATTTTCCAAATGGGAATCTTGTACCACAAATTAAAAAAAAAAAACAAAATCTGCAATCCGTATAGCAAATTTATAATCTGTAAAAATGACGTCACGAGCGAAATGTGGCCGTCGCACGTCACACACAGCTCCGCCAATCAGTGAAACGCTAATTTTGTCCCTACTTAAGCGAACGCGGCAAAGGGGAATGCCCACCGACCATAGACACTTCGGCCCTAGGTGCACAGACATAAACGCATATGGAAATGATAATATATAATTTATAGAGTAAAATAGTAAAGGAATTGATTTACAAAAAGTCCGGATTGGTAAGTTATAAACTGGATTTAATTGTCACAAATCCGTATTTTAACAATCATTTTGCTTAAATACAACATATACATTATTAAGTTTTGATAAGATCTAATAAGCATTTTATGATCTTATACATCATTTGTATCATATATGATCAGTACATTATCCAGGAATTGAGCAGGCGGGAAAATATTTGTCTGATACCGTGCCCAACCCAAATACCATATTACTATCATAACATGGGCACAGGCACAGCATCCTACTGTTCGTCGGCTAACAATACAATTGCAACAATACTTTTTAATTGCACTTCTACCAGAATCATTAGCATTATTTAAAATATATATGAAATATAGAGTCCATTTAGAATGGTTATTCGTTGCTTAGATAAGAAATCCACAAGAAAAAAAAAACAAAGTAATGCAAATGCAAACAGTATCGACTTGTGACAATCGCCATCGCCAGCCGCCTAACTCTAGCTGTCATTATATCAGATTTGATGCTGCCGCATAATAAACATAAAATGGATTGATCAATATATATCGATTTTAGTTCGTATTCATCAATTCATCATTAATTTATTAAAGAGGGAATTAATTAAAGCGCTTCAAAGATTATTATCTAAAGATGATTATTTTAATTTTTCATTTCTTTTTCTATGAATTTTTAATTAAAGATAAGAAAAACAGTTAATTTATGCAGTAGCTTTATTTACTATGATTTTTTATATTAGAAGTCGTGGTTAATCACCTATAAATTGCTTGTTCAAATAACATAAAATCATAATATGTAAGTATCGAATAAACAACGAATAATATTGGAATTATTTATATTAATCACATCTTATAAATCGACCAACATAAACAGTATCAATTATAATTTTGATGAAATTAGTACATAATTGGCAACACTGAATTACGGATTACGGATGTCCTTTCATTTTTATCATTCAGTACTTTTTTTGCACATAATATGTTGCAATCTTTTTTGGATAAATGAACACCGCGATTAATTATCTTAAAATATGATGTTTTTTTTAACAAAACCATTTTGTTGGGCGTTTCCTGGCCAAAAATGGGCATACTCCTTTTATTTTTAA
This sequence comes from Malacosoma neustria, assembly GCA_963693495.1. Taxonomy (NCBI): domain Eukaryota; kingdom Metazoa; phylum Arthropoda; class Insecta; order Lepidoptera; family Lasiocampidae; genus Malacosoma; species Malacosoma neustria. The sequence goes on along the minus strand of OY856398.1, from coordinate 658,846 downwards.
AAATGTAAAATTACGTGACATCCGAGGGCAACAATAAAATTAGTTGAATATGGACTTATTTTCTAGTACTTTTATGTCGCCATAATAAAAGAAATACGCAAGGAAGGGCAATTTTACTACGTGACAAAGTGAAAGCTTCTTATTCAACGAGGATTAAACTTTCAAAATCATGATAGTCAAAAAAGCTTTACTACAACATATTTTACTACAACATATTTTGGTGCGACGTCACAGCACGCTTTCCTGTCACTTCTTAAATGGCGTGAGGTGACTGGTGTCACTTGTTACCCCAAAATGTCGGTTAAGTGAAGAGATAGGTTTTTAAAACCATACTTAGGCCTGTTTCTTATGTGACTGTAAAACGTGGTCGTTGCTGTAATGACACAAGCAGTTATTGCGTGTCACGGAGATGAATATGCTGCGGTGAATGTGTGTATTGACGTTTAAAGACGACGTAAGGAACTCCAGCATTCGCGGTAGCCGTCATGTTGTGATGTATGAGAAGGGAAATCCAAAAAGTGCTGGCTTGAAGCCGTAAAGGGTGATATTAACTCAGCAGGACCGTGCGAAGTGGGGAAGAAAAAGTCGGAAAGCCGACTCCAGCAATCAAAGCGGAAGTTTGGGTTACAACTGGGATTTAATGCTAAGATAATTGTGATGGGATCACTTTTAGTGTTTTGTTTGTGGCTTAACGGAGGCTGGCATACCTTCCGACTGCAACTGCGGCGATGCCTTCGCGACTGACTTCATGCCCTTAGTGCCCATCGATCCCAGGGCGAGAGGCCTGGTTTCAAGGTACAGGAAAAATTGCCGCTATTTGGATATGTAAGTACATTTTTATTACAACTATTACTTTTGAAGTGAAACTTCTTTGCGCGCATGAGGGTAAACGCAATATTAGCGTCACGAAGATGTGAAACGTTTTTTTTGCTCCAGTAATACCAACCTTGTTAATAATGGCATAGGGCTTATTCTATAATGTAATTTTTATGTAGTAGTAATATGTAATTTAATAGTAATCTAGTAATAATAGTAATTTAGTAATTTAGTAATTTTGTAGTTTGTAATTTAGTAGTAATAGTAATATGTAATTTTTATGTAGTAGTGAAGAGAAGAATGCCATGTGACAAAGAAAAGGCTAGAAATGAGAATGGATAGATATAGAAGGAGGAGTAGACTAAAAAAAAAATGGATGGATTGCGTAAAAGATATGGCGGAAAAATATGTGAATGTTGAGATGACGGCTAGCTAGTAAGTGGAAGGAGAGAACATGTTGTGACGACTCCATCTAATTGGGATCAGAGCTCGAGGAATTTATTACGTAACTGGTTGAATGTCACGACAGTATTGAAAGAAAAGAAAGAAAGAAAGCTTTATTGGAAACGTAGCTAGGGTGGCTTGTTTTGTCCCCTTTTACGACAGGCCGACCCCGGCCGCAGAGGTTAGTATTCTTTCTCCGCCCCTGCACGGATAAATTTTATCCGTGCAGTGTTATCTTTATGAGCTGTTATTATTAATTTATTATTAATGTCTTCAATGTGTTAAGTGTGTACCAGTACAAAAAACCCGCAAACCCGGGCTAGAGTAGTGTATGCTATGAACGTAGCTGCAGATGACGGACGCATTGAAGAATGCCGAGTTAAAAACTCTCTATCATGAAATCTATTGTAGCGCCAGTTTAACGCATTTAGACGGACACTTTTCTAACACAAACAGTTTCAGGCTACTACTTTTTGGATTCCATTTACCCTTTCTTATATTTTTTAGTTTTTTTTTCTGTTGCCTGCGAAGTGAACGGGTACGGCTATTATTACATATTTCTTATTATGTCAAGTTGACTAATCTTCTTCGTGAATTTTGCGAATCTCCAGTCCAAACTACTTCTATAACGTTACCATACCCCACTCCGTATTCGGGAGATGGACCGGCGGGTGCGCAGTCAGGTGGACCGACCTGACCAATGCATACACGCAGAGGACTTGCAGGCAAAGGTTGAATCCGACTACTGGCAGACATTTTGGGAGTAAGCGGATGGCGAAACTGGAATTGGCTCTTAAAGTGAGATTTTAAATTTATCACCAGATGCATGGTTGTTAATGAGGTATCTGTTATAACAACAGCTGGACTCGGCCACCCACTACAGGGAATGGACAATTTACCCGCCACGCTAAGTCATGGTGTAATATCAGAGCTACCTTGCAGATATGTAGATATTGTAGCATAATTGCCACGTACCGACGGTGGTCACTACTAATCTGCCTTGGACAAGCGTGGCGATCCCAGCAGTGGGACTCAATGAGCTGTAATTATGTACAGTATATAACTGCTGACTAATACAAGTTTTCTATTGTTACGTATCAATATAATGCAGTTTTACTTAATTTATATAATTAATCCGTACAGGGGCGGAGAAAGAATACTGATCTCTGCGGCCGGGGTCGGCCTGACGTAAAAAGCGACAAAACAACCTACTCTACGTAGTAGGATCCCAAACCCGTCTGGATGGCGACCACCTTTGGTATTAAGTATGCCGCCATAATAACCCTGTGTTGTATTCCGACATTAGTGACCCAAGTTCCTGTACCCTTATGCGACAACAGCGTGAGTTAAAACAGGTAGGTATGTAGTTTTCGACTTGGGCCACGAGATCAGCGGGCCAGTTTATCCGTCGGCCCAGATATTAGGCGATAGGAGGACAACGGGGTTTTTTAGTAGACATTGGGATGTGAACCATCTTTTCCTAATACCACAATAGCCTAACCTCCTAGGGTCGAGGGAACTCGTCAACAGAGATTTTCCTTTAGAAAACAGAACTCAGTTTTAGTATCACTAAACATATAATAATTCTAGGATATTGAAAACGGCTGTTTGATAAGCCCAATGGCCACACTCTTACCACTATCTCGAGGGATCTCCCTCTACGCTCGTTTCCATGCCTGCGTGTGTACTGGCAATTGGTGTAACAAGTCCATAAACAGCAGGCAATATATCGTATGTTTTATTATGTCATTATTTTTGTATCACTTTGTTTTGTGCTAAATAGGGGGATTTTGTTTTACCAAATGTGTCATAAATACATTATATTCAGCAGTGTTTGTTTTATTTACTTTTGTACTATCTTGGTACGTGGTAGTCAAACTATCATACTTGCAGACAAACTTAGACTTTGCGAGTTCGAATTTTCGATCGCGTGTACCGCTTATTTGTCTCGGCTAACGTACATCGGATCACGTAAAAACCATCGTGAGGAGACTTTCAATAACAATAAGATCAACTTTTTTATGAAAGAATGTTTTTATCCGTGCAGGGGCGGAGAAAGAATACCAACCTCACCGGCTGGGTTCGGCCTGTCGTAAAAGGCGACAAAACAACCCGACGACGACGTGGTAGGGCCTCAAGCCCGTCTGGATGGCGACACCTTTGTACCTACCTTTGTCTTAAGTTTGCCGCCATAATAACTTTGTGTTCCGGCACAAGTGACCCACCTAGATAGGGTGGTTTTGTCACCTTTTATGACAAGCCGCCCCCGGCCGCATTCATCGTCTCTGCACGGAGAAGAATCTTACATTTATGTTTAATCCGCCAATCCTCCTAGGATACTGGCGGGTATACAATCTGTCCCCACTAGGCTAGACCCGAGCCAAGTAGTGGGACGTCGTGGCCTTTAATTATACTATGTTATACACAAGTGTGCACTGCTGGTAAACTCCGAAATTACTAAACGCATTATCACAAATTATCATTTTAAAATTATGGTCGGGTAAAACTGGGATGGATAGCTAGTTTTAGGAGGGCCATTTATCTACATACTTATCTTAAAACCATGCTCCGCCATGACTGCAATATCGTCCTGTAAAATGTTTTGAATCACCTTTAGGGGTGTGCCGCGGGATGACGCCCACCAATGAGGCCGCGATCCAACAGGTGGGCGAAGCCGCCATTTTGTTTTAAGCTCGAAGCTTCCCTTTTCACCGCAATGCGTAACGCCCTCTATACAACCTTTTATTGATCTTGTATTTCTGACATTTGTCCATTTCATAGATAAGTAACCATGTACAAAAAAAAATCACTTAATTTACTAGTTTACACGCATCAAAATAAGACCACTGTTTTGTTCCTCCTTTCGAAGTGGGGAGGTTAGACGGTAGTCGCAGGTAAATAAACAATATTAGACGTATATTCGAGCTTTTTTACTTATATTTTCTTAGTGTTGGAAAGAAAGAGTTGCCGAGAAGCATTGTTGTAAGAATTCTCCGGTGAGGTGGGGCGATGAGGTACGAAAAACGGCTGGCAAGGGCTGGAACGAGCCAAAAATAAAACTCTGTGGCAAGCCTTAAGAGAGACCTATGTCCAGTAGTGGACTTAAATATGCTGATGATGTTGACGATGATGATGGTTGTAAGAGGAAACGCAGTGTACTTATATTAGCGTTATTTACAAGACGAACTGGTTGTTACTAAATCCGGCGGCCGATAGAAACCTATCTTTGGCTAGCATGATGCCATGAAATGCCGTTGAGCTCTTAACGCTAATCTTTTCTTTTTATACAGAGGAAAACCGGTGGAGTATGTGGGATTACCTCCCGAGGGGGCTGCCTACTCCCCTCGGGCGGACCGGGGGCAAAGACCGCCGGTCCTGCCCACTAAAAACCCCGGTCGTCACTCTTGGCCTTAGAGGGGGGCATCGCAGGATCGCCTTTTGGCATTGCTCTGTTAGGCCCCCAGCCAGACGTCTCCAATGAGGGTACCCCGAATAACAATTCCCGCTGACGGCGGTCAGATTAGACCTGCCGGTGACCAGACACAGAGTGTACAGTCGGCGTAGGGCACCCTCTGTCTCATTGACTTCACCGGGAGCCTCCCCCGGAGCTCCCGGCTGGCCGCTCTTTTACGAGAACGACCGGCAAAGCTATTAACCGTAACCTAACCTAACTTACGTGTATTTTAGATGGAAAATCTTTAAAATTTCAATTAAAATTAAAATTAAGAGCATATATAAGGATGTTGCTGTGGGAGTGTGTATATATATATATATCGTGTGTGTAATTATTTATTATTTAAAGTAATTATAAATAAAAGTACATCAAGGCGCTGTGTGAATTTGCATAGAATATATGTGTGTATTTGTCACTATGTATGTATGTATCTATCTATGTATCTATAGTCGTATAACTGCTGAGTATAATAAGTGTAAGAAAATAAAAAATATTTACGAAGTGACGTGGTTAATCAACTAAAGTGTTCTGCTCCCCAGTCCCCTTGTTTAATGGGTTATCCACGGAGGGTTTATTCGTCATACTTAACCCCGCTAAGAGGGATGATCGCGGCTCAGACAAATGGATTATATTTGCAACAATCACGACAAACAAGTATTGAGTGCACGACTGAGGAGCAACTTTAGCTGCTGGGCGCACCACAAGCAGGCGGATGGAGTTGTTAACTGGGACAATTCACACAGCGCCATCTACAGCACTTGTGTTATGGGTACTAGATAACTAATACTATACTACTAAATATATATGTTTCTTTTTTTAAATAAATACATATTTATACGTTACGTTACGCCCGGGAGGTCGTCAGTATGTTTTTATTTACAGATTCATGTTAAACATGGCCGTTGCTATTGTGTATAATTAACGTGACCATATTTTTTTTTCGTGTCAAAGCGGGACGCCTACGGAATTTCGTATATAAATAAATACATATATAGGATACGTCAGTGTAAGATGTATATTTAAGTGCAAAATAAAAATTATGGTTTAAAAATGACTTGAAATAATTTATTATGGTATCTTACCCTCACTGACATCTTAATTCTTAAACCAACTTGCCCTAAAAATAAGATTTATAAATAATTTCGCAACAAAAAACTACTTTACTACAGCAAAATTAGAGTTACTTCAGTATGTATTTTATAATATAATAAGGAGTTGGGATAAGTAAGTATTCGGTGGGGATACCGCACGGTGTCCTTCGAAGCGGCCTCCCTGCTGGCCGGATCCCCACCATGGGACCTCGAGGCCCGGGTCCTGGCGCTGTTGTACCAGTGGCGCCGGGACGCGGCCGAGCGTGGCTCTCGCCCCGCGCCTCGCGAAGTTGAGGCAAAGCGGGCGGAGCTGCGCGACGTGGTGCTCATGGTGGAGTGGAAGGAGCGCCTCGCGCACCCCAGCGCGGGCCTCGCCACCATCGAAGCGGTGAGGCCCGTCCTGGCTGAATGGTTGGAAAGGCGCCACGGCGCCCTGACCTTCCGCCTGACGCAGGTCCTCTCGGGGCATGGTTGCTTCGGGAGGTACCTGTGTCGCATAGGGCGGGAGATGACGTCAGGGTGCCACCACTGTGGCGCGGGCGACGAGGAGGACACGGTGAACCACACTGTCGCCGTGTGCCCTGCGTGGCGCGAGGAGCGCCGCGCCCTCGTCGCCCAAATCGGCGTGGACCTGTCGCTCCCGGCCCTGGTTCTGTCCATGGTCGGGGGCGATCCTGGATGGACGGCCGTCGCCTCCTTCTGCGAGGCAGTCATGTCCGCAAAGGAGGCGGCGGAGCGGGAGCGGAAGTCAACCACCACACTCCCCTCCCGCCAACGCAGGCCACGCCGGCGGCGCCGGAGGGCCAGTAACGACCTCCGGCCGCCGTAAAAAGCGGCCGCGGGCGGCCCCTCGGGGGAGGACCCGCCGCCCGCACTATTACCGCGAGGGTGAGGGCTGCGTGCTGTTCCGCGGCCCCCCCTCAACTCCTAGAGTTGTTAGGAGAGCGCCGGGGGGACGAAACCCTGACCCCCTGGCGCCAAAACTTTAGAAGGGGCCCGCCTCAAGACAAAGGGCGGGCCGGCGCCGGCCCGGGCCACGAGATCGGCAGGCCATATATCCGTGGGCCCGGGCGTAGGCGATAGGAGAACAGCGGGGTTTTTTAGTGGGTAGTCGGAAAAATCCCGGAGTCCCACATATCCCTCGGTCCCCCCGGGCCGGGGGAACCCGTCAAGAGAGGTTTTTCCCCGAGACCAAAAAAAAAAAAAAAAAAAGTAAGTATTCGGTAAGTTTCTAATAAACACATGCACAACAGATAAATAAACCATCATTTTTCGTCTATCCCGTTCTCGCATGTCATTCGCTCGCTCTCGCTTGTTCCTGACTGTCAACCCGCGTTTACGCTGCGCTGCCGTCTTTCGCGATATTAATGTAGGCATCTAGGTATAAAGGTTTATTCGTAAAAGCGGGACATTTTTGTTCTCGTTGGTGACAACGGGACGGACAGCCTGAAAGTGGGACAATCCTGCCCAAAGCGGAACGTATGGTCACGTTATGTATAATGCTACCTCACTAAAGACATCAATCAAGCTTCGTTAAGTGAATCTTAATATAACAAGCTTCAATATAATGAATTTTTCGATTTATCAAAATTTTCAAAATCCCCTAGGACTGACTGCACGTAAGAGCTAATGATAAACGTGCCTTTACATTATTAAAACCTCTTTATAACGATTTTTACACATTGCAGAATATAGATGCAAAGTATTATGGAACTTTACTATAAAAAAATGTTAAAATTGTGTAACCTTGTTTGAAATAAAAAGTATTTACCGTGTTTTCATTTATTGTTGGAAATTGTTCGCTTTGACAAGATAAGTTAGTCTAACTTAACTCTATATAACATACCTCATTACAACAAATTACTCGGTGTAACGAATATTTTGTAATTATCTTCAGTTGTTATATGGAGGTTGCACTGTATTTGTTGAGGGTATTTTAATATATATAAAATGAAATGCAGTTGGTGATGTGAAGATTGACTAGGCGGCGTCCCGAGTGTGTGTTATATGTATATATTTATTACGTATTTAGTTTTTTGGTACCCATAACACAAGCGGTCCACTGCTTACTTGGGAATTACATGATTCTGTATTATCACAGTACTTTTCTGATGGCTGGAGTTCAGCAGACAGGCAAAGGTGGTCACCGTCGCCTATGGACGTTTGCAACACCAGCAAAGACGTTAACAATGCGATGCCGGCCTCAAATAATATTTTATAACGCCTTTTTTGAAAAATCCCAACTTTATTTCATATTTTATGGTTTTTATAGTCTTTCCACGAGAGCCACGAGAGTGCATGTAGTTTAGGACTTAGAACGCCTTTTAGAATTCCTTTTAAATGTGGACTGAAACCCTGAAATATAAACACGAGAATTAATACGTAGCGCATATAAATTCATATTTGCTATCTAAAACGCGATTCATCCCCCTCGCGTAGGCATAAATCAGGCGGCTTTATGGCCGCAATAACATATCAACCCCTGGATCTGCGAAACAACTTGTAAATAAAATAAGTAATTTCGGAGATACGTTTTGAGATTAAGATCTGTTGAGTTCGGGGTTTTTGGGAGAAATCGTATAGATGTAGTGGCCAAGTGTTATTAGGTGGGTACATAGTGCTGATATATCTGTAGTGTAAAAAGGCCTACATTCTCCTGAACAAAGTTTGTGTATGCAAATTTGGAACAACTACAAGACAACAACAATTATTATAAAATTTTATTTATTTGGGAAACATACAATTACAATAAATTACAATATAAAGATAATATAAAAAATAATGAATCAGTAAAGTTTCCACTTAAACTGCATCATCCAGTAAAATAATAATGTCTATAATAAAATAATAATAATAAAATAATGTCTTAAATTAAAAATATAAAATACATTAAAAATAAAAACTGAGGGATTTAAACTTAATAATTTAGTTATTTGCAAGCAAAAAATGTCAACACTGGTGTATAATTTATTATATTCAAGACAAGATTGTATCCGTGCAGGGGCGGAGAAAGAATACTAACCTCTGTGGCCGGGGTTGGCCTGTCGTAAAAGGCGACAAAATAACCTACCCTAGCTACGTGGTAGGGCCTCAAGCCCGTCTGGATGGCGACCACTTTTGGTCTTAAGTATGCCGCCATAATAATCTTGTGTTGTGTTCCGGCATTAGTGACCCAAGTTCCTGTACCCTTATGGGACAGGGTCTGGCGGAATCTTCGCAGATTCTGTTTAAAATACATAAATACTATGGGCGCTTGGAAAAACGATGGTTTTATTCGCTGGCACGTAATATTAATAATATCAATTTATTTCAGATGTAAAACCCATACATTACTATAATATACTTATAACTAGAAGATCATTTTCTAGTAAACAATACTTAGTATTCAGCTCATATTTCTAAAACAAAGTTGATAAAGAAATTCACATAGCAACATTAATAAATTTGTAATCAAAAATAAATTAAAATCATGGCTATTAGAAATGGACTATAGCGACACAGAAAATTTTATTCATATTGAAGAATAATACATATTTATCCTAGCTAGAAAAATTCAGACCTACACATAAGCATGCGTATATACGTATAGACATATTTACGTACAATCACTCAGATTCATTTATTTGTTTGAATAAGAGTGAAATAATGCACAGATGTTACATAAAAATGGTATTGTCCTTATCCTGTTCTGCCCAAAAGGCGTACAAATATTTTTCAGGTAATTATAATCAATCATTAGTCACTTAGTCTTAAAATTATATAAAAATCTCCAGTCACATTACCAACAAATACAAATAACAATAATTAAATAAAACAGTCAATCATAATAATAAAAAAACTTGGTTCATCACTTTACAATTAAATACAATATTATGGTATACAGTAACAAAGACAAATTATCAATCATAACATTAAAATTACTCGTAAATAATAATGTCCAGTCACATTAGCAACAAATACATATGCAAATAACAATAATCAAATAAAACAATCACTCACTCACATTGTAAAATATGTTTCAGGTAATTATAATCAATCATCAGTCACTTAGTCTTAAAATGTTATCTTTAATATGCATTGCAGAATTAGTTAAATAAAAATGGATGAGGAAACTTGCTCCAGAGATACAGGTCGATCTAGTTCCGGAGCAAGTGGAATCAATTATTTTATCTACTTTTAGTCATTTTATATGAGTTTGTAATATTTAAGTTTCACACTCATAATGTTTGGTGCAATGAAAAGCAATTTCATTTTAATTTATCGCCTTTCACGACTCTCTAAGAAAATGCTGTACTTATCTGTTGTGTTATTGTTATATTTTAAAATATACAACACTAAAACACCATTACAAAATAAGATACATTTATTAGTTATTACATTAATATTATTCTATTAGTATTTTAAATTTACTTAAATCTACGTGTGTTTTTAATTACATTGGAAAACTACATTTTGCCTATTACAATCGTTATTCAATGCTATTGAATAGTTGTCATCATCATCTTAGTGTTGAATCCCGGTTGCAAACTAAACTTAGGCTACGGCGCCCGGGGTCCGCTTTCCGATTTGTTTCTTCTCCACTTCGCACTATCCTCGGCATCTCTGGTAGTCATTCCATTAGCACGCATACCAATACGACAACGACGTCCCTACGACGTCAAGCCAGCACTTTTTGGGTCTACTTCTCCTGCCGGGGCCCGGCGGAGGCGGCATGGCCAGATATTTGTTCCCCACGTAAGTAGCCGGTTGTTGTAAAACGTGGCCATATAAGCGAAGGCGATACTCCTGCAATTTATCCGCAATGTCACGGAAATCTAGGCTGCCGCGAATGCGAAAGTTCCTATCGCAGTCCTTCCTCGTTACTCCACACATCCACCGCAGCACATTCATCTCCGTGACTCGCAGTGCCTGCTCGTGTCGCTCCAGCGCCAGCACCTTGACCGTATCGCCCCCTATGCGCACGGGTGTGGGTTCTGTGGACTTGCAGGCCAAGTACTTGGTCTTCGCCACATTGAGCCTCAGACCGCCATTATCAAGCGATTCCTTCCACGCCTTTATACGTCCCACCAAGCTACCCCTGTCCGAATCTGCCAGGTGTAAGTAATGTTAGGGTAATGCTATTGAATAGTTGTAGCGGACTGAAATCACTTTAAGAACGCTGTTAAATAATCCATAATATAATATTATAAAGGTAAAATTAAATCTGTCTGTCTGTTACATTTTCATGCCTAAACCACTTAAACAATTTTGATAAATTTCGACACAAAGATAGATCGGACCTTGGAGAAGGATATAGGCTACTTTTTGTCGCGCAAATGAAACTTGAAGGTGGTGAAATAGGGTGAACGCAATTGAGTTCTGATTTTTCATTTATTAACAACATTTGCCGGGTCAGCTAGTAATGCTATATACACATCAATAACGTCTAAGCAACATGCATGATATTACAAATTTACCATTTATACTAATTAATTTCTAAGTCTTTACTCACTCAAAGTGCGTAGGTATGTAAACTTTTTTGTTATTGATGACATACTGACTGGTTAAAAAAATTTCGATTATGTTTTGTTTTTTTCATAAAATTAAATGAAAGGGAATTTGTTTGAATTTAAGTGCGTTTTTATTGCTACGTTTAGTCTTGATTTTATAATTTTACCAACTATTTAAATAAAGTTAGCGACAAAATTGAATTGTTAGATATTTTTTACGTCATGGAGCGACGTCATTTGATGGCAAATGAAATGCAAAGATCTGTAGGGATGTTGCAAGCGGGAAGTAATCAATCTCTGGTATCTCGGCATTTTGGCATTCATAGAAGTGTTATTTGTCGTCTTTGGCAGCGCTACAATAATACAAGGGAACCCGTTGAATAAAATCCAGGCCGCAAAAGGAGTACAATCACTCGGAAAGACCGGTACATACAACTGACTGCAAGACGATAAGTTTGAGGCTACAAAATTCCAGTGGTGTTGATGTAAGTTCCCAAACTGTGCGAAATCGACTGCATGAGTACGGCCTACGAGCTCGACGCCCTATTAGGTGCCCACCGATACGTCACGGGAATCGCGCTCGTCGAAATGAATGGTGTAGAGAACGCAGAACATGGACCGAGGAACAGTGGGATAAAACTATGTTTTCCGATGAGTCGCGATTCGGGTTTAGGCCTGATACAAGAAGGGTGCGAGTGTACCGTCGGCCCGGAAATACTGAAAGGCTCCGGTGCATTCAGGAAGTTCATCCATACAGCGTGAAAAACCATCCTAAAATTTAAATTAGTACATGTTGCTTAGACTTTTTTGATGTGTGTATATTAAGATTTTCATGTATTTCGTTTAATATATCCAAAGCATCTCCCCTAGTCCAATCAGTAGATGGCAATCGGAGTAGGAATGCAGTGACCCCATATCAGATATCTGTTTTATAGCTGGTTTAATTGACTGCAGTAGTCCAGTTTCTGTTCTATTGCCGTCTGGGGTCCACATGGCCATTAATTAGTTTGCAAACATCTCTAATTCACTTTTATATAGTTACTGGAGGCTGCTAATTACGTTGCGCTTCTTACGTATACAACACATTTAGTGCATTTAAAATATTTTTTTTTATTTTTATTAATCACCGTAGTCCTGCGATTTATTTCAGAGACTAAACTGCAATGTACGCAAAACACACACACGCAGACTTTTACACTCAATCGCAAGTGATATGTGTGCCGAGTACATCACAGAGCTGTTTGAATGTCATTGTTAATCCATACTATCCATACTAATATTATAAATGCGAAAGTAACTCTGTCTGTCTGTTCCTCTTTCACGCCTAAACGGCTGAACGGATTTTGATGAAATTTGGTATGGTGATAGATGATAACCTAGAAATGGTCATAGGCTATAAATAATCACGCCATCGTTCTTAGGGGGTAGGCAGTAGGCAGATAACTAAATTGAGTTAGTGATTTTTTGTGCTTATCCGGTATCTATGAGAATCGGCCAACATCTATTTTTCATCCCCCTAAATGTTAGGGGTGACCCACCCCCAAAAATTTTTTTTTAATTTTTTGACATTATATTATTTATATGGCAGAACAACGTTTGCCGGGTCAGCTAGTATTTAATATTTGAGAATACATTACAATCAATAAAACACTATAAATAATAATAATAAAAATTCACATATATATCTTTATAGAAAGCCGCAATATTAAACACGTGTAGGATCGTAAGAAAATTTCTGCAATTGAATGAAAACACACTACACAGTTTAATACAAAATAATATACACTATTCATTTACGTACAAATTAGCACTTGGTTTAAACCCGTGTTAATATGTTTCTGTACCAGGTTCACCTGAGATATAAATACAAATTAAAAAAAATAATAATAATAGAATGTCCCTTTCAAGCCGAATAAACACGATCGTGCACAATTAAAAAAAAAACACGAATGATACAATTTAACAAGTAGGAATACTATACATATATTACAAATTTTATATAATTATGAAATTTCAGGTGCGGAGAAAGAATACTAACCTCTGCGGTCGGGGTAGGCCTATCGTAAAAGGCGACAAAACAACCGAATAGCTACGTGGTAGAGCCCCAAGCCCGTCTGGATGGCGACCACCTTTGGTGTTAAATATGCCGAATAATAATTTTGTGTTGTGTTCCGGTTCCGGACGTTGCAAACACCCAGGCGACGGTAACTGCTAAATTCTAATTGGGCCGTCAGCCTGTCCGCTGTCCTACAATAGCCGCAGAATTTTACTTACTTAATACTTCTGCTCCGCAGTGAGCTACTCTTAAAACTTAGAAGCTATTTTTCTTGTAACTATTGTAATCATGCAAACAAGTAACATTCAAAACAAAATAATATCCTGTATAAACAAAACAAAGTTTCGACTTGTGTAACGAGCGAGTGCATGGTAAATATTTGTCTTGTTTTCAACGTGTTGGAACTGTATTATATTACAAAATAACTTGCAAAGCTCGATCCTATTATAAAAGTTACTAAATAAAACTAACTTGAACGTTAATCACCATGTATTTATTTCAACTACACTTATCAATTATATTTCTTACACTGTCCATTTTTTAGTATTACACCGTCTTTTATAATATTCTGTCGCTAGTTTTTATATCTCGTCAACAGGCGTCTCCACTCCTGTCATTACTTGCCAATAACCAAAATTAAATATCTACCAAAATATTTACAACAGAAACGGAAACAATTATGATATTATAATATTAAATTAAAAATGTGAACATAAGATTATTTAGGCATTAATTATTATATTATTTCTACAAGTACTTTGTATTAATTTTGGTTATTGTGTTTTTAAACATTTACAAACTTCCGGTTAATTTTATGTTAAGGAAACCTACCTACATTTAGGTTATTTAAAAATTACATAAATTTAAGAAATGTCCGCACCAGAATATTTAAGATAAACTCGAATCTAACACTATGCTCCTCCTCCTCCTCCTCCCACATAAAGCTAAGGGTTGCGCAGGAGGTTTTAGTCGATATGCCGTAGCTGCTGCGCCTATAACTTTCACACCTCAGCCAGCAGCCCTAAGGGCCTACGCAGACCGGGACGGCATGGCAAGGGATTTTGCCGTCAGTCAGCGCACATTAGCTGCTTAGATACCGCGGCATTCCAGCGCCTTGCCACGGCATGCCACGGCGCGACAAAGCACGCCTCGGCAGCTCCTGCTGCCCGATACACTTTTAGTCTTCAGTTGCGTTTGATCAAGTCAAAACGAGCGCCGGAGGCCTAGGCATGCCGTTGCCTACCCGCAGTACGCCACGGCATCCCGCCGCGGGAACCTGTGGCTCGTCTTTCAATGCCGTGCAATGAAATCTCTTTCGATGCCACGGCATTATTTTAAAGCGTAGCAATTTATGCAGTATTTCTATATCGATACGTTTGAATGTCCATTAGTAAAAAATTAAATCCCTTGCCGTGCCGTCCCGGCCTGCGTAGGCCCTAAGTCCGCCATATGGTTAGGATGGTGATGCAGCCACGCAGGCTTCAACGGAGTTTGGCATAGTATTGATAATTCGGTTTCCCCGGGATATTTTTTATTGCTGTAGGACAGTAGACAGGCAGACGGCTGATTTAGAATTTAGCAGTTACCGTCACCAATGGGTGTTTGCAACGTCAGTGACATCGTGAACACGCTGCTGTCCCATAAAAGTACAGGAATTGGGTGGTTGCCATCTAGAGCTTGGGGCCCTACCACGTAACTAGGGTTGTTTTGTCACCTTTTACAAAAGGCCGACCTCAGCCGTAGAGGTCAGTATTCTTTTTCCGCCCCTGCACGGATTACACACTAAGTGGTAAATGGTAGTAAAAAGTTACCTGGTAGCTCAGTGGTTTTACATACGGAGGTCCCGGGTTCGAATCCCACGATACCGTATGCACCGCTTTAGAAGTTTTTCTCGCCTAATGTTCAAGCCCGTCTGGATGGCGACCACCTTTGGTCTAATGCCGCCATAATGACCTTGTGTTGTGTTCCGGCATTAGTGACCCAAGTTCCTGTACCCTTATGGGACAGCAGCGTGTTCGCGATGCCACTGGCGTTTCAAACACCCATAGGCGATGGTAACTGCTAAATTCTAAGCGGGCCGTTAGCCTTTCTGCTGTCCTACAGCATTAAAAAAATATATCCTAGTAAATAATTGAACTAATCTGCCTTAAACACAGTGAACGTGCTAAACGAGCCTAATAGTGGGGTGTCGTAGGCATTATTTTGCACACGAATCATATATGTATAACGTATATACGTAGTAGAATCTGTAGCTCGTAGCACTACTATAAACTACGAGGGCTACGTACTTTTTGTACCTGATTTAAATGATAAAGTTATACAGATTCTCCATATACGAGTAAAGTATCAGCGACCTCATGTGAGCGTTTAATTTCGGA
Organism: Malacosoma neustria; assembly: GCA_963693495.1. NCBI lineage: Eukaryota > Metazoa > Arthropoda > Insecta > Lepidoptera > Lasiocampidae > Malacosoma > Malacosoma neustria. The sequence continues at coordinate 643,118 of OY856398.1, read as the reverse complement.
CTCATCCCAAACAAAATTATCGCTATGTTAAAGGTCCTTTAAACAATGTGTTATATTTGATTCATTAAGTCGCACGTCTAAATACTTGCATTGGCACAAATAAGGGAGTTCCTCTCCTAACACATGTTTGTTTTGTTCTTTATACTCTGAACTTCGATCGGTCGCATTACAACACATCCATGATTTACCACTTTCAGGTTAGCGCCATCTTCTCCCAAATGCGTAGCAGATCACTTGTATTATAGGATACTAAATAACTGATATATTACTTATACACTTTTGTAAATGAATACACCCAGATTCGGGACGATAATTGAACCCGTGACAGGTGAACCAAATTGGTCGCTTGATATAAGTCCTGAAAGTTCCTGAATGAACTATTAAGCCTGTATAGACAGTCGACAGTATTACAGGTACAGTCGAAAACGGTAATAGGTTTCGCCCTGTGACAGCACTTAAAGGCTCAGGCTCCAGTGAGCGTTGGATGCTACTGGGACGATTCACTTGGCAGATGATGGGCCAGTATAGGAATAATTATAGGAAGTATCTTAAATTGCTTCCGCTTGACAATGTTATAGTAATCAGTCATTGGTATAAGAAAGTTTTATTGTCATCTGAAAACATACATAGAATGTTAGTGCGTCGGTTGGCGTCGGCAGTGCGCGTCGCTTCCGTCCGCGCGCATCCGTCGTGATATCACTGCCGGGGCGGAAGACGGGGAAAAGACGAGTTGGGTGACCACGAGATATCTTCAAGATGGATGGAAAATAATTCATTTAAATTAATAATTAGTATATACTAATATTATAAATGCGAAAGTAACTCTGTCTGTCTGTCTGTCTGTTCCTCTTTCACGCCTAAACGGCTGAACGGATTTTGATGAAATTTGGTATGGTGATAGATGATAACCTAGAAATGGTCATAGGCTATAAATAATCACGCCATCGTTCTTAGGGGGTAGGCAGTAGGCAGATAACTAAATTGAGTTAGTGATTTTTTGTGCTTATCCGGTATCTATGAGAATCGGCCAACATCTATTTTTCATCCCCCTAAATGTTAGGGGTGACCCACCCCCAAAAATTTTTTTTTAATTTTATGACATTTTATTATTATTATGGCAGAACAACGTTTGCCGGGTCAGCTAGTTAGTATATAAATCAATGGACACGAGATATCAGTGCTGTGGAGTCCATGCAAGACACACCTTAAAGGTGGGGAGATTACCAGGGATGCTTGCTATCCAGACGGTATTAGGGTTGTACACCATTATCTAATGGCCTAACATGTAGCGCTTTGTATGTGAACTGAAGATCTATATTTAATTACTAAGTTTTAGGCAGTAATGAATTTTATTGTCATACCCTACAAATATTTTTAGTATAAGCATTATCCTCCGTCCGCTTATAAGATGCGTCCCCTACAAACGCACCACTCCGCTGCATCAATTTGTTAGAGCGACTCGCCCATTGTGTTCGCGAACTCGTAAACTTTTATCGTCTGTATTATAACTATGCAATATTAATATACAACTCGCTGTCAGTGCGTCCGTTGCAAGTCATTGCACTCAGTTCGCGTTCCGTTTGATTAATGAATTGTTTTTGTTAAGAAATGTATAAGGAATTAACTATGTGAAATATCTTTGCAAATATATATATTTGGCTGTTTCTATGTATGCCGAATAGCTGAGAATTGTAAATGCATTGTTGTAGTAGGAAAAAGAGAAAAAATTAAGTGACAATTCACACAACGCCATATAGTACGAAATTAAGCAACAGAGCACTTGTATGAGATACATACTATAGGATTTAGCGAACAAATGTGATAGACTTCAATTATACAGTGTTTCCTATAATCTTAGTCTTCTCTTTGTTCGGGCTTTCGTAATATCAAATATCGTAATTTATTCAAATCCTTGATTTGAATAAATCAAGGATTTCAGCCTTTACATTTTTTTAAATTTTAGCTTTATGCATTTATTTACCAATCACAAATTATGTAAAACGTTTTTAAACTTTATATGAAGCAGGCGGCGAAATGCTCATTTGCATTATGGAGTAAAATAATCAGAAAGTGATTTAAGAGAGTAATTTTTACTAGCTAACTTCGAACTAGAAAAAAAGTGATAATTTTAAAATGGAATAATACTATTATATACTATTATTTATTATATTATATTTAAAATTATATATAAAATATTTATAAATAACAATTATCACTCCTACAAATTATACACAATAAAATGTTCTTCTTTTAGGAGATGACATGGCACGTCTTGTGGATTTTGCCAATGTCATAAAGGAATCAAAATGTTTAAAACAATATAACTATTACCTAAAATTGCAAACTCGTTAAATGATGACCATCATTTATATATTTTTAACTCTAACGAAATATACCAATGATTAATCCAATATAGCCATAACGATGCATTCGACGTAATAAATAGTAAACAATAACCGCAACGAGCGATGCGTTAAACGCGTTGACAATTAAAATGCTGTTAATGGTTAAAATAACAAATGTTATTTGTCCCCGAGGGATGCTTGATAGTAGGGGATGGAGAGGGCTCTGTCGTCGTATCTATTTTGTTAAAGACCATCGCATTCGGTACTCAAAATCAAAATCTTATTAAAAAAAAAAGACCGAACTATTGAATGTCAACGATGACCTATTATTGACTTTAAACTTTTATGAGACACATACATAAATATTAACAGCCATTGCGTCCATCTACTAGACTCGGACCTCTGCATAGAGGAACGATGTAATTCCAACGGTGACGCCTTCAAAAATTCATTACTTATACTGCTTAAAAAATATTCTCCATAAATTATTTCCTTTTCATTGTCACTGATTTTGACATTTACTCTTAGATTTTCTACTATTGTGACTTCTTCCACTGTCCAAAGATATCGACCCCTATATATGACCTATTGCCAAAACAAATCCCACGCCCCATTAATGTAAATTTCCTTTTAACACTTGTGCACTCTAAGCTAATATATACACTCTCTAACTTTTTAATTACTAACAGTATTTACTTATAAGGCTTCATATATACATTTAATACTAACTTGCTTCTTGTGTTGTCCTCAGGATTTCAGAATTCAATTTACCGACCATATTTATCTAATAAATACTATTGCTACATTTAACCTGTCACTTTTTTTTTTAATAACATAGATATTGGCAAAATCAATGCCAAATGCATTGGAGCCATAAGTACAAAGAAAGAAAGAGAAGATTGTGACTAGTGTTTTATGCCAATATAATTTCGGAACTTGTGTCTATACGCCTTGATAGCAATCTAGATCAAGACATATGTATACTAATTTTGTGCTTGTTATATGTTGTGCTTTCCAAAAAATAAATCCTTGTCCAAGGCGGATTAGCGGCTTACACATACCGGTGATCATGATATGCAAGTTTCCTCGCGATGATTTCCTTCACCGCCGGTACACGTTATGGTATAATGTGCAGATTAGACGAGAACAGCTGCCTAAGCGTGGAATTCAAACCCGGGACCTCTAGATTGATTTACCTCAGTGCACTGAGAGAGACTTGTATTGCAATACATCTGAGCTACCTGCAAGACATGTGAGGGTTCAACTTTCGTTTCTAGTCTGGGCGTTTATGCATAATATGCATTTATTTATAAAAAGTGAAGTATATGATTTTGCTGTATCAATTTTTAATCAATATTTTCTTAAATTTACATCATTAAAGGCACATTAATGAGGATTAGTTTTCTAAACCAGATACAGTTCAAGAGAAGTAATAGAATTGACCAAAAAGGTACGCCCTGTCTAATCTTATACCCGACGTAAAATTATCTGCTAGTCGAGGTTTTCTCCATGTAAGGGCGGAGTAAGAATGAGGCAACAAAACAAGTGAGGTGTTAGGGCTCCTAACCTCGCACCTGGTTTCTAAATATGCCACCATAGAAGTGACTCCTGCTCAGTTCCCTTACGCGGACGGCAGGGCACCGCTAACCTTCATAGACGACGCTCATTAAGCGGGAGGTCAACCTGTTAGTCATAAAAAAAGACTAGAACATTATGCAATCATACAGAAGTAGTACAATAATCTTCTACAACATCCGAAGTTATGTTATCCTATTCACATTTCCAAACACAGCATTGAATGCAAAGCTCTTAAACGCGAGTTGAGTTTCGTAAGACGCCCTCACGATTTTATCATCAAACTTTATTAAAACAATCGTTTTAATGACGATATTCTAATTTGTTCTTGCTTAAAAACACCCCTGCGGATAATATAACGAGCTGCGACTTGTAAGAAATAAATTACACTACACTATTACTTTTTAAATTTGCTCGCAAATAAAGTATATTATATAACCCTCGCTAATGTTTTCTGTGAACAGCTTAGCCAATTAAAAAATATTTCCCAGCAGCGTACTTTGGAAATGCTATTTTTGCTAGGTAGGATTCCAAGTCCGTATGAATAGCAACCTCCGCTGGTCGATAAGTATGCCACCATAATAACCTTGTGTTGTGTTCCAGTATTATTCATCCAGGTACCTCTATGCAGACAGCAGTGTATTTATGGTACCCCTAACGCAAACATCCATAGGCGATGGTCTGATGTTCCTCAGCAATGAAAAAATATTTGGCCCATTCATATACCGCTATTTAGTCCCAAAATACGTAGCATACGTGTTATGGACACTAAACACCTGATATATTACTTAAATAAGTTTCTTTTGTAAGGACTCGTCTGGAACTCGAACACGTGACTTCCGCAAGCACACCGACGTGAATTAGCCGGTGCGCTACGGAGGTTTAAATAAATGTTGTCAAGAAAACGAGTACGAATATAAACACACAGAAAACTATGCAATCTTCTCATGTCATTAGTATTTATAACAGTTGTCCATATCGACCTATGTAGTACAATTAGTTCCGAATTTACCCAGGGACAGTCTGTTTTATGTACTGGTATATTTTTTATTTATCCAGTTAGGCAGGTCCAATTTCGCGAAAGAGGTCACTCGTCGAATCCAACTCGGATGGGCAGCGTTCGGGAAGCTCCGTAAAATCTTTTCGTCCCAAATACCGCAGTGTCTCAAGACGAAGGTTTTTAACCAATGTGTGTTGCCAGTGATGACATACGGAACGCTGACGTGGTCGCTAACTATGGGCCTTATGAGAAAGCTCATGGTCGCTCAGAGAGCAATGGAGAGGGCTATGCTCGGAGTTTCCCTGCGAGATCGAATCAGAAATGAGGAGATTCGCAGGAGAAGCAAAGTAACCGACATAGCCCGGATGATTGCAAAACTGAAGTGGCAGTGGGCTGGGCACATAGCTCGAAGGACTGATGGCCGTTGGGGCAGAAAAGTCCTCGAATGGCGACCGCGTACCGGAAGACGCAGTGTTGGTAGGCCCCCCACAAGATGGACCGATGATCTGGTCAAGATCGCCGGGATAGGTTGGATGAGGGCAGCTCAGGACCGATCATCGTGGAGATCTTTGGGGGAGGCCTTTGTCCAGCAGTGGGCGTCTTCCGGCTGAAATGATGATGATGATGATATTTTTTATTTATTCCAAGTGCTCTGTTCCTTAGTTTGGAACTAGATGGAACTCTCAATTATCTAATTAGAAATAAATAAATGTATAATAATTTCCCTTACAATTTTGGATTAAGTATAACTGTATTATCCGTGCAGGGGCGGAGAAAGAATACTAACCTCTGCGGCCGAGGTTGCCTGCCGTAAAAGGCGACAAAACAACCCACCCTAGCTACGTGGTAGGGCCTTGGGGCCCTACCACGGCCCGTCTGGATGGCGACCACCTTTGGTCTTAAGTATGCCGCCATAATAACGTTGTGTTGTGTTCCGGCATTAGTGACCCAAGTCCCTGTACCCTTATGGGACAGCAGCGTGTTCGCGATGCCACTGCTAAATTCTAAGCGAGCCTTCAGCCCGTCTGCTGTCCCATAGCAATAAAAAAAAACAATAAATCCTAATAAAAACATATTTACGAAACATCTAACCGAACTACAAAAGATATAAAAATACACGCGTCATTTGATCACGACCGTAGCAAACGGATTTACGGGGAAGAATACACTTTATTTTTATTCAAGGTATAAACCTTACAGTATAGATTATAAGTCTTGTAGATATTGAAAACTTCATAACAGTCTTTACTTCATTATAATCTATAGTTCGTACGCGCCAAATTTTTATCAAGTTTTTAACTTATCATAAAGACGCTGTTTCATAAAAGCAAGGAAAACCTGTTTATGTGATCGTTTTATAAATCTATAAATTCTATTTAGAGAATAAATGTTCACTAAACTTCGCATAAAATACTTGATTTACTTATAGCGCCATCTGCCATTATGGCTTTTTTTATCCCGAGGAAACCCGATCACAGGTACCACGCCAACTCCACCTTTCTACAGCCACTCGTCTGGTTAGCACGCGATAGCTAGTGGTGGTCACCGGCATACCCACTAAAATCCCGGTCACCACCCAGAGCAATGTTGTGGGAGCATCGCAGGATCGACTTTTGGTCATCACTCTACGAAAGTTTGTTAGGACAACATATTTCATATAATATTAATTCATAAGAAATCCCGGAATCTGCTTGGAGTTTCTCCTTCTGCCACACGATGTTAACCAGTGTCAAGTAGCGTTATCGAAAGTGTTAATAAGTATTAATTACTAAACGTTTATAGTAAAAGCTTTTCGCTCCATAAACAGTTATTAAGCCAAATGTTGCCAAAATGAAAATAACAGTTTAACAAAATAAAACGACCCATAAATACTTGTTAGGCCAAATCTAATTATGACCCTCACAGTTTTAAGTGGTGTTTCGATGTTAATGGTCTATGGGTTCCTCGTTTGATTTAAGGTTTTTGGTTTATGTTTATATTTAATATTGTAAATAGATATCTTGTTATGTATACTTGTTATATAATAATTTAATATATTAAATAAATGATCAAATGTCTAAAATCCATAAAAGTTATAATTTGCCAGATAATTTTAAGCAATGTTTTAAGTTATAACTTTTCGGGTTAGTTATTATATATAATAACTAACCCGACAAACGTTGTTCTGCCTTTCTTTTTGCCTTTTTTTATTGTTTACAAACAGCAAATATGCTGACGGCTCACTTAGAATTTAGCAATTACCGTCGCCTATGGGTGTTTGTAATGCCAGTGGCATCACGAACACGCTGCTGTCCGTTAAGGGGTACTGGAGCCTCAGTCACAAATGTCGGAACACAACACTAGGTTATTATGGCGGCATACTTAAGACCAAAGATGGGAAATAGCATATCCGGGTCACCGCGAACACGCTGCTGTCCGTAAAGGGGTACTGGAACCTCAGTCACAAATCGTCGTAGTCGTTGAATAGTGACGGATCTGACATATATTAAACTTTACAGGACAGCCATTTTAAAAATACACAAGCGTCATTTTACTATGAGAGTCTATCATATCCGTCATTTTACCGACTGCTTAATTTGAAATCTAAAATACATGTATTTTTTTTTAATGTAGCAATAATATTTAGACAATGTAGTATCCAAATATGGTAAAAAGTGAATTTTGTTTTTTTTTCAAATCCGACGTTATTTTACGATCTCGACGAAATGTCGGAACACAACACTAGGTTATTATGGCGGCATACTATTAAACCTGGGGTAGTTGCTCCCTAGTTAGCTTGTTTTGTCAACATTTAACGCCACGCCGACCCTGGTCGACCCTAGAGTACCACTCTGTTAATATGTTTGACTATTTATCTTTCTTTTCTCTCATCATATGCCAATAAATTATATTAAGTATTAAAAAAAATTAAGCCTTTATTGCTGGTGTCTTTTTTCGATATCAACAATAACATTTTTAAATATCGGAAAACAGTCCAGCTTGTCTTCCGACGAAGGCCCCGTTATTTTTCTTATGCCATCTTCCCACCTCTTGGTTTGTCTACCTCTGTTCCTTCCATAAGTTATATATTTTGTACAAATACGTATAAAGCATATAATGTCAAAATGTAAATGCGTATCTGCTAAGGGCTGCGGCCAATGAGCCGTGAGCAGTTAGCTGTCGACTGATCGCAGGGGCTGGGCGGATCGCACGCTGATTTATCGCTTATGGAAATTACGGTACTTCGTGGATGCCTTCCTAAGAGTTCTTCACTTTATCTTATATTCAAGATTTATTATTATACCTAGTCAGGTCATAAATTCTGTCACATGTTTAATGTAAAATAATTGTAACAAGTTTATTCATTATGTAACCATTCATATACCAAAATGAACTTAACAAAACATAGATTCTTATGACATTAAAGTTTATTCAAAATGACCTCCGTGATTTTGAATACAAGCCTTCAATATGCGCGGCCAGTCCTCTATCGCAGCACAAACGAGGTCCATGTCAATATCGGCGGCTGCCTTAATCAAGGATGTCTTGAGTGACTCCAAATTGGGATGAGGCTTTGAACACGCCTTTTCCTCCAAGTGTTGCCATATCTTGTAATCTAACGGATTCAAATCTGGACTGGAGGAGGGCCAGTCTTCGTGCCGGATGAAGTCGATTTCACGCGCCGCCAGCCAGTCTTGTGTGCTCTTCGCTCTATGAGCTGGCGCCGAATCTTGTTGGAATACCCAGTGCCTGTTATTGAACATGGTATGAGAAACAGGTTCCACAAGGTTCGTCAGGACTGTATTTTGATACACAACAGCATTCGTTTTTACACCTTTCTCACAAAAATGTACCTCTGTTAAGCCCCAATAAGAAACTCCCAACCATACCATGAGCGAGGATGGAAAATGAACTCGTTGGACACGCGGAATACGGTTGCTTGCTTCTTCACTACTGTGAGCGTACACCTTATCATTTTGTTTGTTGTAGCTCTCTTCTACGGTAAACATTTTTTCATCCGAAAAAAGAATTTCCCGATATTTTTTTCCCGCGTATCGCTTCAACAAAGCGCGGCATCTCTTCAGTCTCAGGTCCATTAGACGAGCATTCAAACGATGTCCTGTTTTTCTTCGATATGCCCGAAGCCCTAAGTCTTCATTTAACACCCTTTTCACCGTGGTTCTGCTTAACCCCATCTGAAGGGCCAACAGTTTCTGCTTACGTTTGGGATTTCTTTGAATTCGTGCCTTCACAGCTTTTATCACTGCTGGAGTCCTAACAGACCGAGGGCGACCACTTCTTGACCTATCATCTACACTAGAGTCTTCATTGTATCGTTTGATGGTACGATAAATGAATCTTTTGGTTATATTCAAATTTTTCAGTATGTTAAAAATTTGAATTGGCGCGTAACCGCAACGATGCTACGCAATAACTGCAACACGGTCTTCTTTAAACGTCCACTCCATATTTAAAAAATGAGTAAAATTCTAAAAGTATACATTTTTATTTTCATGAACAATTCGAGATTCGAATTCAATAAACTTTTTTGTGGCCAGCATTCTAAAAGAAAAGTTTTTACTGTGTGACAATACTTATGACCTGACTAGGTATAGATAGTATTTTACTTATAACATTTTTTTTATTGCTGTAGGACAGCAGACAGGCTGACGGCTCGCTTAGAATTTAGCAGTGGCATCGCGAACACGCTGCTGTCCCATAAGGGTACAGGAACCTGAGTTACACCCGGAACACAACACAAGGTTAATAGGGCGACATAAATAGAACCAAAGATGGTCGCCATCCAGACGGGCTTGAGGCCCTACCACGTAGCTAGGGTGGATTGTTTTGTCGCCTTTTACGACAGGCCGAGGTTAGTATTCTTTCTCCGCCCCTAAACGGATAAAACATTGTCGACTTTCGACGTATAAAACTATACTGTGACAACGCACACAGCGTCATCTATTCCCAAAGTAATTAAGCATTACATAAATACCCTGACTCGTATCGGAAATCAAACCAATGACCTCCGCTATGAAATAACGTGTAAAACAAAATAAACTCACAATATGTTTTCAATTCGGTAACTTATTTAAGTAAAACAAAATTAGTTAATTTACAAACCGTGTATAAGAGATATCGTGTAAAACGAGGGATAGGTTTATAACTTACGGAATGTAACGTTAGAAAATTCGTAGATTTACGTTTTAACAAACACCTATTGTGATTATGGTTGTCGAAATATTTAGAAGTACACTAAGTCTAAGTCCTGTTAAAACCTACGTTTTTCTTATTTATTTTATCAAAGCAGTGATGTGACTTTAGAAGTAAAATCCAAAATATACTAGTTAATTTTCTATTACAATTAATTTATGTCGTTAATATATAACAAGAACAGTAAAGGACCGAAAATACTTTTCTGTGGCATGTCAGAATTACAAATTCTATAATCAGATCTAAATAGTAATTCTAATTTTCTATTGTAATATTTTTCTACTTCTATCTCTCATGTCTTTTTTGAATTCAAATTCAATTGAAACATGAATAACATTGGGATCTAACTATTTTTAAATATTTATTAAAATGCAACTCTGTGATAGGACAACAATGACGTCTCAACAAGTCTAAAGCCGGATTTATATTTGTTTGACGTTTCGTGTCGTGACGCGTCAGAAGCATATCGGTTTCATACATTTAATAATGTTAGGGACACATTTGTATGTCGTGTCGTGACGCGTTCTGTCGTCTGTCCTAAATGTATGAAACCATATGCTCCTGACGCGTCACGTCAGACAAATATAAATCCGGCTTTAAAGGCTATCCGCTATTCGCAAATCGCTAACAACCGATAGCTTCTTTTGGTTTTAAAGATTAATGTTTAATTTCAGGCCCTTACCAAAGATATTAAAAGATGTATAAATCAGTCAAAAAGGTTTTCCATAAACTATTTTAGAATTTTGATTCAGTCAAGTATTAAAGAGATGTTTGACATAATCAATGTCAGTAACTGAATAAAATCTCTTAGAAGAATACAAAAATATCTACAGTAAAATAAAGTTAATGACAAAACAGTTGAAATTATGAACAAGTTCTTTGTATTGATGATGCGATAATAATGAAGGCAGCTTGCATAATTCTCTCGATTCTGATATTCATAGCGATGATGGCGGTTTGCGTGATGGTGAAGTTCGCGACAGATATAACAGTGGAAGAGAGGAAGCGGGAGCAGCTGTCTGCCAGCGGTATATACCAGCTGCACAAATCCATGGGCGTTGTTCATTTGAGTGAAATCAACCGCAATTACTCGGAAAGGTTTCCTTACGTCGCTGCTATTACGAAAAATTACTCCAAATTAAACTCTTTTTCGTGCTTTGCGAGTGTCATTCTAGGCAGATGGGTTGTAACCTCTGCACATTGTAGACAACCTGGCGCTACACATCGTGTGCTTGTTTATTCTGATTTTTCGCGAAATTTAAACCACACATATCCAATATTGTTCTGGCGGATACATGAGAAATTCAATGAAAGTTACACAATACCCAAATTTGATATAGCTGTTGCGAAATTGAATACAGATTATAATCCGTATATAGCGAAATCTTCGATATTTGATGAGCTGCAAGTAGACGATATCGAAGCCAGCGTGTGGAAGACTTTATCTACAATGGATAAAAGAGTATACCTGACTAATGATTTTGACAAATTCTATGTTAAAATTGCACCAAAACGAAGATGTTATGAGAGTTATGGAATAGAAATAGATGACAGTCTTATATGTATAGATCTATCAGAATATGAGGACTGTTTTATCCAAGAATTTGGACCTGTATATACGAGGGACAAAGTTGTTGGGATTCTAGCGGTGAAGCCCAGGGACTGTGATATGAAACTAGCTATCTTCACAAACGTGTCATACTATACAAATTGGATTTTGAAAACTACACACAGTCATTTGTTCGGTTAATTAAAACTAATTGAAGAGTTTTTATTAACATTATTTCCATTGTGAATCAAACACAATAGTTCTTTTTTTATTTATTAACCACAAAGTAGCATTGATATGACAAAGGTTTCTAGGTAGCAGCTGCTAATGCTGTCCTCAGTGTCATTGTAAATATAAAAAGCCCTTTATGTATTGATTAAATGCATTGATTTTAGTTATTAACTTTAAGATTTAGTGAATAAGACGGTTCTCCATCGGAACAAAATTTGTGGAATGTATAGCAAAAAAGTAGAGAAGTGGATGAGGAGAGATGGTTGAATTTCAGAAAATTAATAATCGTAACTAATGTACAGAAATATTAAAAGTTTATAATAACGAGATATATATATTTAGATCTGATTATAGAATTTGTAATTCTGGCATGCCACAAGGAAGTATCTTCGGTCCTTTACTGTTCTTGTTATATAGTATATTAGCGGCATACCGAGAACGACACAACATAGTTGTATTCTTTATGTAGATGATACAACAATCACAGTAACATATAATGACAGAATCTATCTTGAAAATAAAATTAATGAAGCAATTACTGACATAACGAAACGGCTACACAATAATGCTCTACAATTAAATGTTGATCAAACAAAAATAATAAAATTTTGAACTTATAATTCTGTTGACATCCGATTAAATGTACATAATGTTGAATAATAAAATTCTTAAAAAACAGATTCCTTGCATTACAGACATTAATTGGAAGAACCATGTTAAAAATGTATGTGGTAGATTAAACAGATTTGTTTTTCCTTTAAGGAAACTAAAACAAATATCATCTAGAAAGACATAATTGTGTGCTTACCATACACATGTCTTCTCAGTTGTAAGCTATGGGATTATTTTGGGGAGAAACTCGGTGGAAATCAATAAGGCTTTTACATGGTACAAAAGAAGGGCCTCAGGGCCATCACTGGTATTCACTTCTTAGAAAATTGTAGGCCATCGTTTAATTCTGTTGCTGATCGTCCTTTGCCTTGTGTATATACAAAAGAAGTATGTACGTATCTAAAGATAAATAGCCAATATTTTAAACTCAATTAAATAAACAAATTCGAAGCATTCGACATAAAGGGAAATTTGTTATTCCGATTGTAAGGTTGTCTTTATACGAAAATAATGTTTATTGTATGGCAATCTTAATTTATAATAGGTTACCAGACCATTTGAGAGTAATTGCCAGTGTCTCACTATTTAAATATATGTAAAAACAAAGAATGACTTTTAAACAAATGCTTTTACTCTGTTAGGGAATACTTCAATTGTGAATATTATGATTTAATTATATAACTGACAGTTTTTTTTATTAATGTTACATTTATTATAATATATCTTATATCTTTAAACGAGTAATTTTCCAACAATTTTCATGAAATTAAGTATACGGGGGTTTCGGGGGCGATAAATCGATCTAGCTAGGAATCATTTCTAGAAAATGTCATTTTATTCGCTTTTTTTATTGGAAGAAAAATAACAAAAATGTGACTCTTCCTGATATCTGTCGGCGAATAATAATACTATTTTTTTTAATTGCTTTAACGACACAACACTAAAGCTTTTCCAGCAGATGGCGTTGTTAAGTAACAAGAAGTCAATGAGTGTTTGCTTTGAGGTTAGACTAAGAAAATCAATTGTTAATTTCCAAAAAACACAATTTATAAAAAAAAAAATACCGAGCAAAGCTCGGTCATCCAGATATTGACTTAATAATACAACATTAGAAATTGTTTAAATTAATTTCTTATCGATTATAAAATATATGACATTGTGTGTAATAAGTGTATATCTATTGTGTATTATGAAAATATTAATCCTAATATTATAAATTCGAAAGTAAGCTTGTTTGTTTGTTACGCGATCACGCCTAAGCCGCTGAAACAATTTTGATCAATTTCGGTATAGTCATAGATTGGACCTTATAGAAGGACATAGACTCATTTTTAATTCATATGGCAAAACGTTTGCCGGTCAGCTATTTGTATATAAATTGAATAGTGTAAAATTACAAACCGATTGTGGTACAAAAATATTGTATAACCTCGTGATTACTTTTAGGCTTGTAATAAATAATTTGAATTTGAGCAGTAACTGCCTCCAATGGCCGTGGAATCTCATAGGGCCACCACTCCGTAACAGAGCTGGCTAATATCACCTAGACCATTAATTCCCAAAGTGGTCTAGGTTGACCCCCAGGGGTCCACGGGACACTCGACGGGGGATACGATGGCGCGACAAAAAATGGGGGTTCACAATTCGTAAGCGGGGGTCCACGAAAATGTATTTGCTTTTGATAATGAAGAACTAAAATGTTGGCTTGACTTCAGCTGTCAATGTAGGCAGATAATATTTTGTGTGTGTGCTTGCAATCTTGCATGAACTTGTTTGATTCTTCACCAATATAAATACAATTGCCAAGGGTAAACGTTACTCATTTGTTACAATTACACTCAGCCGCAACGTAAACTTCCACAGTAAGATCTAATCTTCACATTTTTTGTCAAGTTTTGGGAATATAGTAGAAATGTAGCTGCAAGGGGTCCCCCGGAACCAGCTAAATTTTGAAAGTGGTCTATGAGAAAAAAAGTCTGGGAACCTTTGACTTAGACGAACCAAGAAAGAGTCTTATCTTTTAGTAAATAAATATTTTAACAGTACTCGCGTCATCAACAACGTAATATTATTGAATCATTCAGCAAATGAACCTTGCACTTATCGGTCAAATTGTATCAAGATAGGCGCATGTAAACAAACGTCTTGATTTTGTCAATATTAGATAAACAATCATATTGCACTTATCGTGAAGTACAGCGTGAGAAATCGAAATAGATATCTATATAAAAGTAAATGTATGTTTGTCTCCTATAATATATTCTTAAACCCTGGATCAGATCCGACTGTGCTAACTTTAGGTCTGATCCCTTCTTGAAAAAATATCTTCAAATAGCTTGGCCTGGTCTGAGCGTAGATGCCCGTCGATTTTATATTTATGAAAAAAGCGATATAATTTTTTCACTTAATAAGGTCATCCATAAATTATGTCACACGGTAAAGGGGGAGGAGGGTATCATTGGAATGTGACAAGGGGCAGGGGTGGGGGGTCAAAAGCTTTGTGACGTCACATGTTAATATTTAAAATACTAAAACGCGAAATTTATACGTGAATAAAAAGGCCTGTCGTAAAAAGCGACAAAACAACCCACCCTAGCTACGTGGTAGGGCCTCAAGCCCGTCTGGATGGCGACCACCTTTGGTCTTAAGTATTCCGCCATAATAACCTTGTGTTGTGTTCCGGCATTAGTGACCCAAGTTCCTGTACCCTAATGGGACAGCAGCGTGTTCGCGATGCCACTGGCGTTGTAAACACCTATAGGCGACGGTAACTGCTAAATTCTAAGCGGACTGTCAACCTGTCTGCTGTCCTACTCTCGCTATGAAGTTATGTCTCACGCAACAACATTCATCTTCAAGAGCGGCGTTGTAATGTTTCTTTTGATTATTTTTAAATGCATGCTTAGAATTGAAAAATGTGTGACATCAGGGGGTTCTAAAAATGTGACAAACTGTGACAAGGACGGAAGAAGGGAGAGGTTAAAATGTCCTAAAATTCGTGTGACGTAATTTATGGATGGCCCCTAATGGTTTAAAAAAAAGAAAAATGTCAGTAGGTATTGCTTTTCTTCCATTCCATTCGATTTCAGAATATTTATCTGTTAAGTCTATACGTGTGAAGATTTAAATTAGTTTTATAACTATTAACCTTTTTAAGAATGGTCTATTCTTCTCTACATCTTCTCTTTTATCCTAAAAACTGGGAGAATGAGCTTCCACCACTCCTTTCCGCCTTTGACTGTATCTGTCGAACACAGTTGGCAAAATAACATTGTATTTTTATACATCGTGAAATCGATGAGTCACAATCTATCCCTTCTATCTCATATATCTAAATTACAATAGTTCAATAGAATTGAAATGGTATATTAATATTAGGAGGGTTCTCATGGACTCGCGATTTGTACGAATTGATAGCTGTGATTTATTGCTAGCGCCCTCAAGCGGGATCTTACGGATTTAGATTCAAATATAAGAACAACATTGATATTTCTTTAAAAGTAATACTCGTCCATTTTGTCATCAAACTTCTGCTGCAGTGCTTCCGCCTCATTATCCACTTTTTTTTATTGGTGAGGAACAGCACAAAGCGGCCATTTAATAGTAAGCAGTCACCGTTGCCTATGGATATTTGCGAAGCACACCACCGCGAACACGCTGACGTCAGACGGGCTTGCGGCCCTACCATATTATCTGTGCAGAGGCGGAGAAAGAATACTAACCTCTGCGGCCGGGGTCGGCCTGTCGTAAAAGCCGACAAAACAACCCTCCCTAGCTACGTGTTCGCGATGCCACTGGCGTTGCAAACACCCATAGGCGACGGTAACTGCTAAATTCTAAGCGGGCCGTCAGCCTGTCTGCTGTCCTACAGCAATAAAAAAACCATGTAGCTATTTTATCGCTTTTTATTGCTAAAGTTCATGCACATCACCTGATGTGAAGTCACTTCTTGGATTCTTGAATAGTGGACGGTAAGATATTACTGTACATGAAACTAAATAAGACGACTTCATCCTGTCCTTATCCTACATCTCCTCCAACTTTCCATTGGGTTCTAATATCTAGCATCTGCTTTATTAAATGGGGTATTCCCTTCGCATTTTAAGGATATACTAGCTAGACAAGGCGACTTCCACTAAAAAATATATTTTTTCAATCAGAATTCGTTAGAATGCATTTATAATAATCAGTTTAGTTTTTCGTGGGTGTGGCTCCAACGTCTTAGGAATTGATTTTGCCAATATCCAAATAAAATGTAAAAGTGACTGATTTAGTGGAAATATTATAAACTAGCAGCCCGTCCCAGCTTCGCACGGGTATTTAATAAAAAATTAAAAACCTTTCTATTTTTTTCGGTCTCGGGGAAAAACCTCTCTTGACGGGTTCCCCCGGCCCGGGGGGATCGAGGGATATAAGGGACTCCGGAAAAGATGTTCGACCATCCGACTACCCACTAAAAAACCCCGCTGTTCTCCTATCGCCTACGCCCGGGCCCACGGATATATGGCCTGCCGATCTCGTGGCCCGGGCCGACGCCGGCCCACGCTTTGTCTTAAAGCGGGCCCCTTCTAAAGTGCTGGCGCCAAGGGGTCAGGGTTTCGTCCCCCCGGCGCTCTCTTGTAACAACTCTAGGAGTTGAGGGGGGCTGCGGAACAGCACGCGGCCTTCTCCCTCGCGGCAATAGTGCGGGCGGCGGATCCTCCCCCGAGGGGCCGCCCGCGGCCGCTTTCTACGGCAGCCGGAGATCGTTGCCCGCCCTCCGGCGCCGACGACTCGGCCTACGTTGGCGGGAGGGGAGTGCGCTGGCGGACTCTCGCTCCCGTTCCGCCGCCTCTCTTGCAGACACTACTGCCTCGCAAAAGGAGGCGGCGGCCGTCCATCCAGGATCGCCCCCGACCATGGACAGAACCAGGGCCGGGAGCGACAGGTCCGCGGCCAATTCCGGACGGGACTCACATCCCCGTCGCGTGCTAGTCAGGCGTGGGTACGACTACCAGACGACACTCCAGAAAAAGCAGAGTCGCCTGACGTCGTAGCCGGCCCAGCAAGACCAACCGACAGCGAGGATGCTATTCCCGCCCCGGGAACACTCTCTGTGCAGGCGCAGTCGAAATAGGAATGGTTTCGACTACCAAATCAGGTCCCAGGGTAGAACCCGGGACCCCAATCAGTATTCGCAACCATCCCACCGGGGACCACGCCACGAAAAGAGAGCTAAGGAAAGGGTGTAAGAGGTAGACGGAAAGAAAGGTAGGAGGACTCTGTCGCCTCGAACGGAGAGGGGAGTGAAGCGACGGATGCTCGGGCACCTCGGGTACGCACACCCGTGCACTCCTCGGACAGAGGAGCGCCCCTGAGGGCAAACCCTTCTATTTGCGTCAGGTTACTAAAAAAATAAAATTATAAAGAAAATTTGAATATTATTATTTCTATGAGCTATTATTATTTTAATGATTTTTTTGTTATTACTTTTTATTTATTTTTCGTTATTTTTTAATAAGTATTCTAATTTTTGTAAAAACCCCAGTGACGCACGCCTACATTGCTTATGGTGCTGTCTAGCTAGCCGAACAGGGTGAGCGGCTACCACGCAACATTTTTCTAATACTTACATTTTTAAACTCGTGATATCTTTCGAATGGAATATCCGAATTGAATAAATCAAAAAGTTATATGAAGGTAGTGAAGCCGTTTTGAATATGAAGTAATTTATTTTGATAAGGATTAATACCAAGATCCAAATAAAGAGCCTTTTCTAGGGCCGGCATTTCAATTAAATTTTTAAAATAAAAAAAACACTTATTGTGGCATAACTATAATAGTTAGATATATGCTGTCGCGACACTTTTTGTAGATAATGATGTGTTCTGCAAAGTTGTAGTACATTATTTTATTCTATCATCAATAGTTTTCGCAACGCACGCGATTTAAATAATATTTTAGGTAATTTTTTTACACTTTGGGTTACATTATTGGAGTTTTAGTAAGGATCCATAATTTTTTTGAAAATATAATATAGCCTATGTCACCCGGGGATAGTGTAGCTTCCCAACAATGAAAGAATTTTTTAAATCGGGTCAGTAGTTTCGGAGCCTATTCAAAGCAAACAAACAAACAAACAAACAAACAAACAAACAAACAAACAAACAAACAATCAAATCTTTCCTCTTTATAATAGTAGTTATAAATAATGTATTAATGTATACATCTGACACATATAAAGTGGAAAATTTGTCATAAATTACAACGAATTTGACTTATTGAATGAGAAACATTTTAGACCTTTAGTTGAGTGGTTTGATTATTAGCCACGACTCAAGGTTCGATTTCAGCAGGAGTAAATATGTAAGGATTTCCCCCACGTCTCCCCTCAAATTTAAATTTGTTGACCTTATTGATTATTTTTGTTTTTATTGGGCTCTTAGCTCAGAAAAGAAGATTCACGAAATTTTCAGTACAGTACTTAGAGTTCCGTTGTAAAATAGTAGTTTAGAGCAATCTAATAAATAAACAGCTTTTCGATTCTATTTCCGAGAGATTAATAGATCAAGTAAAGTAGCAAAAATAAAAAAAAATCGCGAAGGTACCGCGTTGAATAGAAGACAATGGCCATTTGCCTGCCTACTGGGTTTTAGAGAAAAATAATCTGTATATAAGGATTTGAAAGAAAGAAAGAAAGAAAAATATTTTATTGGTCAAGAAGATCAAACATATAAGATGAAAAATAAATTATAAAACATTAATGTATTGTAAATGCCTGTCGCTTCTCCAACCAATAAGGTCAGCCCTCAGCATTATGCCATGTTGGGATACATGGCGCTGTTTTTCAGTGCCAACCTTTATAATAATCATAGTTGACCCACGTTTCTTCATAAAAACCCATATTTTTTGCTTTTAATGATTTTATATACCAACAATATATTATTTTTTTATTATATCTGTTTCATAATATCATTTTGCATATAGAATAATATTACAAACATTACATATATCATACTATAATAATTTATAGATTTCAATAATTTATTCACAAATGTATAATATTATTTAAGATAATAAGCTCTTATAGCGGCCGGGAGATACCCGAAGCGCGCCACGCGTGGCAGGCCGCCCTCGCGATACTCGCCACCCGGGACTCTCCTTCAGTCATAATACTCTGCCGTTGGCAGTAGGCAGTCGCTTTATGACCGCACGCGATCGAGAACGTAAAATAATATAATAAAATGTCCTTTTATTGTTGTAAACGTTTCATCGATATTTCAAATAAATCAGTTTAAAATGCACCTGTCGTTTAACATACGCAAACCCGGAACCACACACCACACTCTAAATTACTCTAAATAATTTTAATTCTATTTCACACTAGATGGCGCTGATTTTAAAATAATTAAATTTTTAATTTTACTATGCATTTAAGTGTAGCTAAAGTTGTATCTGATTATTACGCTCATTCTTATATTAGCTTTAACCTGTAATCCGTCTTAATGAAAAACAAATCATAATGTCAAGTTCCAAGGTAATAAATTCAAGTCCAAATCAGATCACTATAATACCTATCTAATAAAAACAAATCTAACAAACAATCATAAAAATCATCTAAAATATAAATAATTGTTGCCCTTCCCGACTGATTCTATATTTAGATTGCTAACGGATGTCTCAGATAAGGATAATGTACCCATCGATCAATATTGTTCTGAACGAAGCCCACGCATTGAGCAAATCTCCTCTTATGGTCATATTGGTTCGGTTCTGTTCATGACATAAGTTCAATTATTCAACAAAGTTATCATTCTCAGTTCGTAAAATTACAAAAATATCGATGACTCAGTCATCTCTCGATTGTGCGAAAACATCTCATCATTCTCATGTACTCATGGTGAATCAGCTGCGTCGAAAAATCAATACAACAAGGCTTGATTGAATTAATTTGCTATTTACTCAGCAGTGGCATCTTTATACGACATAAAAGTAACGTACTATAACGCTGTTGTTTTTATATTAGATATTTTATTAATAATTCAAATAAAATTAACAAGTTTCTAGTCTAATTAGAGCTAAAAACTAAATTTACCTCCAACGTGAAGTTAGCCGCAGGTGTACACTGCAGTGCAATGAAAGCGCATTAGATGGCGCAGTTGTACTCGTGATGTTGTTACATATCGTATGGGCGTGTGAGTGCTTGTGTAAAAATTATGTGTTTTGTGATATTTTAAAAGCTAATGAAGACTAAAAACGGTGAGTTTAGTGCTGCAATAACTTATTCTAACCCCCTTTAACAACATAACGTTGTGAAGAGCTCAGAAAACATGTAGGAAGCGCAAATTCGGACATCTGAGCGATCAGATGTATAACCCGACTGAATTAGGTCTCGCCATTTGTGTTGTACTTCGTACCCAATCCAGGTCGCCTTAATTTAGTCGGGTTATATTCCCGCCATCTTGTACGAGAAGCTTTCAGGATTTCATATTTATATATCGATCGTGAGCTTTCTGTAACCTAATTTTCTCGTTATTTCAGCTTTACATGAACGGTAACGGTTGCAAACTGTTTAAAATGGACACCCCGTTTAGAATTTCATGCATTATGCATGCTTTTATCTTTTGTTGACATAGGCTTTTTAATTTATCCTGAAGAAATATTCAGTCCGCAAGAAATATGGATGGAAGCTTACTCAATTTGATTAGTTAATTAAACAAAACTAATTGGTATTAATGAATTTAGTGATTGGATCGATGTCCTTGTTGCGCCTACCATTATGACATCAGAAAATTTAAATAGATTTTTTTGTTTCTAAACTTCTTCATCTTTCTCATTGATCGTTGATCGTAGATGATGGTTGGTGTTATATTTACTACTCATACAACATAAAACTACATTTTGTATATTTATTCCATGTAGCCTAGAGATTATATTTTTATATGACATAATATTCCAGTTTTGGTTACAACCCAAACTATTTGTATGATAAACATTATAATCATATATTATTCATTATGAGATTGTAATTAAAATATTATTTATTTAAATTTATCTGATTAGCAAGGACAACCTTATTTATTTACTGTAATAAAATATTAATATGGTTGATGTGATTACTTGTTATAGGTGTTAAGTAACTGTTTGCCTAAACTGCTGAACCAATTTTGATGAATTTTGGTATTGAGATAGACTGGACCTTGGAGAAGCATATTATAGGCTTTTTGTTGTGAGAATGAAACTTGAAGGGGTGAATGTAATTCTGTTTTTTTTATTTTATTTATATGGCAGAAGAATGTTAGCTGGGTTATCTAGTATTTTGTATAATATATAATGTAATAAAAAATTAATAGTGGAAGCTAAAATATATATAATAGGAACAAACAAGTGTGGTTATGATAACCCAAAAAGTTACGTCCTATTATATCATAATGTATAGTGATAAAATACATATAGTGATAGAAAAGAGTGGAAAAAGTTAGACGTAGCCTTTACCCAAAAAGGGGCCTTATAAAATAATAGTTGTGATAATTAATTTTTAGTAACTAAGAAAAATTCTATAAAATAATCCATTCTATGTACTACAAATTCTATTAAATAAATCTAAAAACAAGTAATCAAAACCTGGACAGTAGGTTTGGGTATAGGATGTTTTCCTCTGGGAAGAATGTTTTCTTTATATATTTTCCAGCTTTGTTTTCAAGATCTTGGAGTAGTGTATGATGTATTATTGGGGATTATTGAGAAACTAGCCATCCCCACCCGCTTTGCTAGTTGGATAACAGAAAAAAGTAAATCGAAAAAATATGAGAAGTTTTCATATGCATGCAGGCTACACCGTTTGCCCCCACTTCTCCGTGGCAAGAAAACACCCAATCACTGAATATGTAGAGCTTATAAAAATCATTGTTGCTTAAAACTTTAATAACTTTGTATTAAATAATCCAAGTGCCAAGGAAATAAAACTTGGAAAATTTAATTGAAATCTATCCAGTAGTTTTGCCGTAATGCGCGCATAACTACAGACCTCTATTATTTTATTTATATAGATAATGTACAACTTAGTGTTTACATTGACATTTAATAAATGACTGACAAAACTTGTTACTACCTTGTATTATACTAAATATTATTTCAGCCGATCACGCCCGCTTCCCTAGGTGAATAACAGGCAAAAGTAAATAAAAAAAATGAGAAAAGGTCAATAGAATCCAAAAAAGAAATAGCCTATAACCATCTACGAAAATTCCGGGTCGAATGGTAGTCTTATCCCTATATGCTCAGTAGTTTTGTTGTGACAATGCATCAAAGGAACCCCATTTTCCTCATATATTTTATGTGATACATTACAAAGTGAAAACATTTCTGAATCACAATAATTGATTCATTTCATACTTGGGGATTTTTTCTGTCATTAATAGTGTTTTAGATTTATTCTAAGTTTTAGTTTTTAGCTATATCACTGTTTGTTTTCCAAATAAAATAAAAAAATAAATAAAATAAATAAAAAAAGCTGGATGGGAAAAGCAAAGGACCTGGATTTGTGGTGCGAACTTAGGGAGGCCTACTTCTAGCAGTGGATAACGAATGGATGATGATGTATCATATAAATCAATCTTTGGCCCTGAGCCAGTTGCATGTTAAATCCATTTGTTTAATATACAGTTGACCAAATTCTTATCAAATCTGTCTAATTACTTAAGCTATTAAATATTTACCTATTGTACTATTTGAATACTCCAAATACATAAATAAGGAAATGATAATTATTAGTAATAATCTATTTTAGCCATGTATATTTAACACTTAATGGACCAGTCCTTTTTGAATCTGCCTCATTCTAAGTACTGGCTTCGTTGCGCACACATTTACTTCCAGCACAGGTCAATATGTTGTCCTTTTTCCTTTAAAGGTACAGGGACTTGAGTCACTAAAGCCGGAACATAACACAAAGTTATTATGGCGGCATACTTAAGACCAATGGTGGTCGCCATCCAGACGGGCTTGGGGCCCTACCACATAGCTAGGGTGTATAGATGCCTTTTAGGACAGGCTGACCACAGAGGTCAGTATTCTTTCTCCGCCTGCACGGATAGAATGTGTGTATAGTGAATGTAAATTTCATTAAACTCTATAATTAAGTTCAAATGCTTACTTCAGAATCATAAACAAAATTATATCTTTTGTACTGTGCAGGGTCAGAGAAAGAATGGTGACCTCTGCGGCTGAGGTCAGCCTGTCGTAAAGGTGACTAAACAACCTAAGCCAGGTGGTAGGGCTTCAATCCTGTCTGGATGGCAACCACCTCTGGTTTTTAGATATGCCGCCATAATAACCTTGTGATATGTTTTGGCATAAGTAACCAGGTTCTGGTACTAATTGTGCATGGCAGCATGTTAGCGGTGCCCCTGGCGTTGCAAATACCCATGGGCGACGGTAACTGCTAACTACTATGTGGGCCGTCAGCCTGTCTGCTGTCCTAAACCAATAGATCAAATATTCAATGATTTTCAGTTGAAATTAGCAAAGATTTGTTCCTCATTCCAGATACCTTATTATGAACCCATTATCATAAATATATATGAATAATATTATCAATTCTATTTATTCACACATTGACACAATATAAATCATTATGAATTAATTACAATAACAATTCCACTGCTTTGTATTCATATTTTATGTGAATATAGTTATAGCAGCATATAACTATGTTGTATATTCTGAATTTATTTTTATCCTCAGAGTAAAGTAGCCTGTTATTCCTTAACCCACATTGTAGGGGGTCAGCACATGTTCCTTCAACTCCTCTGTTAGCTGTCATCTCAAATGTCATAAGTTTGATAGTAAGTTTTGCGAATGTCTACGGACATTATACTTGTAACATGAACACCAATAGACTCACTACGAAGGAAGGAAGCCAAAGACGGTGCGAAGTAAAGAATAAAAAGTCTCAAAGCAGACCTCAAGCACCAAAGTGGATATATTTGGGTTGAAATAAATATTCATTATAATCGGGACCACAATGTGTTTGTCTTTTAGGAAATCCAGATTGACTTGTTATGTAAAATACCCCCCACTTTATTATATGACAGGTTGTAAGGGATTTATCGCTAAGATGATGGTTATATTTACAACACCAGACACAATGCTGCTGGTGTTAAAGGAAACCATAGAAAAGATGGATAGTTTGTATAAAAGACATGTTAAAAAATTAAACCGCCGAAAAAACTGACAAGCAAAAAATAATAAACCTTTTTATTAACCTTAATAACTAAGTTCTTAAACTAATGTAAGTATACCTAAGCAATTTTGAGTCGGCGCCAGTGCCCTCACGTGTGTGCCCGTTCGGGTTGCTGTCTCGCTGACATTAACTTCGTAAACGCTCGGCATTTTCCGGCGAATGGGCGTGTCACGCTGCGCCGCTGCCGCGCAACACGCTTTACGTAATTAATTAATCTGCTTGTTTGGCGCCGCGCCGACTCAAAATTACTTAGGTATACTTACATTAGTATATATACTAGCTGTGCCCGCGACTCCGTCCGCGCGGAAGTGACTTTGGGCAGCATTTTTTGGATAAATCTTATGGGTTATTTTGGATTACAAACCCTATAAACCCTAAAATATAAATAAATGAAGTATGCAAACAGTGTTATCGAATGCAACTGATATTACATCATGCGCCTCCGGAATACGTGCGTTCGAACCTACAAAGTCCAGCCTAAGCTGAACCCTATTTCATATGATTGATGATATAAATCTGAGGTCAACTTAAATTGGAATATAACATTTCCGAAACTTATCATTTTAACAAAAACTATTTTTTTTTTCTAAAATAAAAATAGCCTATCTTACTCCTTGTTGCATAAGCTATCTGCCAGTGAAAGTCTCGTCAAAATCGGTGCAGCCGTTTCAGAGATTAGCCGGAACAAACAGACAGACAGACAGACAAAAATTGTAAAAAATGTTGTTTTGGTATATACAATGTATACGTCCGAATACACTTAGTAAAAAGTGGTTATTTTAATATTACAAACAGACCCTTCAATTTTATTTATTTCTATAGATATTATACGCGTCGATTTGAGAACATCCTCCGTTTTTTTTCGTCGGTTAAAAAGAAAGAGTGGATGTTCAGATAATGAACCCTGCGGTTATCGTCATAGGCTCATGGATGCGGACTGGATGGCAATCACCAATGGTCTCTAAATATGCAGCCATAATAACCTTGAGTTGGGGGAAAAAACTCGTCTTAAAATCTAGTAACTAGTAATAAGGAATAACTAGCTCCACAGATAGTAGAATTTGTGAATATAAATGAATATAACCTAGACACCAAAAGTATTTATCTCAAGTAAGGTTAAGTTTATCGCGACTCAAAAATGGAAAGCCGAGCGAGTTGTCCGACCTTCGATAACACGGTTCAAATGCAGTGCAATACATAAGCGAAGGCGTTTTAATAGGTCTAAAAATGTGTATTAGGTAAAGTTGAATTTTAAATACATGATAAATGAATATACTTAGACAATGCCATCTAATTAGTTCCAAAAACAAGTAATTATTACCTTTTATTTATAATTGTTCTGTTCGTTGATCGTTGTAACTGAACTCCTTCAAATGGCAATACCCTATTTTGATGATATATGACAGAACAACGTTTGCTGAGTCAGCTTTGTAATTTACTTTTATAAATAAACTAGCTGTGCCCGCGACTCCGTCCGCGTGGAATAGTGACTTAGGGCAGCATTTTTTGGATATATCTTATGGTTTATTTTGGATTACAAACCCTATAAACTTTAAAATATAAATTATACAAACTGTGTTCGAACCTATAAAGTCCAGCCTAAGCTGAACCCTATTTTATATGATTGATGATATAAATCTGAGGTCAACTTAAATTGGATTAATAAAAATCTGAAACTGATCACTTTTAACTAAAACCATTTTTTTTCTAAAATAAAAGTAGCCTAAGTTACTCCTTGTTACGTCAGCAATCTGCCAGTAAAAGTCCCGTCAAAATCGGTCCAGCCGTTTCAGAGATTAGCCGGAACAAACAGACAGACGGACAGACAGACAAAAATTGTAAAAATGTTGTTTTGGTATATGTACCGTGTATACATCCAAATGCACTTAGTAAAAAGCGGTTATTTTAATATTACAAACAGACCCCCCAATTTTTTATTTGTATAGATATATACATATTACACGTAGACTCGAGACGGGAATCGCACCCGCCTGCACAATTTCACTCGATTCTAGATTAAAGTTTTTTTTTAATTTCCCCGCTTTAACATTTACGTTTGTAAGTATCACCTAGATTACATCAGCGCCGAAATTAGCATGTCAGTGTCATCGATGCAGTTCATCGTGCTTGACCTAGTTCGTGTACCTACCATTTAAAGAATTAGTCCGAAACTGGTGCACTCTATAATGCTTTATTGTATAATACCATATTTTAGGGAGATAACAAGGGGCTGTCCATTAATCACGTGAGGCTTGAAGGGGGGGGGGGGGGATGAGGGAGGGGTCCATAAAAAACACGAAATATCACAAGGGTGTAATAATATATCACGTGTATTTATTTTTTCGGCAAACGCGTACAAAATCGAATTTAGCACTGTGCCAACAACTGTCTTGCAAGATGCTTATCCAGTTACCTATTGGTGTTGAAGAAAATCTTCTAATCCGTGGTTCGACGATACTGTACTTTAAATTATGTTCATTGTTCATGTATTACTATAAAAAAGTTTTTCGCATTTCTTTCAATAGTTTTATGTCAGTCAAAAACAACCTGCAACCTTTCTGTCTACCTCTAAACGTTATTATTGTGGTCTTTAATTTTCTATAATAAAATTAGATGATACTTAAAATTAAGATCCTTTGTAGGTACTAAAAATACACGTGATATAGGGGAGGTAGTCTTAAACCTCACCATGTATCACCAAGGGGGAGGGGGTTTCTAGAAAGTCGTTAGGATAAAGGTTTCTCCAGTACACCTTTAAGGAGTGGGATCAGTTACCGTTACCATTATGTTACAGCGGTTCCAATTATAGAATGGGCGGCAGATCTACATAGATAGGAGTCGTCTAGGTCTAGGCAGGGAAAGTCTAGTATATTATAAATTCCCGACACAAACACGTTTGTTTCTCCCCGGAGTCCGGCGTGGTACTGGTAACTCTGGCCCCCGGGGATAGAAAAAAACGCTATTATTAACTCTACGAAGTAAATACGGTTTACGATGTTGTAGTTATTGAAATGAGTTCATCGCTCTTACGTAATTCCGATTCCAGTTTTCGGATGATAGTATTTTGACACAAATACAACCGAGGGAACGTGGTATTAAGGGTAAAAATGCAATTTAGACTATAGCATTTTTTTTTGCTGTAGGACAGCAGACAGGCTGACGGCTCGCTTAGAATTTAGCAGTTACAGAATCGCGAACACGCTACTGTCCCATAGGGGTACAAGAACTTGGGTCACTAATGCCGGAACACAACACAATGTTATTATGGCGGCATACTTAAGACCAAAGGTGGTCGCCATCCAGACGGGCTTGAGGCCCTACCACGTAGCTAGGTTGGGTTGTTTTGTCGCCTTTTACGACAGGCCGACCCCGGCCACAGAGGTTAGTATTCTTTCTCCGCCCCTGTACGGATAAAACTACATGTTATATTTAAATTTCGATAACTACATATTATATTTAAATTTTTTTTATATGTTTCAAGACTAGTCTTCAAAACTAGACGTAATCATTTTCGCAAGATTTTTTTACACACACTGAAACCTTAAAATGTATATTAGAGGAAATATGAAAGTAGTAACAGTGTTTGAAAAACTTAAAAGTAACAGACTAGCGTGGTTTGGATTATTGGGAAGGAAGAATGCCATATAACAAGGACAATGATGGAAATGAGAGTGGATGCATAAAAAGAGTAGAGGTAGACAAAAAAAAAAAAAGATAATACGGCCAAAAAAAGTGTGAATGTTAAGATGACGGTTAGCAGAGGAGAGTAGAAAAACATGTGCCGACCCTATATACCGGGAAAAGCGCAGGAAGAAGAGATGAGCGGTGACTAAAAGTTGATGAGTTCCGACAAAAGGCGGTTGCTGCCTTTGTTGGCTGGCGCAAAGACATCCGCCGTAAAGTTGAAACGGTACACGATCATGTCGTCTTCTCAGTCCAGCGTGGACTCCGAGGGGACTTCGATTTCCCAGTTTCAATTGTGTTCCGGCATTAATAACGCAGGTTCCAATATCCCTATGTGGTCAGCCGTGTGTTCGCGGTGCCTCTAGCGTCGCAAACATCCATAGGTGATGGCAACTGCTTTTGTTAAGTGGACAGTGAGCCTGTCTGCTGTTCATCAAAAAAAATAATAATAATACTGTCCGGCGAAGATACACACCAAGGCCTTAAATTAATGAATAAATAATTGGTGACCTGAAATACTTAAAAAACAGTTTATTATAATAACATTGATGTCCACAAATAACTGTCGGATGACTCAATGGTTGATTAGTAATGACTAAGCCCTGGTGCAATGGCGTTTGCGGAAAATAATACCGTAACAACTAGATGAAAAAATATTTTACTAATGATAGCATGTCAAACAAAACCGCGTCAAAATATTACTTCGTGCGGTATTTTAAAAATGTCGTCATAAAATAATAAGAGTAGCCGGCAAACGTTTTTCTGCTATATAAACACATCAAAAAAGTCTAAGCAACATGTACTAATTTAAATTTTAGGACAGTGGATGAGCCGCTGTATGGACGAACTTCCTGAATACACCTGAGCCTTCAGTATTTTCGGGCCGACGGTACACTCGCACTCTTCTTGTATCACGCCTAAACCCGAATCGCGACTCATCGGAAAACATAATTTTATCCCATTGTTCCTGGGTCCATATTCTGCGTTCTCTACACCATTCATTTCGAGGAGCGCGATTCCCGTGACGTATCGGTGGTCACCTAATTGGGCGTCGAGCTCGTAGGCCGTACTCATGCAGTCGATTTCGCACAGTTTGGGGATTTCATCAACACCACTTGAATTTTGTAGCCTCATACTTATCTCTCGAGCGATTAACATCGGCTGGCGTCTTGCAGTCAGTTGTATGTACCGGTCTTGTCGAGTGGTTGTACTCCTTTTACGGCCTGGATGCTGTTCAGCGGGTTCCCTTGTATTATTGTAGCGCTGCCAAAGACGACAAATAACACTTCTATGAATGCCAAAATGCCGAGATACCAGAGATTGATTACTTCCCGCTTGCAACATCCCTACAGCTCTTTGCATTTCATTTGCCGTCAAATGACGTCGCTCCATTACGTAAAGAATATCTAACAATTCAATTTTGTCGCTACCTTTATTTAAATGGTTGGTAAAAGTATAAAATCAAGACTAAACGTAGCAATAACCAATTTTTTTTACAACCAGCCAGTATGTCATCAATAACAAAAAAGTTTACATACCTACGCACTTTGAGTGAGTAAAGACTTAGAAATTAAAAGTATAAATGGTAAATTTGTAATATCATGCATGTTGTGTAGACTTGTTTGATGTGTATAAATAATAAAAAAAAAAAAAATCACGTTCACCACTATTTCACCCCTTTTCAAATTTCATTTTTGCGACAAAGTAGCCTATGTCCTTCTCCAAAGAAATTGATCAAATTGGTTCAGCGGTTTATGTGTGAAAACGTCACAGACAGAGTTACTTTCACATTTATAATATACTAGCTGACCCGGCAAACGTTGTTCTGCCATATAAATAATAAAATGTCAAAAAATTAAAAAAAAATTTTTGGGGGTGGGTCACCCCTAACATTTAGGGGGATGAAAAATAAATGTTGGCCGATTCTCATAGATACCGGATAAGCACAAAAAATCACTAACTCAATTTAGTTATCTGCCTACTACCTACCCCCTAAGAACGATGGCGTGATTATTTATAGCCTATGACCATTTCTAGGTTATCATCTATCACCATACCAAATTTCATCAAAATCCGTTCAGCCGTTTAGGCGTGAAAGAGGAACAGACAGACAGACAGACAGAGTTACTTTCGCATTTATAATATTAGTATGGATTAGTATGGATAATAATTTATGTCGAATATCAAACTTGTCGCCATTTTGATGGTAATTTCTCCGAACGGCCTGGCTTGCGTTTTTAGCCTTCATCAAAGAAAAAGTATAAAATATAGAGTATTTTCTCTTTGCTGGTGTCCATCTTTGACGCGAGCTCAAGCGAAACTGAATCAACCAAATCACAAAACACTGTCAGTGAAGCTTTTTTTTAGTACGAAATCTCATCTTCGAAACGCCACCTAGCGCGACCCAGTCGGAATTCTTCAGCGCGAGATACAGATTACTAATCTATTGGTAAAATAATGCATTTCTTTTTACTTCTACACTACGCTACACCTATTATCACCGCGGCCGGCAGCATGTTGAGAGTGCCGCTGGCGTCGCAAATATGTATAGACGAAGGCAACTGCTTGCTATATTAAGCATACCGTAATCATGTATTCTGTTCCATAGCAATTAAAAAAAAATAGGACCGGTGTATTTAGTTGCGAGCCTAACTTTATTAACTCACTTCGAGCGTATTTAGGGCTTAATAGGAATCCTGGTAATGCCAATATTAGGGGTCAACAAGCCCTAGTAATTTATTTATGAGGATAGCTGTGTACTGACACATAACTGAGTAATTACATATAAAATTAATAATAATAATGATTATTAGGGCCACACAGTTAATTAAACACAACTGAGTTTCTCTGTAACAAAAGATTTATTATGTTAATAACTTACATGTAACAATAACCTACGAATTGAACAACAATATAAAACTTGAATTTACCTGTAATAAAAGAAACGACATTTAATGTTAAATCACGGTGTCGATCCTAAAACCATTAGTTTAATTGTCAACTTTATAATTGCGTTATTGGAAATTAATATGTTAAACAATTATTATTTTTATGAAAAAATGCTGTCTCATCACATGACGTTTAGTTGCCATAGACTACCGACTTTTTACCATAGACTGTATGAAATAATAATTATCTATCAATGTATATATCGCTGTCACGGTGACGTTTGATGCGTGGGAATATTTAAATTAAAAAGAAGGAATTACATTTTCCTTTACATATATTTACCGTGTAGATTACATTATATTGGAATACAAATCCTTATACCTGAAATATATATATAATTATTATTAATTTACATATAAACAATACAACTAACACCATTAATTACACATAAACACGAATAGTTTTCCCCAAACATGGCCCTCGTAATGGTTTTGAATGGAATGACATTAGCGTTACGTCACCCTCGTGACGTCATACGATTGTGGTCACGGCACTGTTTTGGATGCGCGTGCGCACGTGACCCAAAGTATGTATTATTCATCAATGCATTTACGACTGCACTTAATAGTGTTGTAAATAATAAACTGCAAACATTATCTTGAAAATCAACAAAGAATGACACTTATCTATAAAGCCGTAAAACACGACATGGATTATTACATTTAGGATACGAAGGTCAGCATTCGTCCTGGTAAAATGGAATTTAACTATATTCCTTATCTTATGACTTCTTGTTCATGAAAAATACGCTTCACACAATGGTACATAAAGATGTAGAAGCGCAGAACTTCGGTTCTCTGACAGGGCTCAAGATCTGTACCTCAGGTTTCGATGCGACCGCCATCTAAAGGCACATTCCTTAATAATATTGACGATGTCCAGCCGATCTCGAAGGACGAGGACAAGAAGGGAATGTACGGAGGTTGAGTCTTTGTAACTTTAAATATTAAATTTAAATAAATTTATTTTATGACTGGCAAGTAAATGCCTAAGATAACTAAGCCCTTTTTGGTTTCTTTGAATAACTCTCAAGTATCACATATATGCATAAAATTATATGATCAACCAATGTAAATGAAATTTATTTTAAATAAAAATTATAAAATAATTGTATATATAAGGTCTACCAGAAATGTATATTATAAAGGTCTACCGGAAAGTTCTGTCCATTTTTGGAATAAATGAAAATTCATGCGGCACCAATCTTGAATATTTCCACACCAATCCTATCTTCCGAATATGGTCCGAAATGATTTGCTGAGCTGAATTAAGCCTATATGCGATCTCCGATGTTGTCAGGAAAGGATCTTGCTCCAACACCCAGAATGTTGCTTATCAGAAAAATCAAAATCACCTGTTTCAACATTTTCGTACCACCTTCTGCATATCCTATCAGAACCTGTACTTTCACCAAACACGTTCATTAAATTTCGACATGCTTCTGTAGCATTTATCCCTTGTTGAAAATTCGTACAAAATATAGTGGCGTAGAAGAATTTTATCAGTAGCCATGGTTACACTATCATTTCACACTTTAGACTAATGTGATTTAACTTTATTATAGTCAATTTGCTACGTCAGTATGTAATGTATACTTATGATTAAGCGATAAAAATATAGAACCGAACGTGCACCAAATAAACTTGTGCTTACGTATCGAAACTTGTTGTAATAGAAACGGACACAACTTTCCGGTAAACCTATTATATTATTATATAATATATTGCTTACTCCAAATCAAGAACTTAATTAATTTATTGAATAAATTAATAGTTAATGTAGTGAAAATTTGTATGACACTTGTTTCTAATAAGGCGTCAATGGGTATTCAAGCGTGTGACACTACATAATGTGAGGTAAATCCCTCGAAGCGTGTAAGCCACGCCAAGAATGATCTTCCACGTGAATGGCCGGTGACATTTTCCGCTTTCCCTGTTTACTGAATCACGCCAAGTCACCAGTGGTGGGCGGTACGTCTATAGACGTTCTTCAAGAACGTTACCTATAATAATAGCCTAGATTATGTTTGATGATCTACAATTTCTTCAACTTTATTACGTAAAAAAAGTATATAAGGCAAGTGTGAATGGAAATGTTCGAAGAAGTAGATCTAGGCGGACGTTTCGAGACCAGATCAGGGACGTCTTGAAAAAAGGCCAGGTCAAGAGTAACCTAAACCGAAGGGCATGTATGAAGGGAATAATGAAAGTGGACGAAGCGAAACAAGTATGTAAGGATCGTAGCAAGTGGAAAGAAGTGGTCTCTGCCTACGCCTACGGGAAAGAGGCGTGATTATATGTATGTATGTATTTATTACGTAATATTATAGTTTTAACACCAGTGCATCTAGTAGCTAGTTTTAATTCGTAAAATAACTGATGCTTTTTTTAAAGGTTATATTTATTGTCTTATATGATTTAGTGACAGAATGAGCTCAGTGCTACGTCTTGATATAAGTCTATGTCCTAGCTGTCCACTTCAGGAGGTTTTTAAATGTTAATGGACAGCAGACAGGCTGAGTTACCTCACCTATGGATGTTCCCGACGCTAAGGACACCGCGAACACGCTGCTGTCCCGTAGCGTACAGAAGCCTGGGTCACTAATGACGAAACTATTCAGACTGGATTGGGGCCCTACCACAGGCCGACCCCGACCGCAGAAGTTAGTTTACTTACTCCGCCCCTGCACGGATAAAAAGGAGGAGGGAAGGAAATGTTAAATTAAGCGACCTCGAATACAAGAAGCATCTTGTATTAGTTTTTGCCGATTTTAGGCCATACAAGTTGCACTTGTTTTGAACTCGTATTTGTGAACGAATCGTATTGTCGACTCGCAAATATACAAAGAAAGTCACCCTATTACTCGCGTTTGCTCTTTTAGTTCGTAACCAAGCGGCAACGTTGGGACATCGTAAGGTTGTGTCGCGTGGGCAACCGGCCCACTCGCACCGGATGCTGACGTAACTGGCCCCCTTATGGTGAAAATAAACCGGCACAGAGATATAGGTTTAAGATATAATTAACTCCGCATGTTTGCGATCAATATACGTCTGTATGAAAGTGAAACAATTCATCTCGACGACCTCGGTGGCGTAACGGATAACGCACTTCGGTACGCTTGCGGAGGTCACGGGTTCGATTCCCGTCTCGCGTCTGGGTGTTTATGTATAATATGTATTTATTTACAAAAAAAAAGTATATAAGTAGTATATCAGTTGTCTGGTACCCATAACACAAGTGCTATGCTACTTAGTTTGGGACTAGATGGCGCTGTGTGAATTGTCACAAAAATATATTTATATTTATTTATATTATATTTATATTTATCTTATACTTAATGTAAATTTCAGCGTGCATTTTACATGTCGGCCGGGCCCCGTTGAAGCTGGGCTTAAGCTGTTGAGTATTTGGCGGCGTCTCTCCGCTTTCCTTTTCTTAACCAAACAGGTACAAGAAAATAACTGGAGTTGAACTATGACGTAAAGGTGAATGGCGACCATTCTATACTGTCTGTGAGGTAGTAAGTAGGACTTGGAAGAATTCATTCAAAAATCGCTGAGAAATGGCTGCTATATCGTAGCAGCATTCGTAACGGGAATTGCGGCGTCAAAACAACCCACCCTAGCTACGTGGTAGGGTCCCAAGCCCGTCTGGATGGCGACCACCGTTGGTCTTAAGTATGCCACCATAATAACTATCTGTTGTGTTCCGATATTAGTGACCCAAGTTGCTGTACCCTTATGGGACAGTAGCGTGTTCGCGATGCCACTGGCGTTGCAAACACCCATAGGCGACGGTAACTGCTAAATTCTAAGCGGGCCATCAGCCTGTCTGCTGTCCCATAGCAATAAAAAAGGACCCCACATACTTGCGTTATTTATTAGCCACTGATAAGGCACAGTTTTCAGTTAGTTCAGTAATACCCGACTGATATAAACTGCCGATAACTATATAAAATTTTTTAATATATTACATACATACATACATATAATCACGCCTCTTTCCCGTAGGGGTAGGCAGAGACCACTTCTTTACACTTGCTTCGATCCTTACATACTTGTTTCGCTTCGTCCACTTTCATTATTCCGCCTAGGTCTACCCCTTCCAACACTTCCATTCAGACTCGCCTTATACACTTTTTTCGTCAATCGTTCTTCATTCATTCTCTCGACATGGCCAAACCGTCTCAGCATACCTTTCTCAATTTTTGTCACTACATCTTCTTTCAGACCACAACGTTTCCTTATCTCACTATTTCTTATCCTGTCCTTTAATATATTCCTGATAAATAAGTCGGAATAGCTAATGAAACGAAACGAAAATGAACCGAATCTTATATCGGCATATGACTTGAACCTTCGAGCATTTAGTGGAGCATGGAGTGGAGAAAACTTACAAATTTATTTAATTGCAAAATACGGGTTACAAATTAGTTGACATAATATAAAATTGAAAATACTCTGTAGGTTTTTGGTATGTAACAAAACATTAAATTACTTTATTAAACACTCATTTGTGTTTTTCATATTTATTTTTAGTTTCAAGTTGTATTATAATTTAAAAAAAATCTATCAAGTTTACAATCATAATAATAATATATTTAATTGAAAAACAATTAAAATATATTGATCTCGCACACGAGATAACTGCTATGTGGAAATTGGATAATACAATCATAGTTCAGATAGTAGTGTCGGTGATGGTCTGATGGCTAAGAGTCTTGACCGACAACTTGAAAAGCTCTCGCTTGGTCGCTGGTTCAAGGGTCGAATACAGAAGGCAGCTCTCTTGGATACGGCACGTATTGTGAGCAGGTTCCTTACTATGTTGCCTGACCACCGGTAGTTTGGAACTGCAAGGACCCGCTGCTGTTGGAAGACGATTTTTATATTTTTTTAGGATATTTTATTCTTGTTTTTTTATATATATATAAATATAATACTATAGTACTGTTTAAAAAAATTTAAGGTATTGTAAAAAATATAAAAAAACAAGCTGAGGGGTCCCTTATTAATAAGCAGTTACCGTCACTTCATATCGCTAACATGCTGCTGTCCCATAGGGGTACAAGAACCAGGGTCACTAAATATTATATTGAAATAACGTTTATACGTCAGAAATGTATTTTATCCAAATTAAGAAACTTTTAATAAAAATTAAATTTAAAACATGTGACGCCGCCTGAATTATCATCTACCTTATTAATTGTAGAGACGCAACACGAGATGATTCAACACAGTGACCCAAATAGCGCTTTATCACTCAAGGCTCGGGGCCCGACATAGTTGTGAAATATTTACAGTTGTTTCAACATGCATCCCGATACTTTGGCTTAATATTTAGGAATTCTATTCATATGACCCTTTTGTGGGTTTTCTTCGTCTTCAATGCATAGATCACGCCTTGGACGAGCGTGACAGGTATACATTAGTTTCCTCTAAGAGGAGGTCCGATCATCAGTGGGACGAAGTTTTTAGATTTAACCATCTGGTATTTACGTACGTTTTGTTCCGGCATTAGTGACGCAGCATCCATTACTCCTGACGATAGCGTGTTTGCGGTGCTCCTGGTGTTGCAAAAATCCCTAGGCGACGGTCCTAAGCAAAAAAAAAAACAGCTTTTGTGATCGTGAAAGAAAAGTAGCATTCATGGTAAGGCCATAATTTTGTTGTTGTTTTAAAATATGAAAAAATAAGATGGTGATAGTTGCATCCATTCTGTGGAAAATACACGTTGAGATTAAATATGTAATTGACGGACTACCCGCGATTTAACTTGCGTAAGCGTTCATTGGGAATTAAAATATTAAAAATCACCTTTGCCGTATATTGTAGTTTTTTTTTTATAATTTAGGACTACCTACAGTAAAAAAATTGTATTTTAATATTTTTAATTTTGTAAATAGTTCATTAGAAACTTAACTTCGACAGATCGGACTTATGAAATGAAAGGTATTTATGATTAACTTGGACCAATTAAAAAAAGAAAACTAGTGTTCGGGTCGCCCAGTGGTCGAAATTCGACCATAATTCATTTAATTTTTAAGTTTGAACTTTATTAAGGTACTTTTTTCAAAGGCCAACTTCCTTAATCAAAGGTTTCATCATGGCTACTCAGCTACGAGGGTGAATCAAATATAAAGGGTTTTTTTTTAAATAAACTAATTATTAAATGATGAAGGAAAAATATAATTTATTTTTCTACGTAGTTTTCTGCTTTAAAGAGACATTTTTCCCAGTGCGCAAGAAGGTTTTTTATCCCAGCATCGTAAAATGAAAGTGGTTGGGTCAGGAGCCAATTGCGTACAAACTTCTCCACACCTTGGTCATCTTCAAATCGGTGCCCTCCTAATAAATCTTTCTTAGCGGCTCAAACAAATGAAAATCGCAGTGTGATAAGTTCGGGCTGTAGGGAAGGTGTTCAAGTTGAGTCCAGTGCATTTCTTCCAGTTTTGACATTGTTAGAGCTGCAGTATGGGGTCTGGCATTGTCATGGAGAAGGATGACCTCTGGAATCGATTGTTTTCGTCTTTTGCAGCTCTCATCTCTCACTTTAGTCAATAGCTCGCAGTAGTAAGCAGCATTGATTGTGCGTCGCTCGTGCAAAAACATCAATGAGCCAAATGCCTTGCTGGTCAAAAAACACTGTTGAGAGAACCTTGTCTTGTAGATGTATTTCTAATGTATTTTAGAAAAAAAAATAGCTTTCTGCACTTCTCCACATAAACTTTTTAACCGTGCCAAATTTATACTCCTCCGTCCGCGCAATTATAAAGTGGAACCCTAACGAATTTGCTATACTAAGCCCACGTGTTACACAAAACACGTCGACGTACATTTTGATAGATCACCATAAACAGAGGCGCGTGCCGTGTGCGCCTGCGCATGGTTACGGTCGCGCGCATGTCAATCGGCGGAACAGCCGTATGACGGCTAATCCCTTATGTATTGTCGTCAGAATATTATCCAATAAGTTTATGGCAAGGTCTGTTTTAAAACTTCGTACAATCGTTTCTTCTTATCATCATCATTTAAGCGCCGTATTCCGGTTGCAACCCAAACTTCCGTTTCGGTGCCCGGGGTCCGCTTTCCGACTTTTGCTACTCCACTTCGCACGGTCTTCAGCATCCCTGGTAGTGAGCCCACTGGCACGCATATCACCCTTTACGACGCCAAGCCAGCACTTTTTGGGTCTACTCCTCCTGCCGGGGCCTGGCGGAGGCATGGCCAAACATTTGTTTTCGTGGCCGTACCAACGGAGCCGACACTCCTGCAATTTATCCGCAATGTCACGGACATGAAGACGGCCGCGAATGCGGGAGTTCCTAACGCGGTCCTTCCGCGTCACTCCACACATCCACCGCAGCATAATAATATTCATCTCCGTGACACGCAGTTCTTGCTTGTGTCGGTTTAACACCGGCCACGCAACATTACAATCGTTTCTTCTGATTTAATAAATGAATATACTGTGAGGAATATTGCCTTCTTTTTTCTCCCATCGGCAGGGCGTTCTTCCCGATTTCCTGGAACCTTTTCTCTCTTGTACAAGGCGGTTCTTAAGAATGTTCATGCTGCGTACTCTCCGGATTTAGAAACTTCCGGCAAAGGTTTTCCTATCACAACACGATATGTGGTTTTCAAAAAGGCTTTATAACATTTCTTCGAAGCCTGCAGCGCGTTATCAATGCCTCTGGTGTTACTAGCGTCCATAAGCGACGGTGACCACCTGGTATGAGGTTGGCCGTTTCCTGGCCTGTTGAACTCGTAGCTATAAAAAAAATTAACTCAGCACCATCTCCCAGTCCCGAAGAAAGCAGCAGTGTGCTTGCGTTGTGGGTACTAGACAACTGATATAACAGTTACATACTTTTGTAAATAAATACATATTATACATAAACACCTAGACGAGGAACGTCTAAGTGTAACGTGCCTTAGCCGCTACGCCGCTGTATGAATTTTGAAAAAAAAATTGGCTGACTTGCCCAACATCTGAAGTGAATTGAAACAATGTTAAATACTTACATGTTTCGTGTGCTATCTTATTTGTGTTAAACGTAGGTTACAAAATATCATAAGTAACGTAATATTCCTTACGTTTAAAGTTTGTAATCATGGTTTTAGCCTGATAAGGTTATGTTTGTCTTCTTGCTTAGAACGTTAGCACGACAATTTTATATGGTTTATATTTTATACTAACTTTATATCTTTGATGTCAAATTACACTCATTTCATAAAGGATTTTCCAAACACGTCGACGTATTCAACTAATTTAATTTAGTAAATGAGCGGAGTTAAATCCGCCCGTTTCCAAGGCGATCGCGACGTTGGGCGCCAACGTTCTTGCGTAGTGCGGGAGGCTTTTCGCCCTCTAGGGCTGGCGCCAGTTAGGCGGGCGCCGTCTGGCGGGCGTCTGCCGCCGCCCTGGAGCCTCTTACATAACGGGAGCCCGGCCTCACACGTCCCCTGTCCCGGGAATAGAGGATTTCAGTTTTCGCCATTATGCAGATAGCCGGGTAAATGGCCCAATGTGCGTTTGTTGCCAACCGCGTGCCCATTGTATCACGCTCACGGGGG
Source organism: Malacosoma neustria (assembly GCA_963693495.1). NCBI lineage: Eukaryota > Metazoa > Arthropoda > Insecta > Lepidoptera > Lasiocampidae > Malacosoma > Malacosoma neustria. Next base: position 603,181 of record OY856398.1, on the reverse strand, counting down.
TTCTTCGGATATAGTTTTACAAATGAATTGTTTAGCTGACTTTTGTATAAATATATGAAGTATCTATTAGTTCTAATCGTTCAGTATTTGTACTCTGCCTACATATTACCTGCTTTTAAGCTTTTAGATGTTTCTAAAACTGTGCACGCGATAGTTTTGACATTTAGCATAGTCATTACGCGATGTAGACCCATTAAACGAATTTTTATTTATACGGCAGCAACAACGTTTGCCGGGACAGCTACTTTTTATATATACGGGAGAAATAACTAATATAGAAAACGGAATACTTAGCGTAATAAAAGTTGTTTTTAGTAGGCGAGTAAACAATTTTCAAATGAAATCAATTAATATTGTAGTTCTTCAGTTTATGTGATCCGGGTTTATAACTTTCGCGTGTAAACTTTTTAATATATTCTATAATTTATCGTAGGAGAAAATATTTATTATAAAAGTAAAACTTTAGTTTAAAAATATACAGTATAAAATATTTATTTCTCATAAGAATTACGAATTCATTTACAGAAAAACAAGATAATAATCATTAAAGCTATTTTTACATAGTATATCTTAATTTTTATTGCTGTAGGACTGCAGACAGGCTGACGGCCCGCTTAGAATTTAACAGTTACAGCATCGCGAACACGCTGCTGTTCCATAAGGGTACAGGAACTTGGGTCACTAATGCCGGAACACAACACAGGGTTATTATGGCGGCATTCTTAAGACCAAAGGTGGTCGCCATCCAGACGGGCTTGAGGTCCTACCACGTAGCTAGGGTGGGTTGTTTTGTTGGCTTGATATGTTATTACCGAAATTCATCAATATTGTTTCAGCGGTTTAGGCCTGAAAACGTAACAGACATACAGAGTTACTTTAACATTTATAATATTGGTAAGAATTTTTTTATTTCTGATGAACAGCAGACAGGCTGATGGCTCACTTTATAGGAACTAGTTACCGTCGCCTATGGATGTTTGACATGCTAGGGGCACCGCGAACACGCTGCTGTCTGCTTATAAGTATAGAAACCTGGGTCACTAATGCCGAAAAACAACACTTTCTTGTTGCTGCCATCCAGACTGACTTGAGGCCTGCCTACCGCTTAGCTCTGGTGTTTGTGGATTTATCGCCTTTTACGACAAACCGACCCTGGCCACAGTGGTTAATGTTATTATTACGCCCCTGCACTTAGAATTTTTTTTGAGATTATGTTGTCCACACATTATAATCTAATGTTTTTTTCTTTTACCTCAGGTATAATATACAAACGGGAGATGTGAAGGTGCCAAACAAATTCACACGCCACGCTAGTGCCTTCTAACAAACAAATTATTTAAAAAGTAAAAACTTGAGACAACTGTATCACAACGAACGACGAGCAAAACGAATCAACGAACATTTGGTAAGTGTACACCATGTGTATAATATCTTCTTTTTTTTTTAAATTCAAGCGATGAAAACTTACTTGCGATCGATGTACGACTCTCGGATGCGATATCTCTGGTTGTTTTGAACGTTGATTTATCCGAACTAATTAAATTCTGTGTCCTGAGGAGCTATTTAAAATGGTGCCCTCGTCGTCTTTCTACCACCGCACTGCCCGCCATCGGCTGGATGTTCATCCCCATTTCTTGGAGCCTCTTCTTTTTTGTACGAAACGTTTCTCAAGAACGTTCATGTTGCGTACTCTCAAGATCTGGAATGAGCTTCCGGCTGAGGTTTTCTCAACGCCGTATGATGTGGGGTTATTCAAAAAAGGCGTTATAAAATTTCTTCGAGGCCGGCAGCGCGTTGGTAATGCCTCTGGTGTTGCAGACGTTCATAGGCGACGGTGACCACGACGTATGCCTGTCTGCTGAACTCACGCTATAAAAAAAAATCAACATTTTTGGATCGATTCACGCCAGGTTAAATTTGAAAACTGTCTGCCTTATTATGGTGTACATATTCAAGTATTGAGTTCAAGAGATGTTTTAATGCACATACACAATTAACGTCCTTGGCTTCGAATAGTAGTAAGTCTCGAAAAAGTATCAACAAGTGCAGTTTAACTTTTGATGGACATCTAATTAGCCGCTCACGCCCGCTCCGCTGGGCGATTAACAGGCAGAATTAAATCGAAAAAAAATGAGAAATGGTGTTCGTTAAAAAAAATTTTTTTTTCAATAAAAAGTATCCTATGTTACTTCTAATACCTCCAAGATATAACTTTATAATCAAAACTTACAGATTTTACTTATTTCGACCATTGCGGACATTTTGGCTTCTGCTCAGCAGTCGTTTTAGCCTGTTAACTGGACAACTATGATGAAATATTGCGTCATGGAAATTTGGTACACAACAAAATAATTATTTAAATTTGTTCAATTATTTAAATTTTACCTGTATTGAAGTTGTTTGATTAATATGTTATAAATATTTTGTCGAAATAAATAACATCAATAAGTTAAAGACCATTTTTTCAATTACTTGAGGTGTGATGATATTAATAATAATAATATATTTGGACATTACACACAACACCATCTACTTCCAAACTAAGTTGCATAGCACTTGTGTTATGGGTACTGGACAACTGATATACTACTTATATACTTTTTTTTATGTAAATAAATACATATTATACATAAACACCCAGACGCGAGACGGGAATCGAACCCGTGACCTCCGCGAGCGTACCGACGTGCGTTATCCGTTACGCCACAGAGGTCGTCGAATTACTTGTACCTAAATAAGAAGACAAAATCCCCATTGTGCAAAGAGTTGAACACAAGTTTCTTCCCCCGGTTAACTGGTTGACTAAACGCATGTTAAAACTTTAAAAATATATCATTAGATGTATAGCCACTTTAAAATAATAAAAGTAGCAAAAAATAAAAGCCAAGAGAAAAATAACTCAGCACGACATTCGTATAAGCTTCGCAATATTTTTTTATTTGTGAAAATCGCCCACACTTTGGAGTACGTCGACGTCCCGCTGGGGTGCATTGGAAAGACATTTACTTGATAAAACGTTTTCCTGTCCTTGTGAAAGAAATAATGTTAGCGAAAAAAAAATAAAAAAAAAATAAAGATTTTGCCTCCATTTTCTATATACACATGCTCACCGAATGATATATTTATCAGTAAATACATTTTATATGAACTGTTAACGTCCTCTGAACTCGAGTTCAGCAGTGGGGGGTATACTGTCCGTCCATACCCTCTAGGGGGAGGCCTAAGCCCAACAGTGGGACGTCTATGGGCTGCTGTTATTAGTGGAGTTAAAGATTATTATTATTAAAGAAATTATAGTTGAACCTCAGATATCAAAAATGCTCCGTCAAACCACGCCCTGCTAGGCTATAGCGATCGGTTTTACACGAGAAAACATTGGACGCAGTTGGCGTATATTCGCCCAAAAATAATGTAATAGGCATTGTTTTGTAACAATAATTAGGGTATGTCTGCTGTTTTACTCTCACGGTATCAATTATTCGATCGCACTTACGCAAGCGGTTAACGATTCGCTGATAGTACTAAGTTTATTTAACATGTATCAATTCTTGATTCATATGAGTTTAATATGCTCAGGCTATTGACTGACAATTAATGGTACTACTCTACCAGCACGCTATGATGGCCGTTTTGACGTTTGTCCCCACTCATGAAGTTTCGTATTAATTAGTAATTACATTTGAAGGAGCAAAATGCTGTTCTTTATTGTGACTAACTGCACGTCACTATTGACAATAAAGAACAGCAATTTGCTCCTTCAAATGTAATTACTAATTAGGGGACATCCATTAATTACGTGAGCTATTTTTCGATCAGTTTAGACCCCCCCCCACTTTAGGTGAGATTTAGTGAGATTTGCCCCCCTCCCCTTACGTGAGATTAGTGCTAAAATATTTTAAACTAAAATTTATTTTACTATTCGGGATAATAATAAACCGTTCAGGTATACTATAGTTAATTTATTTAAATTAAATAAAATTCAAAGTAAAAAAAACAGATAAAAACATATTTTTTAATATCTGTAATATTTTATATTTTTTTAAGGTGACGTGAGATTTTCTGTTATCCCCCCTCGGTTTAAATGAGATTTGGTGAGATTTCATTGGACAACCCCCCCCCCCCCATTCTGAGCTCACGTAATTAATGGATGTCCCCTTAATACGAAGCTTCATGAGTGGACAAACGTCAAAACGGCCATTATAGCGTGCCGGTAGTTTAGATATGTTAGATCAGTGGTCGGTAACCCGCGGCTCTTTGACTCTTAGTCCACACATGGAAAATTACTTATCAATAATTATTTCCGTGATATGTTCTTCTCATTTGCAACGCAAGTGGCATCGCGAACACACTGCTGTCCCATAAGGAACATGGGTCACTAATGTCGGAACACAACACAAGGTTATTATGGCGGCACACTAAAGACCAAAGGTGGTCGCCATCCAGACGGGCTTGCTTGCATGCTTTTCAAAGTTGAGATACTTTTAATATTTTTTTTAATAATAATTGCCGCTTCGTAAATTATTAAAGGGATTTAAAATAAGCTACTAAAATAACATACAACAGAATGTAACTTTTCCAACATGCAGACAATGACACACGCCGCCCCTCAAAAGCCAGCGCCAATTATGAATATTTGCGCAACGAAGTGCACTGTGTGATGACACAGAAGTAATTGTTGGCGACTTGAAGGGTTGACTTGTTTTCCTTGCGGGAGATATAATGGATACAACGATTGATGAATCCGATGTTGATTTTAAATTAAGTCCTTGTTTTGGCGACGTTTATGATAAAGTACATGCAGACAAAATAGACAGACGAAAGAGATATCGGAGACAAATTTAGCGAATTTAATGTTTAAATTTAATTATTCAAAAGTTCAAAATTTTAAAATAATCACTAAAATGAAAATATGAATATTTGAAGAATCTTATTTTTTCTGAATTTCCAAGAGATTTGAGTTTATTAACCCCAAAAGTTCGACTAAAATGGCCGCTCAACTTTTCAAAGCTACAAATTCAATACTTAGATCTTGTACCAATTATGCTAGGGTAGAATTTCCAATGAACAATATTCACTGATCGATGTAGTTTTAGTCTATTGTTCAGTGAGTGGCCACAGGTGTATTGTCAAGTTACCCTTCGTGGATTGCTACCGGATTTATATCATTCTGATAGTATTTTTTTTATCAATGTGCTCTCTAATGGATCCATTAGCGGATGGGGTAGATTTAACTATTTATTTTTGAAATTGAAGAGACTATTTAGTAAAGAACTAGCCGGTCCCGCTCGATTCGCGGGTCGAATAACAGGAATTTTTTTTTGTAAGATCCTATTTTTTGTCTAAAACTACGTTTTTTTTTTCTCTAAAATAAAATTAGCCTAAGTTACTTTTTGTTACATCAGCTATCTGCCAGTGAAAGTCCCGTCAAAATCGGTCCAGCCATTTCAAAGATTAGCCGAAACAAACAGACAGACAGACAAAAATTGTAAAAAATGTTATTTTGGTATATGCACCGTGTATACATCCAAATGCACTTAGTAAAACTTGGTTATTTTAATATTACAAACAGACACTCCAATTTTATTTATTTGTATAGATAAATTTTGCACTGTTTTTACCCTTACGTTTGTTAGTGCTATTATGTTTGTGCCCTTTTTACTTTTACTGTAATAAAGGAATGATTTAAAACTATTGAAAAATATGGTCGCGTTGCCTTAACTTTCGTGGGTTTGATGGGAGCTATCCATACTAATATTATAAATGCGAAAGTAACTCTGTCTGTCTGTCTGTCTGTCTGTTCCTCTTTCACGCCTAAACGGCTGAACGGATTTTGATGAAATTTGGTATGGTGATAGATGATAACCTAGAAATGGTCATAGGCTATAAATAATCACGCCATCATTCTTAGGGGGTAGGCAGTAGGCAGATAACTAAATTGAGTTAGTGATTTTTTGTGCTTATCCGGTATCGATGAGAATCGGCCAACATCTATTTTTCATCCCCCTAAATGTTAGGGGTAGTCCACCCCTAAATTTTATTTTTTATTTTTTGACATTTTATTATTTTTATGGCAGAACAACGTTTGCCGGGTCAGCTAGTATTGGAATAAATGTCTGTAAATTTTCCGAATTAATTTAATTTATAATCATTCTAATAGCGTTGTATGTTGTCATTATATTTTGTAGATGTTTCTATTTGATTTAAGAAAATAAATAATATACATCTATTAAATTAAAATGTGTAAATATGTAAAACTTGAGACCACCTATTACAAAGATTCGATCTTTATCCAGATGTAGAGCCATGTGGTTGGAGAACAAGTCACACACCCAACCCGCTGTCCCTTCGAAAATTTGGGCTTCTAGCAAACGAATCAATAAATAATATCACGAGCTCCGGAAATCCGAGCAGAGTTCGAGATGCACTTCCATCTTTCACCGTCTTTTCACCCTCCGAAATCATCCCTAAAGTTCGTGCCCTAATGTCTTTTTACTCCGAGTGCGAGAGGGACGCGATACCCGCAAGGCGCATGCGCGGAATTACCCCTTAAAAGCTTCGGGAGACGATGGGTACTGCCAAGTGCGAGATCCTATAGTGCTGCCTGGATCACGGTACACTTCTTCGTGGACCGTCCGCGGCGACGGAGGTCCCGTTCTCTCACCCCCAAGCGAAACATCCCTACAACTGCACTTAGCAACACCAGTGCAGCACAGGGCTTTCAACTCAATCCGCTACTATTCAAACATTACGAATTTCAACTTAAATAAACTCAAGCTAGGGTGTGAGAGAACGTGAAGCGAGTATTTTAATATAAAGTGGGAACGAGACAGCACGATGGCGCCGCGCTCCCGTTTGAGGTAAGTGCCACTTCCACGTGTTTCAGAAGTTCTCAGTTTAATTTCGCTCCCAAAATTCCACTACACTACTTTATTTCAACGATTGCTATTTGTTAAATTTTTAATATCGTTAACCCTCACCGTGACTGTACTTATTAAAATTTAATATTTGTAAAGTTGTTAAAAGCACAAACTTATATAAAAGATAAAAATGATTTAGAATTTACATTTTAATTTTTAAGTCTGTTCCAATGTTGAAATTTAATAATTCATTGATTAATGCTCATACATCTCTGTGGCGGGGGTCGGCTTGTCGTAAAAGGCGACAAAACAACCCACCCTAGCTACGTGGTAGGATGGCGACAACCTTTGGTCTTAAGTATGCCGCCATAATAACCTTGTGTTGTGTTCCGGCATTAGTGACCCAAGTTCCTGTACCCTTATGGGACAGCAGAGTGTTCGCGATGCCACTGGCGTTGCAAACACCCATAGGCAACGGTAACTGCTAAATCCTAAGCGGGCCGTCAGCCTGTCTGCTGTCCTACAGCAATAAAAAAATTAAATCATTGACCCTTTTTAGACTCATGTTATATTATTTAGCTCTCTTCGTATATTTACAATACTCTCAATTTTTAATCTGCACTAAAGAAAAAAAAAATCTAATGGAGGTGTAGATCTGTAGAGCTGATCAAAAGGTCGTACACAGCCAATGTTTCACCAATTACTGCAATTATCTCTTTATTAGAGGCTTCGTTTTCAATACCATCACATGAAGATCGCTGCCGAGCATCGTTGTATAATTTCTCTTCGTTAATACCTATTCATACAAGACCCTATAGCATTAATTTTCCTTTCCGAGTGATGTAATTGAAGGTTGTGTCGATGGTTTTGCAAATTTCATTTTGTGTCTACTTCTTTATTTCCGAGATGAGATAAATAAATTAGATTTTGTATATAAGTAGCTTTAATTTGATATCTTACATAAAATTTTATCCAAAGCCCTAAGCATTCATGCTGAGAAAAGAAAATAAGAGAACAATCCAGGCGAGTTTCCGCGCTAGAATGGCGCTTTTATTTAAAATGACTTTCATTAAACTGTTTCATCAAATCTAAATTCATATTTTTGGAATTAAAGGCGACCTTAAAACTTAATAACGTACAAACGAATTTTTAATTCGCCGTTGTAACAGCTAAAAATAAATATGAAATTTTGATATGTACATTCTTATCTGTAAAAACATCATCAAAGATTAACCATTACGTAAAGTTATTTAATGCCTCCTTATCTTTTATTTACGCTCAATTTACAATTCGGCTTTAAATGGATTTGCCTAAATTTGTACCAATATTTCGAAATATACTGTATTTAATGTATATATAATATAGATTTTTTTTACAAAAGAAAATTAAATAAATAGTACATCAGTTGTCTAGTATCCATAAAACGGCCTGGGCCATGAGGTCGGCGGGCCCATTTATCCGCCGGGCACTTAGGCACGCTATCACGGAAGGCAGCGCGGTTTTTAAGTGGGTAGTCGGACATTGAACATCTTTCTCGGAGTTCGTACTATTTTTTATTCTCCGATTTTTTTATTCGTCTGCTTTTGTGTTCAAGGAAGTATTGGTATCATTCTCCCCTTAGAGAGAATACTATTAGACTGTTATGAATCTACTATCCGACTACAGTCACATTTCTATTAAGCAGGCAATATTTTTAATTGAATTCACCATCAAATACGGTAACCTTCGCAACAAATAAGAGAACATCAGTTCGTTACTCTCAATTTGTAAGTGCCAGCACGGGGTCCGGCATCCTGCCGAGATGATTGCTTTGCCTCATCGTTTTAACCCGATTGATTGGCCATGATGGATGAATGCTAATCAGATTCGCTTCTTTGCATTGAGCTACCGAGCTTTTTTGTAGGGGACTGACTCCTTATTCAGTCGGATCGTTAAATTAACATTTATATGTACGAAAAGTATTTTTGTTTTAAAGTTTTTAGTAATCATATTATCAGGTTCGTTAACCCCTTATTTAACAAATCTATTCAGAGCTTTTTTTTCAAAGGGTTAAAGTTAAGCAGATATCTTTATTCTAAATGTAGGGTTGTTTGAATTTATTTTGATAAATTGAATTATCATTTCCTCCAACACTGTCACCAATCGGCATTATTTAAACGAATACGATATTCGTGTGCAATTTTTATTTTTTTTAAATTTCTCGAATGCAATATTGTAGGTACTGTTAATATACTCATAGACTCTATCGGGCGCATTATAATACTTCGCCCGCTTGAAATTATAGTGACTCGAAAATTTCATGATGATGAAAGTAAAGTAACTCGATGTGTTGATAACAACGTATTTTGCTTTTAATTTCATATTAAATACGAGAAAATAAACGAAAACCAATTTTTCGTATAATCAGACTGGCTGAACAAAATTAAATTTTAAAATATTAAAATTAGGCTTATATTTTGGTTAGAAAATTCTGAATTAGGCCACTTTAGTTACAATTTTCTCTATTAATAATTTTATGTCTATGCCGAAGACTATTACTTATTATTTCTTATTTACTTGACTTATTTCTATCTATCTATTTACAAAACGAGTAATCCGATATATCGCAATGCAACAAATTAGGGTCCGCGTGCCACTCAATCCACCACCGCATTATGTTAAAATCACTCCGGCCCCGCATGTCCACTCTCCCTAATTCGCTAATAGAAAAACAGACTATCGCATTTCCGCAAATCGGAACACCGTGACGACATCCGGTCCGCGCACCGGAAGTCTAATATGGCTGACGTTGATAGATTGCGATGATTATTTATTTTTATCTTATATCAATAAATTATATTTCATATTATTTTTATATATTTGTCATCAGAATTTATTTAAGAGCTACCGCTCTTGTTGGTGGAGCATCTTCCAGTCCTCTTTACTAAACGCCTTTTCCTTGACTACTTGATACGAGACTACATCTTCTCCTTTCGTCTCCGTCTTTACTTGCTCCGTAAATGTCCTTCTTGGTCTCCCTCTCTTGCGCTCTCCTTCAATTCTCCTTTCTATGATCCTTTTAATAATATCGTCGTTTCGTATCGAGTGATGGTATTAGAGATGTGTATCATGAACAATGTGGGTAGTTTAAAATAAATTAGGGAACTACTCTAAGAATATTTTCTATTATGTAGAAAAAAATAATAACATTTAGAAATAAGTATGTTATTTAAAATGTCAACATCATCTAAAAGGAAGATCCTAACATCTAAAACACATGCTTAGCCTAGTTTAGATGTTAGAGTAGTTATACATTTATTTTAGTGTAGTCAGTAAATTAGTTTAAATAAAATTGTTACTTGGTGTGTTCCCGCATCTAATTATCAATCATTCTTAAGTTGTTCATTTTCTATTTCGCCATGTTCAGCACTTTGTCATATTTTTGTACAATATTAAAAATAGTATGAATGAATCCAAGAGAATGGAATAGTACTGGATAAAAATTTGTATTTATGCATATTTTTTAATTCTAAAATAGTTCTAGAACTTGAGAGTAAAACTAGGTAGGAGTGACATTAGATGTACTCTAGGCGTCAGACACGTCGGCGCCGGAGTTATATCGATTGTCCCCCTCCCCATCTCTGAGTGGGGGATGACGCATGCGTAATTCAGTTGTTTGCTCACAAACAAACAGATTATGGATTTTCGGTAAATATGTTCAGCTAGTGTATATATACTTTTAGGTATATTGCTAATAGCGATTTGCTTTTAAATGTATTTTCTTATTAACATATTAACTTTACGAATTATTTTTATATTATCCAACAACTATTTAAATCTTTTGATGTTAATTAAATGCTTACCTAGAAAGTTTTTAACTTCATATCCCTAGACGTCTTTTTTATTTTTATATTTCTGTTCTATCTGTATTTCTCGTCTTACGAGTACACCGCAATTATGTTTTATTAAATGTTATTTTATTTTTAGACGTGAAAAGTAACTAAGTGTATAATAAACCTTTCAGGTTTATTATACACTTTGTATATATTTATTCTAAAGCTAAAATTCCCTTTTTAAAAAAAATGCTCTTTTTGATCGAATACCGTCTTCCTTAAAAAATTGTGTACCGCGGCGACTACTGCGTCATCATCTTCAAATTTATGGACCCTGATATGTTCTTTAATCGCGAGGGCGTTATCTTGGTGAAACAAAACAACTTTAGCGAGTTTACCACGCCGTTGCTTGAATATTTCCTCACGCAACGTTGTTATTTGTCCTGCGTACAGAGTCCTCATATCTCCATCGTAGCCCGTAGCACCTTGGCTGTCCCAATAAAAAATAGCCCTTGATCTTACCAACGGATAAAATCGTTTTAAATTTCTTCGGAGTTGGAGATGACGGCATCTTCCAAGTAATAGACTGTTTTTTTTGTTTCCGGGTGTGGTGAAGCTATGTTTCGTCCATAGTTATGAATCAAGCTAAAAATCGGTCGAGATCTTGTTGTAACAAACCCAAACAACTGCGAAATTCTCAGTCTCGTTTGTTTCTGCGCGTCAGAAAGCATTCTGGGCACCCAGCGCGGTGACACTTTTCATACCCAAATGGTTGTGTATAATATTACGGACACTTACTATACAAATCTTCATTTCTTATGCTATAAAACAAACAGTAACACGACGATCCGCCAAGACAATGTTTCCACCTTTTTGAATCATTTGTTCAGTCATTATCGATGTAGGGCGTCCCGTACGGGGATCGTCATTAATGGAAGTTCTTCCTCGCTTGAACTCCGCACACCACACCAGGAGCATGAACCCCTAATGTTGTTTTCAATTCTTGATTTACCAGCTCCGTAGTAGAATTTTTCAAAAAGATATATTTTATTACCGCGTGAACTTAATTTTATTTATCCATTTTTAAGAACATGTTCTGATACGACGCACACAAATGACTTCTATTTAAAAAAAAAGATGATGATGATGATTGGTTTTTTATTATTATATCTTATGTCTGAGCTATGCTTGCCAGTATTTATTTTTTTTCTTTCCAAGGAGAATCTATCGCATTATCACTATTTATTGAACACCCCTCGTACATTATCTTCTTTTACTTATTCCTCATCTTTCACGCAATCTTTTCTTCACGATTCGTTTTATATAACTCTCCTGATTTATCGTAAGCTTTCTTACATTCGGCTGTGTAGCATACGATTCTTCCAGCGATGATTTTTTTTATTTGTTTTTGTTGCAATTATTATCTTTCAATCAACCCTATGTATTTGGAATTATAATGTAACACATTGATCCCTGAACTTTTATCTTTATTTTCATCATTGTTCTTTCAATCCATTGTGTGAACATTTTTAATCTACTTATCCAGAATGTTCTCATTTATCACCACACACAAATCCTTTCACCTATAAGCATGTCACGTAATATGAAACCATAATTGACTTGTCTCCGTTGTATATCATTGGGACATTTATCGGACGCTGTATTGTGTCCGCACGTCACGCAACCCTTTTGTTTTCCTATTGTTTACCCTCTTAGGGGGGAAATTCATTTGTTCTATATTTTCTTAAATATACTTTTATTTCAATTTGTCCTCTATTATCATTGTCCTATGTACATTATTGTTAATAACATTTTGTTTTGATATCTAAAACTTATTTCGAAGTTATTTCTTGGAATCCATTACAAGGCTTTCGTTTTAGTTCATATGCTTTTGTTTTATCTGTCGTAGTGTATGATCATACAGCTATTTTGATACACTTGTCTTTACTACTTCGAGGTTTGTTAATACATACTTATTTATGAGTAAGCTTGAACTGGTCAAGGCTCCCCGGTTGCCAAGTGCCCCGACGACGACTCGTCGTCTCCGTGTCCTGCTCTTGCCAAATCCAGATATATGTCTTATTTAAAACGAGTTGCTAATAGCCCGCAATTATATATAGTATAATATATATAACTTGCAATAATATATATAACTTGGATATAGCTTTATCTATAGTTACGAAGGGAATCCTTATATACTTAGTAATACTATGATATTAAGGTTTTCTATCTATTAATTAAGCTTTCTTTATTTTTTGATTGATGAACGGATAATACCTACGAGATGGTGATCTCATAGGTATTATCCGATTCAAGAAAGTTTCATGGATGAGATGTGTCTGATGGCTAAGTCATCGTAGCTGTTATGGTATGCAGTCTTCAATGTCCTTAAATAATGTCCAGGAGTTATAGATTGTGGACTTTTCTAAGTACTTATAATCGAACTTTCCAATATAAGGTCAGTGATATGTAGAACAAGTGACTGCTCCGCCATAATCATAAACTCTATTATGATTTTCTACATCTATCAATATCTGTAGATTGACAATTGAGTCCCGGATAAGCCTTTTTCCTCATGAAATTTTAGATCATAATTTTGGACCATTGTTAGTCTTACGTTGCTAAGTGGTTTGGTGGTGGTTTTTTCAAAATTTTTTATTACTTTTAACGACCATAATGACACCTGTCAACGCGCAATCCTATCATCTATCCCAAACTGAAAGCGTTGAACCGTGAAAGATGCGTCCCGACACGCCCATGGCTTCTAGCAATAAACGGCTCGACGCGAACCGACGTATGCACCCCTCGCGGTGTTTAATGGCCGAGTAATGCCGGGTGCGTGAACATGTCGCGCTGCCGATTTAACCAGATATGGTTCTGATGGGCCCCGAATTGTTTATGTTGTGTTTATTTTCTTTTCTATTTTAAGGTGAAATATATTGACATATTTTACAATATCGCAGTACAACGAGCAGCTTTCTGTTTCTCTATCTATTTTATTGTTTTTATTTATTACTATTTATTTTCATATCGAATTACTAATCGACTATTTTCTGGACGTACGAGGTTGGAGAACACCACATACTCGCGTCGGTTTTCCACCGGAGTTCTGAAGCGGCTTTGTTTATTTGTGATTTTCCTCGGGCAAAAAAGGACTTTACTAATATTCTCACTGCTAATGTAGTTTGCATATGAAAATCCCAACTTATTAGTATATAGTAAATAAGATTATTGAGTAAATTCACTTTTTTTAGTAATCATTTTTCTCGATTGCATTTCAAGCTTTCACTTAGAAACCAAAGTATATATATTATGGTATTGTCACAGGGAAATATGTCTCTAGCTTTCTTCCTTTTTCTTGCCTCTAATTGTGTACTAGTCACGAAAGGAAAAACGTCTCTTTTTGTTTGATGAAGCAAGAAGAAATTATCCACATGCCGCCTTTCACTAAGCTCTATCGATGAGACACTATGGCTTAGTTCTTCTTATGCACAAACTTAATTATTGAAAGTCAATGATTTACATAACATCATCTTTATCTTTAACCAAATGAGGTAAGACGTATAAATAAGAAAAATAAGAAGCCCAAGAATAGTACCTTGTGGGACACCCACGCCTATTTATGAGTACAGGATAGTTACCTACTTTAATATTTCAATCCTTATATCTGTTACATATATAACAAGAGAAGATGTAATGTCGCATAAATATTCCCCGACGAGTGATGTCATCGAAACAAATTAAATTCAGATAGAACTATAAAAATTCCTAGACCCTTTTACTAGCACCCGAAACTCCTCAACGGTCCATTGCGGAGTGGATTTTATGCAAAACTGCGTGCAATAACTCTCAACATATTACCATGGGCTTTTTAATCAGTCTACATGGTAATAAGACAGATCTGTAATAGCCCTTAGTCCGTTGAGATTCGGTCGAATTTCGGGGACACGTCAACACTACAGGCAAATGACATTACGAAATACCATTGCGTAGGTTTTTATAGGAATTCGAGACGGTTTTACAGTCTTTTTCGGTTTTAATTTTCGCGATTAACGAGTTCTTTATAGGTTTCTTTGGATGACTTAATAGACTTCAATTGACTCTGATTACATCAGGAAATTAATTAATTATTTAAGTGCACAAGTAATGTGGATCGAAGCATAGTCTTGAGTGACACAAGTGCGATGTTCGTTTAACCTGTTAACCGGAGAATAAACTCGTTCAACTCGTTTCATAATGGGGAATTTTTTCTTCATAATTATATACACCTCAAGTAATAAAAGGAAATAGTCTTTAATTTATTAATAGTCTTTAAATATTTTTTTAAATAAATTCAATATAGAATAAATAATGAATGAATTTAAATAAATATTTCATAGTAAATATGTTTTAAATTTCCATGACGAAAAATGTCGTCAAGCCCATTGCATAGTGCTTTGTGTATGACGAAATACTTGTTCATTCTCGGTTAACAGGTTAAGGGTGCTTTTCCACCAGAGATGTGCTATGCTACGTTGCTATGGATACATTAAATTTGATATCCACCAAACATTTTCATTGCTACACATAGCTTAGCACTGGTGGAAACGGATTCTACTAAGATATGTTTTTATATGGAAGGATGTGTGCTATGGGTGCCTACTATGGGCCGTCGCGAGTGGTGTGACTATATGCAGAGCAGAGTACCTGCAGTATGCCCGCGTTTGTCGCTGAAAGTAGACATTCTATCGATACATCGCATAGCTCGAGCTGCGCATCTTTCTCGCGCAGCTACTTTGCGGCGGCGCATCTTCATAACGCATCTTCCTCGCACAGCTACACAGCTTAGTATTGGTGGAAACGGCGTAGATTTCACATCTTCGCAGCATAGCTGCATAGCACATTTCTGGTCTGGTCAGGCACCCTAAATATTATATAATAAGTTGAGATGGATGTCTAATGTGGCAGACCTAGGCGTTACTCTTTATAAATAAAACTACCACGCTGCTACATATAGTTATAATAAAAAAATGAATAAAAATAATATATTATATAATACTAGCTGACCCGGCAAACGTTGTCCTACCATATAAATAATAAAATGTCAAAAAAAAAATTTTTGGGGGTGGGTCACCCCTAACATTTAGGGGGATGAAAAATAGATGTTGGCCGATTCTCATAGATACCGGATAAGCACAAAACATTTCATCAAAATCGGTCAAGCCGTTTCGGAGGAGTATGGCAACGAAAACTGTGACACGAGAATTTTATATATTAGATAACGTTGATAGTTTTTGAAATTAAATTAAAAAGTTGAGGTAGTTTGGTCGGGTTCGAACATTAATCACCCAATGCTCATCAAACGCAAGCACTGGCCTGTGTTATAATGTCCGGCCAGCTTTTAGTCACAGCATGGTAGATTCGGCGGCGAAGAAGTTATAGACTCTCGCCGGCTAAGTACACGGCACGTACGGTTAGCCCTCGTGGTGGGCTGTAGACCCCCAACCGTGGCACACAACGCCTGTCGTCGGTAGCTACGTTGGGTTATAGGAACCCGTTTTAAGCCTAGAGTGGACCCTGGTATCCAGTGATATCCAGTCTTAGGGCATGTCTTCCTTTATTGACTGACTGCCACGAAGAGGTATAGAGTCGTGGTTGCTACGCAGTCAGCAATAAAAAAGGTGATTTATATTGCTTATGCGTGAATGTAGTATAACACAAACACGAAAAAAATACACAGCTATTTAGTATTAAGATTGATCGGAATATAATTACAAATTAGAAATTGTATAATATTAAAAACGGTGCATATGCAACACTCACCCAATTCGGTGTACCAATTAATCCGGTAAAATCGGATTTTGCACAATCAAAGCACAATATCAGTAATATTTAAATTAGAATTATTAGCGTATCCGCGCATTGTGATTAGTGATGAACAAAATCTGTCTTGTTCTTGCAGTCTTGGTCTTGCTATTTTGCAAGACCAAGACCGTTACCAAGACTGTCTTGATCTTGGTCTTGCTTTGCTCATCACTAATTGTTGGCCATCAAATAAAAGATAATAAATATATGCGTATAAGTAATGCATAATAATATATAAGTATTTAAACTAATAGGATACGGTAGGTAACATTTATTGATTGTTGTAAAATAAAGCTTAATTAATTACAGAGATTGATTGTTGATCATTTATAACTTATATCTATAAAAAGCCTTGAAAATTTTTCAAAACAAAGTAAGTAATAAATAACAGACTAATTGAGCAAGACCAAGACTGAATACGCAAGACCAAGACCGGAGAAGCAAGACTACAAGTATTTAAGCAAGACCAAGACCGTTACTAAGACTGTCTTGGTCTCGCTTTGCTCATCACTATTTGTGATGCATGCGATGAGCTAGAAACGGCGTGGCGGGCGATGAGTGTCGTTCAAATTCACTCGTTCAACGGTCTCACGAAAGTGTACGAGTGAACGGAACATTACTCGTATAAAGACCGGGAGTTATTCACGGCCTGAGCTGTATGACAGTCGCTTATGCTGATTATTTAAATGATGTTGAGGAAGACTTAGGTAATGAATTAACGTTATCAAAGTGACGTGAGTATCGGCGTGCTAAAATGGAAAATAAACTCTCACTTTAAAAAAAGGAGATCTCTCTCTTCGATAAGGATTGTAATAGAAGGCTAAGCAATTGTGATGGAAAGCTGAGAAGACGAAGAGATCAGACTGTATTTTAAATATCGTCCGGTAGCTAAGCGTATATAATTAGTCCCAATTTCTAAGAAGAATGCGATTAAACCCGTATCGTCTATTATACACACGTCGTGTTTACGATAGTGCTATTTTTGTATCGACCCGACGTATTCCACCGGCTTCCTTCCACGTTTCGAAGCCATTCAAAGAAGGTTTAGCGGTCGGACTATTTTGATTGAGTTTAAGCCCTTAAGGGCGGCTCAAAGGATATAATACTATTGATCTTGTTTTATTACCTGTATCTCTCGTAAGTGGTTTGTTTCATTTGTAGTAATTAATGATGTAGGTCAAAGTGAATTATTTCAATTGGAGAACCAAAAAGCCCAGACGCGATCCGATTTGTAAATTTGTTCGAGGTTTGAGTTAGCAGGTGGGCGGGCGGTTGTTTGCTGCTTTATCACAAGGCCGATAGTGATATATCTAACTATGTAAGCAAGATTATCGTGTGTACAAAGTTTTGTATTTATATCGCGACCCTTTTAACGATTCGACAATTTATAAATTGCACCCGTGCGTAATATATTACTGAGAAGTACAGTTCGCAACGCAATGTGTCCCTTCCTACTATTAACTATTTGTCCACGTTGAGTCAAAAAGGACGGACTCATTACTTATTTATTTTAATTATCTTTTTTTAATTATCTTTAGAAACTTGAATCTATTAATATACTGTGACTGTTGGCACATGCCTATCTTGTCTCAAAATTAGCAGTTGAGGAATTGTGTTATGGATACTAGACAACTAATATACTACTTATATACTTGTGTAAATAAATATAGAAATCGAACCCGTGATACGGGCGTTCCAACGTGCGAATAAAGCCGTTGCTCTACAGAGGTCGTCTTGGAATGCGAAATAATTTCATTCAATTACTAGGAGTGTTCAATAAAAAGTGATAATGAGTATGACGTAATTATCTTTTATTAATTGTTATTCTATTTTCAACGTCACCTTTCAGGTTTATACGCTTTGTGTATCTTTTTTTTAAAGCTAAAATTCACATTAAATAAAATCTTCTTCCTGATCGAATACATTCTTCCTTAAAAAATCGTGTACCGTGGTGACTACTGCGTTATCATCTTCAAATTTATGGCCCCTGAGATGTTCTTTAATCGCGGAAATAGGTAGAAGTCATTAGCTTGGTCTCGGTGAATATGGAGGATGTTCCATCAATTCGCAGCCAGCTTCTTGACTGGCAGCCAAAACAACTTTAGATTTGTACGCGGAGGATCTTGGTGAAACAAAACAACTTTAGCGAGTTTGCCACTCCGTTGCTTGCGTATTTTCTCACGCAACTTTGTTATTTGTCCTGCGTATAAAGTCCTCGTATATCCATCGTAACCCGTCCCCGTGAATCCATGATTAAGGTATTCGATCATTACCACCCCTTGGCTGTCCCAAAAAATACTTCGGAGTTAGAGATGACGGTCTCTTTTCCAAGTCATGGACTGTTTTTTGTTTCCGGGTCATAATGGTGAAGCTACGTTGTAACAAACTCAAACAGCATTGAAATTCTGTCTCGTTTGTTTCTGCGCGTCAGAGTTCTGGGCACCCAGCGCGGTGACACTTTTTTCATACCCAAATGTTTTTTTGTGTATAATATTATGGACACTTCCTATAGAAATCTTCATTTCTTCTGCTATAAAACAAACAGTAACACGACGATCCGCCAAGACAATGTTTCCACCTTTTTGAATCATTTGTTCAGTCATTATCGATGTAGGGCGTCCCGTACGGGGATCGTCATTAATGGAAGTTCTTCCTCGCTTGAACTCCGCACACCACACCAGAAGCATGAACCCCTAATGTTGCTTTCAAATCTTGATTTACCA
This sequence comes from Malacosoma neustria, assembly GCA_963693495.1. NCBI lineage: Eukaryota > Metazoa > Arthropoda > Insecta > Lepidoptera > Lasiocampidae > Malacosoma > Malacosoma neustria. The sequence continues at coordinate 583,945 of OY856398.1, read as the reverse complement.
GCTCCGTAGTAGAATTTTTCAAACACATATTTTATAACCGCGTGAACTTAATTTTATCCATTTATAAGAACACGTTCCGACACGACGCAAACAAATGACTTCTTATCTTTAAAAAAGAAAAAAGAGTTGATTGCTTTTTTATAATTATTATTATTATAACTAATGTCTAGACTATGCCTGCCAGTATTTATTAATTTTCTCTCCAAGGAGAAGGTATCGCATTATCACTATCGTATGTGTATTATGTCTAAGTGGAAACTAAAATAAATACATATAATAAATAATTTCACGTAATCTAATAGTGTCCGAACACAATAAAAGTCCACGGGCGCCAATAATATCCGTGACAGCGATCTGTCATGCCCTCTCCGGAACTTACGAAACATGGTGGTTCCACTGGTCTATAAATATAGATGAACGCGAGGGCTGGCGCTTGCGACGCCCGGCTGCCATCTGGCGTATGTTAAATAAGTGCAGCGCATCAGATGCTTGATCACAATTAGAAAAGTATAGTTGTTATAAACACGATTTGTTTTTTGAAACATCCATGGGGACCATCTTCATCTATCGACGTGCAATGTGCTACCGCAGGGTGGCGTATGGTTTTAGCATAACATAAACATGCTAAACCACGCTATCAGAAAAAATCATATTCTTTCAAATGATATTCTTATTGCCTATTTGTATAAGATAAATATGAAAAAAAAAACAGCCGATGCCAGGCTCCAAGAACTATGGAGGCAACCGAGTCGAAGATATAAAACATATTATTATTATAATAAGCTTATTGTACATACCGGCAACATCTTTCGTTTAATTTTTTTGACCGTCAATACGTGACAATCACGTTTATAGTGTGTATATAGAGCTTTGATGTATGTATTTTGTATATTTTAATAATCTTATACATCATATTATTTGTTTCCCAAATAAAGTACGTAAAATAAATAAATAGCACATTCGGAGACTCAACCTGTAGTTGTCTTCGAATGTGATGCCACTTGGTTACCTCATCATAGGTAATAATGTGAGGCCGCTTCGAAGGGATAAGCGGCCTCCCTGCTGGCCGGATCCCCACCATGGGACCTCGAGGCCCGGGTCCTGGCGCTGTTGTACCAGTGGCGCCGGGGCGCGGCCGAGCGTGGCTCTCGCCCCACGCCTCACGAAACTGGGGTGAGGCGCGCGGAGCTGCGCGACGAGGTGCTCATGGTGGAGTGGAAGGAGCGCCTCGCGCACCCCAGCGCGGGCCTCGCCACCATCGAAGCGGTGAGGCCCGTCCTGGCTGAATGGTTGGAAAGGCGCCACGGCGCCCTGACCTTCCGCCTGACGCAGGTCCTCTCGGGGCATGGTTGCTTCGGGAGGTACCTGTGTCGCATAGGGCGGGAGATGACGTCAGGGTGCCACCACTGTGGCGCGGGCGACGAGGAGGACACGGTGAACCACACTGTCGCCGTGTGCCCTGCGTGGCGCGAGGAGCGCCGCGCCCTCGTCGCCCAAATCGGCGTGGACCTGTCGCTCCCGGCCCTGGTTCTGTCCATGGTCGGGGGCGATCCTGGATGGACGGCCGTCGCCTCCTTCTGCGAGGCAGTCATGTCCGCAAAGGAGGCGGCGGAGCGGGAGCGGGAGTCAACCACCACACTCCCCTCCCGCCAACGCAGGCCACGCCGGCGGCGCCGGAGGGCCAGTAACGACCTCCGGCCGCCGTAATAAGCGGCCGCGGGCGGCCCCTCGGGAGAGGACCCGCCGCCCGCACTATTACCGCGAGGGTGAGGGCTGCGTGCTGTTCCGCGGCCCCCCTCAACTCCTAGAGTTGTTAGGAGAGCGCCGGGGGGACGAAACCCTGACCCCCTGGCGCCAACACTTTAGAAGGGGCCCGCCTCAAGACAAAGGGCGGGCCGGCGCCGGCCCGGACCACGAGATCGGCAGGCCATATATCCGTGGGCCTGGGCGTAGGCGATAGGAGAACAGCGGGGTTTTTTAGTGGGTAGTCGGAAAAATCCCGGAGTCCCACATATCCCTCGGTCCCCCCGGGCTGGGGGAACCCGTCAAGAGAGGTTTTTCCCCGAGACCACAAAAAAAAAAAAAAAAAGGTAATAATGTGAAGATATTTAAATTATTCGCAAATAAATATCATCGAACATAATAACATCGAAAACATTTCTTCAATCGATCAATTAAAGACTTGCAAAAATAAAATTAAACAGGAAAATAAATGAAATATGACATGTTAAAAATAAAGCTATTTGAGGTAATTCTCTTGTTATTTGATGAATATAATAATTGTTTTCAATTTCATATTATGTTACTATATTTGTAATAATGTGAGTCAAGGTTTCTGATTTCCCCGTAGTGGTACCGAACCGCCCTTGAATAAGCTTGGATCATTCTCAATGACTAATGTAACGCGAATATGTGTGTTTAAATGTAAACAGATTCATCATTATGCTTAGGTGGTCATAGATTTTACACATTTTTGTTTGTGATGTTTATTAGTTTTCTTTTGCTCAGTGTTCGGTGTTAATATTGACGGTATTTGCATAAAAAACTTTTTAAAGGATATTTGAAAAAAAAAATATTGATAAAAACATCTTATATATATTTTAGTGTATCTTGTGACGAGTGAGATAAATTTGGCATTTGAACGTCCGAACGTAGCTTTGAAAGGGTAAATAAATTACAATATATTTATATTATTACCCAAAGCAAAAACTAGTACATCTCTTACCAAAATTACGAAGACGAAGGAGCGTGAAATAAGGCACAATTTATACAGAGAAGTCAGTAGTTTTTTTCTTCTAATAATGCTTAAAATACCTAAAGTTTATTAAAAAATCATGCGGGGCAGTCTTTGGGGACTGCCGATAAAAGTAAAAACTAAATAATTTGTGAACTGTATCGTCGAACTATTAGATTATTATTTTCGGTTTATAAAAAATTGTTTATGATCAAGCATTAAAGCTTAAATTGGTCGTTAACACATCTTTACAAACCAAAAATTGTTCACCCAAAAACTGCTCAACGCGCCTAAAGAAGTTTTCACTTGAAAAACTCAACTGTATGTAATTGTAATAAAGTCGCAATTCGAATAATATGTATAAGTAATGCTATCATTTAAGTTACATTATAAAATAAACCTAAAGTCATTGTTAATAAGGTTGGTATTACTGGAGCAAAACTCCGTCTTACGAATCTTACGAATTTTCGATCAGGACACGTGACACCTGACGCGAGTTTAACATTATTTACTCATCACAAAAAAGAGCACAACGCCGCTAAATTCAAAAAAATACACGCACTATCACGCGTTTGATATACACCTATAGGTACAAATAAAACCAAACTGAAAAGATATTAATATTTATTGGTCTGTAATATTTTACTGGATTTAGATTGGTTTTAATGTTAATGTCGACTATGGTCCGGACGCCGAGCAGTAGCACAGACAGATTGTCTGATGATGCGCGTTTATCCTCTCACTACTTCACCTCCGATAACTACATTTGCAACACGCTACCAACCCAAAATATAGAGTCTAACTACTCAAATTTTAACATATTATTGATTGTAGTTTTATCAGTTTTATATTTCGATTAAGCATGTACTATTTGGGGGAGAAAGAATGGAGAGGAGAAGTTTTCGAGCAAAAATTCCGTTTGACGAGTGCCCCCGATCCTCGTGAGTTTTAAGTATGGGATACTCCGGGAAAGCTTATCGACATCCGACTATCCACTAAAAACCCCGCTGTCGTTCTATCGCCTACTGCCTTGGCCCGGTAATCGCGTATCGCTGGCCCGTCCCTTCTGTCGGGGCGGAGAGAGCTGTTATCTAACGATAATAAACTTATATCGGACTAGCTGTGCCCGCGACTCCGTCCGCGTGGAATAGTGACTGGGCAGAATTTTTTGAATATATCTTATGTTTATTTTGGATTACAAACCCTAAAATATAAATGAAATATGTAAACAGTCAGTATATTATCGAATACAATTGTTACGCCATGCGCCTCCGGAATACATACGTTCGAACCTACAAAGTCCAGCCTAAGCTAAACCGTATTTCATATGATTGATGACATAAATCTGAGGTTAACTTAAATTGGATATTCAACTTACAATGTCCAGCCTAAGCTCAACCCTATTTCATATGATTGATGATATAAATCTGAGGTCAACTTAAATTGGAATATAAAATTTCCGAAACTTATCATTTTTAACAAAAACAATTTTTTTTCTAAAATAAAAATAGCCTAAGTTACTCCTTGATACATCAGCTATCTGTCAGTGAAAGTCCCGTCAAAATCGGTGCAGTCATTTCAGAGATTAGCCGGAACAAACAGACAGACAGACAAAAATTGTAAAAAATGTTGTTTTGGTATATGTACCGTGTATACGTCCGAATGCACTTAGTAAAAAGCGGTTATTTTAATATTACAAACAACAGACCCTCCAATTTTATTTATTTGTATAGATTGTGCTTAAAATTTATTTTATTTGTGTGCTATCAATAAGTATTCGTTAAAATTTATTTTGTGTTTATTAAATTTAGTTTATCTCATTGTCCACAGGTTTCTGACGAGGGTGTTGCACAGGAAGCGACGGCGCGCGCGTGACGCAGCGTGCGCGAACGCATCGAACAAGCACTACAAGACAATTGGAGGCGACTGACACGTCCCAACACTGTGAGTATGATTTTTAATGCTAAAAATTGAATTGCTTTTTTTTTAATTGGATCCAAGAAATAAAATAATGGAAATCTATCTAGTACAGCTAGCCCTCCCACGAATATCCCTAACACGAATATTTCGATACTAAGTATAGTTACGGTAACATTTATTTTTGTAACATTTTGTTTGAAAACTTGAACGGCACTGAGCGGGGGTTATCAAAAATAAAAATTATTTTTTAAAAAACAAAAAAACACTTATAATTAACTGAACTAAAAAGAAAAAATGATTCTTAACATAAGAATAAAATTACTGAGGAGAAAATTAATGTCACTGTTCTAAAAAGCGTGAGGTACTCGATATGATCGTTATAATTTTTTTTTTACTATTTTCATCAGGTACAGGACCTGGGTCACAGCCGGAACACAACATGAGGTTATTATGGCGGCATACTTATAGATCAAAGAAGGTTGCCATCCAGATGGGCTAGGGGCCCTACCACGTAGCTAGGGTTGTTTTGTCGCGTTTATTAACAGACCGACGCGGACCGCAGGGATTAATATTCTTACTCCGCCCCTGCACGGAGTGATTCATGCTAGGGGCACAGAAATCCAACATGGGTATCTGCTAAACCAGGCTAAATATCTGGATAGGATTATGCAGTGCATAAGTCAACCTTAATACCAAAATCATAGTTAACTCTTACTTATTAATACTAAAAGCCGTTTTGGTTTTATTTTATTTTTTTGTTATTGGATATTTTGTTACTATTCCAGAAATAGGCGACGGTGACCACCTGCCAGAGTGGACCGATTGCCTGTCTGCTGAACTCTAGCTATAAAAAAAAATAGAAGAAGGATTATTATTATTAGTAGTAGAAATTTATTTTAAATCGTACATTTTTGCAGGGTTCGCACCAGTCACGTCCGCGTAACCGCTCTTTTAGCCAAGAACGCCAGCGGCACAGACGACCAAGCCTACAATCCCTTGAATCCGAACACAGAGACGACAGCAGCTATAAGACAGCTACTATACACAAGTATGTTGAATAGTCTTTTTTTAAGCAAAACTTCTTTAGCACTTTTGAAAAAGTTTTGAAATTTGAAAAAGTCGATGTAACGGAAAAGTGATATTTAGCCAGCGAGAGAATAAGATAGGGTGCAAGTATACAGTGTTTCATATAATATTCGTCTCGTATTTTTTCGAGCTTTCGTTTTATACTCTAACACCTAGTTTCTCAACTAGCGGGTCGCGACCCCTAGGGGGGTCGCGTTTTTTATTAAAGGGGGTCGCAGTCTGTTGAAAAATAATAAAGACACCTAAACATATAAACTATAGAAAATATTCGTTTATTAAAGGAATGAATTTTAGTGTCAAGTTATAAAATTAAATATTACGATGTAATAAATAACAACATGAAAAATAAACTTATAGCTTACTTTATGTAATTAAAATGATTAATCGTGAACATTAATTAATTAATGCCATGTTTGGCATTGTATCTCACTAAGGGTAGATTCGACCAAACAAGAGTAAATCTTAGAATAAATCGTCAGTTAATCGAGAGTAAATCAATTTTACGTTTTACCATCTACAATTCTAAGAATAGTGGGCCTATTCGGGAATTGTTACTATACCGCCGTTTCGCACGGAATAACGGAGCTATTCCTAGAATAATGTAATGGCGGTCAGTCAGTCCAATCATCTGATTTATGTCATTTTACAAATATTTATTCTGTGTTTTAATTTCAAGTCAACGCAACGCATTAAATTAATAGTCTGGCATTGTATAATGTGTGCAATAATTTGCCACTAAGCTAATTTTGATTTTATAGTCACTCCGTCAGTTTTTTTTATTTTGTATATTAAAATGAAATTCAACTAGGCTCAACAGAAGTTCCTTTTCAAACGACAGCCAATTAGGACTGCGTTTACGCTTATCCTTATAGATAAAAGATAAAACCACACGACAAAACTTGATTATTCCCTTAAACAAACAACAAATAAAATTAACACGTTTGACAGCTACTTTTTCACACTATAATACGGCAAAATCGAGTTGACATGATAATTGACTCTTACACTATTCCGTTGTAGAACAACATTTATTTGTCGGGTTTTATTTTCGTTCACCATTCACTCTGATATTCGCGTATTGTTATTCCTAGCGCAAGTATACTATCGATTACGTGGAGAAACGACTATGGATTTACTCGAGATTAAAATCATGGAATAGATTATTCCTGGTATAGTTACTCGTGTATAAATTTAAGTTTGGTCGAATCGACCCTTAAAAGTATATTATATACGTGGATCATCATTGTAAACACTCACAAGTAAATTATTTTCGAGTGATTTGATTGTGATTTTCAGGGTTCTGAGAGAGAGAGTCGGTTCTGATTTATAACTGAATAATTTATTATTAATCGAGTGTAAAAAAGTGTAAATAATACAAATAGCTGTGTGTGTTTGAATACTCTGACGAGTGTAACATCAGCGGGCCCACGCGAAATAAGGACGAGTAACGAGAATTGCGAGTACTCTTAATATTCATTTCCCTTCGCTAGCTCTTCCTCTTGCCAGACCCAATATCATATACAATATCGAGACGCAATAAAATATAAATTAGTTATTAAACGTATGAACAAACAATTAAAATATTATTATAATTGTATAGTACGGGATCGGGGGACTCTTTACTTTTTGGCTTTTTTCGTGGGTCGCGACATAAAAAAGGTTGAGAAACGTTTCTCTAACATATGAAATGTAATCTAATTTTGTAACACACTTTTGTCGTGTGTGAATCGCACACACACTTTTTTAGTGCCGTTAGAGTATAGCTGGTAGTATTGGAGTATGCTGGAGGAATCCGACGTGGTTATGTCGACATACCGTTTAAAACCCTAGTCGCTACCCTCAGCTGTATAAATAGGGGGTCGTAGGATCGACTTTTGGCCACTGCTTTACCACGGATTCCCTTAGGCGTGTAAGTTTTCGATGCAATTAGAATGAAACAGATACAAGAAGAGTGTAGAAGACAGGATGATGGCAAATGGCTAATGGCAACACATTATTAACGTCCTGTATAATTGAAAAGAGAGATAGAAGAGGTTAAGAAAGATGCAGAAGTAGTTATCTATCGAGACTCCTGTGGGTTGTTCTTTTGCATATTATATTATGATAATTATAATAACTGCCCACAAAGTGCCACTGTTGGGCTCGGCTTCCTCCTCAGAGCCAGTATACCCGCCACGCTTGTCCAGGGCAGATTGGCGAGTTACAGATATGGGTGATCGGGTGATTTCAATATGTAGGTTTCCTCCCGATTGTATCCTTCACCGTCGCGTCGGTACACCGCAATTATTTGACGACCTCGGTGGCGTAACGGATAACGCACGTCGGTACGCTCGCGGAGGTCACGGGTTCGATTCCCGTCTCGCGTCTGGGTGTTTATGTATAATATGTATTTATTTACAAAAAAAAAGTATATAAGTAGTATATCAGTTGTCTAGGGCCCATAACACAAATGCTACTTAGTTTGGGACTAGATGACGCTGTGTGAATTGTTACAAAATATTTATTATTATTATTATAATACGCACATTAGGTGAGAAATACTGACAAAGCGGTGAACGCTACCGTGGTATTTGAACCTGAGGCATCTATATTTGGTCATCGAGTGTAATACTTTTTAAATGCTGGTTAATTTTCAGAACTCATTCCCTAACCAAAATGGCGGCTATATCGTTGAAGATATCCATCGATGGTGGCAAAGTGGTGAAGACTATACAGTTCGACCCCTCCACAACGGTGTACGATGCGTGTCGCATCATCAGAGAGAAGATATTGGAGGCCAGTGCTGGAGATCGTGAGTATAATTATTATTATCACTATAAATTTTATATATTTTTTTATAACTGGGGCTCAGCTGACAGGCAAACGGCTCACCCTAGCAGGTCACCGTCGCCTATGTACGTTTGCATATTTTATTCCACTGGGAAATCCTCGTCTGGAAGTTCGTTCCAAATCCATAGAGTTCACAACATGAATATTCTTGACGACAAAATTAAAATGGCTGCCATTCCGAGAGGGTTGAGGTGGAAGAAGGGGGAGTGGAATACTTACCGATAAAAAAACCAAAAACAACCCCCTAAAATATTTGCCAAATACGAGACCAAACACATTGTATACTAATAAAAGTAAACTTTTATTTTTCTAAACACTGCACTGTCCAGACGTGCTTAGCGCCATACCATACCACCTTGCTAGAATTATTGCCAGTATTCTTACTCCGCCTAGTCAAGGAGAATGTATGTATATCAATAATTGTATCTCAAACTCTTGCAGCAAAAGAATATGGCCTCTTCCTGGCATCGGAGGAAGACAACAAGAAGGGCATTTGGCTGGAGGCGTCCAGGAGCCTGGACTACTACATGCTGAGAAATGGAGATCTGCTAGAGTACAACAAGAAGACGAGGAATCTCAGGGTCCGAATGTTGGATGGTGAGCAATTTTATGAATATAAATAATTCCATTCTGTGCATGTCTAGAGACGAAAGGCAGTCTATCTTGTAAAAAAATGTAGGAGAGTCACCGATGGATAGAAAATGGAGACAGTAGAGATAAAATGTATCCTCTTCACTCTCTATTGACATCAGATCATCATAAGATAGGAAAAGAGAAATAAAGATTAGAGGGATGACTTAAAATATGCAGAACATTTTGGGAAAGGGAAGCCAGGGCTATGGAGAAACTGGGGTGAAAAAAAAGCAGTTGCCAAATGATAAAACGTACTCGGTAGCTCCGTGTTATTATACTTCTAGACCAATCTAGAGGTTCCAAGTTCAAATCCCATGATGACATACTCCGAAGGAGCAAGCCAAACCTTAGACAAGTGTGTAACGTTCACCCCGCGCGACGCTTATCATATAAAATAGGGTTCAGCTTAGGCTGGACATTGCTGGTTGAATTTCCAATTTAAGTTAACCTCAGATTTATGTCATCAATCATATGAAATAGGGTTTAGCTTAGGCTGGACTTTGTAAGTTCAAACGTACGTATTCCGGAGGCGCATGGCGTAACAATTGCATTCGATAATACTAACCGTTTGCATATTTCATTTATGTTTTAGGGTTTATAGGGTTTGTAATCCAAAATAAACCATAAGATTTATCCAAAAAACGCTGCCCAAAGTCACTATTCCACGCGGACGGAGTCGCGGGCACAGCTAGTTATATAATAAATACGTATATGTACCGATGTACATATATTTACGAGGAGATTTGATTAGTAATGACTGATCAAAATAATAATTTTAAATTAGAATTACATAGTTAAGTATAGTTTGAGTAGAAGTGATGAAATGAGCAGTCAAAGATATAAAATCCTGTTTGATGAGAAAATTACACATTTGCGTATTAAAATAGAAATAATAATTTCGATGTACATATTTACGAGGAGATTTGATTAGTAATGACTGATCAAAATAATAATTTTAAATTAGAATTACATAGTTAAGTATAGTTTGAGTAGAAGTGATAAAATGAGCAGTCACAGATATAAAATCCTGTTTGATGAGAAAATTACACATTTGCGTATTAAAATAGAAATAATAATTTATTTAAATTCTATCACTCACCGAACACGATGAACGAAAGTTTATTGGACCAACTAAGCGAAAAAATAAAAAACAAACGGCTCCACATGGCTAAGAAAAAATCCACTATTCCACCAAGATAATGCACCATGTCACAAATCAATGGCTACGATGGTCAAATCGCATGAATTGCACTTCGAATTGCTGCCCCACCTCCGTATTCACCAGATTTGGCCCTCAGCGTCTACTGGCTGTTCGCAGACCTGAAAAGGATGCTCCGGGGAAAATATTCAGCACCGACGAGGAAATCATTGCCGAAACTGAGGCCTATTTTGCGAGCAAAGATCAAGCGTTCTATAAACATGTATTGTATCGCCTTAGATGGAAATGATGTCGATGAATGAAAACGAATTTAGCGATAATTTTGTGTTTTTCGTACTTAGTCCGGAAACTTTTTGATCAATCTTTTTGATTCAATCAATCTATATAATAACTGAATTTTCGGACTCGATTTTTACCTACTTTAAACGATCAAAAAAATTCAAAATTTTGCAAACTTGTCAAGACCTGATGACAATACACAAATTTAATAATTTTGTCCCATAGACCTTATCAGGATCATCAGGGTTAACGCTTACTTTTCTTTCCGCCGGAAGATGAGGTTCAGTTAATTATTCATTGATGTTATTATGTTATATGTACATATTTAAAATATATGTATTCTCTTTAAGGTACTGTAAAGACCCTTCTGGTGGACGACAGCCAGATCGTGGCGAACCTGATGGTGGTCATATGCACCAAGATTGGAATTACCAACTACGACGAGTACGGACTGGTGAGTAAATCGCACAGCTTCTTTTTTTTATTGTTGAAGGACAGCAGACAGGCTGACGGCCCGCTTAGAATTTAGCAGTTACCGTCACCTATGGATGTTTGCAACCCCAATGACATTGCGAACATGATGCTGTTTCATAAGGGTACAGTAACTTGTAGGATTCTACTGTTAAATGAATTATGTTGATAAGGGGGGACTGAATGATTGGTGTAATACCTAAATTTCTATTTCCTTGCCTAGGTCCGGGAAGAACAGAAGGAAGAGTGCGATCCATGTGAGAAACCCAACTATGGCACGCTGACGTTGAAAAGGAAACATCAAGAGAAAGAGAGAGACGCCAAGATGGAGCAGTTGAGGAAGAAGCTCAGGACTGATGACGAAGGTATGTTTACGCATATATCTTACGATAAGAACTATGAAGTTCTTATCTGAACGTCTTCGGCGATGTCCGTGGCGTAGCGGACTCACACACTTCGGTACACTTGAGGAGGTTACGAATTCGATTCCTATCTCGTCGAGTCTGGGTCTCGATCTATAATATGTATTTATTAACAAAAGGAAAGTAATGTTTTTTTTTTTAATACCTGGATTTCAGCAGGCAGGCAAACGGTACAGTAATCCGGTAGCATGTGGTCACCGTCGCTTATGGACGTTTGTAACACCAGAGGCATTACCAACGCGCTACGGTCTTATATCCGTAACACAAGTGCTATGCCACGTGCTTTGGAACTAAATGGCGTTGTGTGAATGGTTCAGACTAGTGGGATCTTCTCACTAGAAAGTCGGATTATAATATTAACAGAGCCCACTGCCTCATAGCTTTAATTTAAAGGGATTCGACACACTGATGACGTCGGTCTGCTAGATTCTTCACGCGCATTCTATTATGTTAAATCTATATACTCTATACAAATAAATGAAATTGGAGGGTCTGTTTGTAATATTAAAATAACCGCTTTATACTAAGTGTATATGGATGTATACACGGTACATATACCAAAACAACATTTTTTACAATTTTTGTCTATCTGTCTGTTTGTTCCGGCTAATCTCTGAAACGGCTGGACCAATTTTGACGGGACTTTCACTGGCAGATAGCTGCTGATGTTACAAGGAGCAACTTAGGCTACTTTTATTTTAGAAAAAAAAATAGATTTTGTTAAAAATTATAAGTATTGGAAATTATAAAACCAATTTAAGTTGACCTCAGATTTATATTATCAATCATATAAAATAGGGTTCAGCTTAGACTGGACTTTCTAGGTTCTAATGCAGTTTGTATGTTTCATTTATTTATATTTTAGGGTTTATAGGGTTTGTAATCCAAAATAAAGCATAAGATATGTCCAAAAAATGCTGCCCAAAGTCACTATTCCACGCGGATGGAGTCGCGGGCACAGCTAGTCTTTGATAAAAATGTACAACCGTAAACGATTTAAATAAAGCCATTTTTCAACAGTGAACTGGGTGGAACCATCGAAAACCCTCCGCGAGCAAGGCATAGACGTGACGGAGACGCTGCTCCTGCGCAGGAAGCTGTTTTTCTCCGACAGGAACGTGGACTCGCGCGACCCCGTCCAGCTGAACCTTCTCTACGTGCAAGCTAGGGACGCCATATTAGATGGCACCCATCCGGTCACCCAAGACAAAGGTATGGAAATGGACTGATTCAATACATTCATCGCTGTATGTGTGTGGTTTTGCATCAGTGCTCTTCTAGTATAGACAATGAAATTAGGTGGAATATATTCACCGAGATGTGGAAAACAATTAATGCAAGATAGACGAAATGGTGACAGGTCTCAGGAACAATTTGCGATTCACAAGTGACATTTAGACTTAAAGGTTTATCCGTGCAGAGGCGGAGAAAGAATACTAACCTCTGCGGCCGGGGTCGGCCTGTCGTAAAAGGCGACGAAACAACCCACCCTAGCTACGTGGTAGGGCCCCAAGCCCGTCTGGACGGGGACCACCTTTGGTCTTAAGTATGCCCCCATATTAACCTTGTGTTGTGTTCCGGTATTAGTGACCCAAGTCCCTGTACCTTTATGGGACAGCAGCAGTGTTCGCGATGCCACTGGCGTTGCAAACACACATAGGCGACGGTAACTGCTAAATTCTAAGCGAGCCGTTAGCCTCTCTGTTGTCTTACAACAATAACAAAAAGAAACTGCTTTGATTGGTATCATCTCATTAATACAGTCATCATCGGGATTGAACGTTACGATTGTCTGTCACGTTAAGAACTTGGAGCTAATTCATTGTTATTCATAGCTTGCGAGTTCGCCGGAATCCAGTGTCAAATACAATTCGGAGACCACAGAGAAGACAAACATACTCCTGGTTTCTTAGAGTAAGTATTCTACAAGCTATATCTTATCATCAATTATTTTACGAAATTTTACACTTTTTTTTTATTGCTATAGAACAGCAGACAGGCTGACGGCCCGCTTAGGATTTAGCAGTTACCGTCGCCTATAGGTGTATGCAACGACAGTGGCATCGCGAACACGCTGCTGTCCCATAAGGGTACAGGAACTTGGGTCACTAATGCCGGAACATAACACAAGGTTATTATGGCGGCATACTTAAGACCAAAGGTGGTCGCCATCCAGACGGACTTGAGGCCCTACCACGTAGCTAGGGTGGGTTGTTTTGTCGCCTTTTACGACAGGCCGACCCCGGCCACAGAGGTTAGTATTCTTTCTCCGCCCCTGCACGGATAAATAACTTACGTAATGTTAAAGAATCGTTCTCTCCCATAAAATACATTTTTCATTTAGCACGTCAACTCTAAATGTATTATTGTATTTTATTGCATTTATCAAATATCTAATTGTATGAAAAAAGTATTAAAATTACATAATTTCATATTCATATATGAGTAAGTAAAATCAACGGAAAAATAATAATATCCCAAATCAAAAATAAGTTGCGATATATTAACATAATACTTAAAATCTGTAAAAAGTATTAATGTGATTGTGTAAACATCTCTTAGATTCTATCAGATTTTATTTAAAGATAATACAATTATGATATTTACTCGATGTAAGAATGTACTATGATGGACTATCGCTATATTTTTGAATATTCCATAATGGTAGGGAATTTACGTTACAACGCCATCGAGTCAAATTCTTGTGAACTAAGTTTCTTATACAGCAGACCCTTGTGAGTCGAACTCGAAGAGATGCCAAAAAAATCGCGTTTAAAGTTTTCGACTTAGCTAATTTTGTAAGGAAACATTTGACTCGTATAGGCTAAGTTTCATTCCAACTAATTTTGCGTTAGAAGTAAAATAAATAAAAATCCTAGATATAAAAACAATGCTGTACCTTATCGGTATATTCTTAAAGTTGGTTTTCAACTAATTGAGTTGTAAAAGGTCTAAAATCACACATAGCCTATCCATAAATTACGTCACACGAATTTTAGCACTTTTTATTTTAACCCCTCCTCCCGTCCTTGTCATAGTTTGTCACATTTTGAGAACCCCCCCTCCCCCTCGTGTGACGTTACACATTTTTCAATTTTATGCATGTATTTAAAAATAGTCAAAAGAAAAGTTATCTTCATTTTTTCCTTATTTTTATTAAATTTTAGATAACAGAGAAAGTTAAACGACTTGTTACCAAACAATAAACGACTAATTATGTTAATTAAAAATACAAAACTTGATCATCTTCCCATGAATTTTAGTGTCTCTTGAAGTTGAATGTTACGTGAGTGATAATTTCATAGCGAGAGTGCTAAAGTATTAATAAATATAGATCGAGTTCTTAAATTTTTCAAGTTTTTTATTCACATATAAATTTCGCGTTTTAGTATTTTAAATCTTAACATTTGACGTCACAAAGCTTTTCCCCCTCCCTGCCATTTGTCACACAATGTCACATTCCGGTGATACCATCGCCCCTTTAACGTGTGACGTAATTTATGGATGACCCCTATGTTGAGGATACAGGTGCAATTTACTTTTTAGAGTTACAGGGGGGGAAATAAATACTGAATTTGCTTACACGGACTCAATAATTATTTCTATCTATAACTTCAACACAAGAACATATTTCGAATTTGAAAGGTTTTCGACTTATAGAGTTATTGTTTTCGAACAGTCTGAAGGAATTCCTGCCTGCGTCGTACGTGAAGGTGAAGGGGATAGAGAAGAAGGTATTCAAAGAGCACAGGAAACACGTGGGCCTGAGCGAGCTGGATGCCAAGGTGCTCTACACGAAGAGCGCCAGAGATCTCAAGACCTATGGCGTCGCCTTCTTCCTTGTCAAGGTAAGCCCGTAACGTCCTACTCCTGAGCTTTGACCTCCCCCTAGTTGGACGGTATACCTGGGTATGTCCAAGGCGGTGGACCAATTTCGGTAGAAATGCCTCAAAGTCAAAAATTTAGTGACTATGCCTGATGATGTCGCAACGGTTGGTGCGCATCGGAACGCCAGCGGAGTATAACCTTCGATTTCTACCCAAGCCTGATTGTTTATATATAATTAGTATTTATTTAAAACAATTCAATTTCCACCACCCCACTGCCCGCCATTGGCAGGGTGTTCATCCCCATTTCTGGACTCTCTTCTTCCTTGTACGAAGCGGTTCTCGAGAACGTTCATGTTGCGCACTATGGAAGTGGAATGAGATTCCGACTAAGGTTTTCCCATCGCAGTACGATATGGGGCTATTTTCAAAAAAGGCGTTATAAAATTTCTTAGATGCTGGCAGCGCGTTGATAATACCTCTGGTGCAAACGTCCATAGGCTGCGGTGACCATGAGCTTTAGGGTGGGCCGCTTGCCTGCCTGCTTAACTCCATCTATAAAAAACAAACAAAATTATATATGTATCAGTTGTCTAGTACACATAACACAAGCGCTCTGCTTATTTTGGGACTTTGGTCCTTCGAGGAGATTTTTCATGTACGACTTTCTCTGTAGGAGAAGATGAAGGGGAAGAACAAACTTGTACCGCGTCTACTCGGAGTTACGAAAGATTCTGTACTCCGTCTAGATGAGAAGACCAAGGAGATCCTGCAGACGTGGCCCCTCACCACCGTGAGGAGATGGTGTGCCAGTCCTAACACGTTCACATTGGACTTTGGGGACTACAGGTCAGTTTTTACAGGAAATTATATAAGAAACGAAATATTAATGTCATAAAAGATTTGGATGGTTATATATTAATTGAAAAATAAATTAAAGCAGCTATCTATTATGGAAAAACTTGAAAATATACACAGTATAAACTCTATATACCAAAATTTACCGGTTATTATATTGCTTCATTAAGAGTTCGTTTAATGAAGTAGATTTTTTTTACTAAAGGAAGTGAAAAAAACTAGTTACTAATATTAGTTATTGATCGGCGCTTGACAGGACATCCAGTTTTTTTCTTTCAGTTCGCATTTTCTAATATATTTAAACCTTACATTAATACAATAAACCCATGTGGGTCACTTGTAACTGTTTTTGAAGTGTAACTTCTTATGGGAGGGTAAACCGCTTCGTTGCGTAACGCGTTACGGCATTAGTCTGTCTGGCTTCCCTTTCTCTCACGCATACGGCAGCGTATAGCGCGTAGGCAGGCTCCTCCTCTCTCATTCTAACACACAGTGCTAGATCTATTCGAATTGCGACTTTATTACAATGAAATACAGAGTTTTTTTTTCTTTATAAAGAATCTACATTAGGGAATTTACTATTATTTTTGAATTATTTTTGGATTTATTAATAAATATAAATAACCTTTCCTTAACTAACCTAAGCTTTTCTCAAGTTAAACAATTTGAATATTAAATACTTCAACTTAGATTAGTTTAAGTTATCACTTCTGTCGGGTGTCTCGAGACGCACTCGTTTTTTTTTATAACAGAAATAGCAATTTCGTCCCCGCCAACTTCTTCTTCGTCGTGTTCTTCATTCCTGAAGGTCGTGCCCGTCTTGATAAGCCTTTACGGAGACGCCCCCCCGCCAACAAATTATAATAAATGCGTTTACGATATAAAAAAAAATAATTAACTTAATTTACAGCGATCAATACTATTCAGTTCAAACGACTGAAGCTGAACAAATCCTGCAAGTGATAGCCGGTTACATCGACATAATTGTGAGGAAGCAAAGGGCCAAGGAGCACCTTGGCATCGAGGGCGACGAGGGCTCCGCCATGCTGGAAGACTCTGTTTCGCCGTCAAAGTGAGTGTACTGACGAACTCCGCGGCGTGACGTTTTTTTGCGCTTTAGCTCAGTGGTATTAAACTCTGAGACCATTCTTGAGAAAAATAAATATTCATTGAGTGAGCGAGACAGAAAATATATGCTTTTCATGCCGCGCGCCGTTTAAATTAAATGTAAAATAATTGTTTATTCACTCGGCAGGGCCAACATAATTCAACATGACACGTTCAAATCTGGCAAAGTAACTACAGAGTCGGTCGCCAAACCTGCAGTCGTTAGGCCTGGAGCAGAGGGTGAGCACCGCCATTTCTTTTATATATTTTTTTGCCAGCGAGTATTACTTTATTATGATAGTAAAAGTAGCTAAATATATGTATACAAAAAAGTTTTTGTTTTATAAATTAGTTATCTTTGTATATCATAAACTTTGTCATTATATTATAAACTAGCAATATGTCCTGACTTCACTCTGTTAGAAAATTTATTAGGGAACATACCCATGCTACGTGATCCGTTGAGGGGAAGAGCTCTTTCAAATACCACGCTTGGTCATAGAGAGGAGGGGGCGGGGCTTACGTTTTCGTCACGTAGTCAATCCCCTCTAAACGAAAACTCGCGCTTTTTAGTGCTACTAGGAGTGTTCAATAAAAAATTATGATGAGTATGACGCAATTATCTTTTATTAAATGTTATTCTATTTTCAACGTAATCACCTTTCAGGTTTATACGCTTTGTGTATCTTTTTTCTAAAGTTAAAATTCCCTTTTTAAAAAATCTTCATCCTGATCGAATACCTTCTTCCTTAAAAAATTGTGTGCCGCGGCGACTACTGCGTCATCATCTTCAAATTAATGGCCCCTGAGATGTTTCTTTAACCGCAGAAATAGGTAGAAGTCACTAGGAGCTAGGTCCGGTGAACATGGAGGATGTTCCATCAATTCGAAGCCGGCTTAGATTCTTGAATGGCAACGGTATTATTATATCTAATGTCTGGGCTATGCATTATCATTATTTATTGAACACCCCTCTTACATTTAAATATCTTATATTCGTATTAATAAAGACAAATATCAGCTTTATTTTAAGTTTTAGTTTGATTTTTTATATTGAAAACCGTATTTATGAATTACTACGTTAGAACTAGAGGGGAATAGAAGTAAAAAAAAATAGGTCACCATGGTAGGTACGTTTCCTAATAATAAAAAAAAACTTTTTATTTATATCCGTTCAATTCAATAACAATAATAAATAAATTATGTATTTTAGTTGGTATTTACTGGCTAAATAGTAATTTAATGCTGGTGACAAAAAACATTTAACTGTATTATCAATTTTTGAGTTTATTTCGTTTAAAAGTGTTGACTAAGTTCTTTAATTTGTATTGTATATAAGGCTGTACAGATTTTTTTTTTCTATGTATATACACTATGCTCGCAAGCCACGTATTTTTTGTTGATATATGCATTGTCGGCGTTAGGTGCGAAGACGTTCGCGGTGGGCCACATGACCGGCGCGCAGCAGACCACCGTGTCCGGCCAGATCATAACCGGACACACCCCGCCGGCTGTTAGTATTGCTTCTTTTTTTAGCTTAAGCTTTTATATTTTGCTATTGCCGATGATTCCCTGCACCCCTGTGTGGACAGCAGCGTATAGGCGGTGCCCCTAGCGTCGCAAACATCCATAGGCGAAGGTAACCGCTTACTATTAAGTGGGCCGTCAGCCTCTCTGCTGTTCCACAGCAATAACAAACATTTATTTTATTTTATAGGAATATATTATAACTTATTGCAAGAATATTTTAATATTTAATGGCATTTGCACTCAAAAATTTATGCAAATCATATTTGATGACCCCCGTAGCGTATGTATTTATTTACAAAAGAAAAGTTTAAATGTAGTTTATTAGATATCTAAAGTCCGGACGCCGAGCAGGGAGAATTTCGTACGTTGACCTGTTATTATCTGTCTCTGTCACTCCCGCGTAAATATAATGAGTCCTCGCTCGCACAGAGCAATGACGGACACACAAAGAATTTGCAACATTACTAATTTTGAATTTAAGGATTTTTTTTATAATTATTTTTCCATGAAAATTGTGAAGTTATAGATTTATAGTAAATATGATAAATTTGTTTTTAAATTGAAACAATTTTGTTACACGCTTGCATCATATGGATATATAAAATGTGAAGTCTACGAAATGGTTTATGTATGTACATAATACATATTTTTATGAGTTGATATTTTTGACATATTATATTATTTGTATATTAATTATTTGTAGGCTTCTCAAATTCAGCAGACGAGGGTGACCTCGATACTGTCAGAGCCTCAACGCGCTCTGCTTTCCACCATCACGACTGGTAGGGAGATCATCAAGCAGACGGAGGAAGAGTTGAGTAGGGTAAGTTTAATAAAAGTCATAATGATTATTGTTTGCGACTAAAACGCTAATAATCCAACATGTCAATGTCAAATCAAAGCGTCAATGTTACTGTGACAAACGAGGGAGCGGAACGCACTCGGTGTGGACGCTGCTCACCGACCAACTACCCCCTTCCCGGTTCGGTTCAGGTCCGCTCGCGGAGGAACTGTTGCACGGCACCAGCGACATGTCACGGACGAGACACTGAATACAATCTTATAGCACGGCCAGTGGGAGTTAGTAAGGAGTCACTGAATCTAATTGCGCACGGCGCTGTGGTCTTCAGGGAGGTCGAACGGCGACACGTTCTTACGACACTACCCTCGTCCTACGCTCGCTTTCACCATTCACCTCCCCAAGAGTGAGGGTAGATTACAAAATCAGGAGGCGAGATCTCAACTACCCTTTATGCAAGGATCAAACAATATGCAATATATTATGCCCAATGAGTTTGGTCATAAAATGAGTCTGATTTCAGTCTTATTTGGAACTATTATGTTTTATTACGGAGCTCCTTCAGCTCCCTCCTCCAGGACGCCCATTACGCTTACTATTTGATTGCAGACATCGCTGCCAGCGTTGGGCCACGACGCGGCCTCCGTCAAGTGGAAGCAGGTGACGATGGACACGAACAAGCAAGTCGTCACTTCGCAGATCGCCGCCATGAACGCTGCCACCGCCCAAGTCGTCACTCTGACATCGGGTCAGTCGCTTCTATTCTAATTTCACGTCTCTGAGTTAGATTTCGAATCCGCACCGAAACAATCATTTAACCTGTTAACCGGAGAATAAAACTTTTGTTCAACAAAAAAAAAAGCGTGAGGCGATCGATAAAACAGTCCTAGAAAATATTCGATCGGTACGATTAGTCCAAAAATAGTACGAAATGTATGACACAAAGCGGACAACGCTTTCTTTACAATAGTGCTAATATTTCTTGTTCATTATTTTATTCCTATGTTAAGAATAATAATTTTTAATTTTTTACTTCGATTTAGCATTGAAGCGTGTTTTATAATTTTTTTAACTATATTTATTCGTCATAATTATAAGTAATTTCATCAAACCTCGGGTAATAAAAGAAAATTGGTCTCTAACTTATTTATTTAGTTTATTTCGACAAAATGTTTTATAGCATAAATATTATATAAATCAAACAAGTTCAATGCAGAAATAACTATTGCGTAGTATGGATATTCCAAATTTCAGGTTAACTGACACGAATTTCCACTGCAGGTCCAACGGAAGAGGTGGACCACACGGCCGTGGGCGCCGCCATAACGACGATAACCACAAACCTGCCGGAGATGACGAAGGGCGTGCGCATGATCGCCGCGCTCATGGACGACAACGACAACGGGGACAGACTATTGGACGCCACCAGGAAGCTGTGCACGGCCTTCACTGATCTGCTAAAGGCTGCTGAACCTGAGACTAAAGAGGTAAGTCTTCATCTTCTTCTCCCGCATTATATGGAATCGTTCCTCCTGTTAGCCATCATCTCAACATTCGAACCCCTTTTCACCATATCATATTTTACGCAATCCATCTATCTTTTCTTTAGTTATACCTCTCTTCCTGTATCCATACACTCATTTTTATATTTTTTTTCTTATATGGCATTCTTCCCTTCGCGTGACACGACCAAACCAAGTAAAGGACTAAGTGTAACTAGTTTTGTTACCGTTTGATCCTAAAGATTTCTATCAAACTTCTCTAGACCCTCTGGCATCCATAATATTGCCACATAACAAAGCACCCCTCAATTACGTGAGCAATTTTTTTATATATGAAATTTCACACAGCGTCATCTAGTACCAAAGTACACACACAGCAGCGCGTTTTGAGTACTAGAAAAATGATGCTAGTATTTATATACATTTGTATATAAATACGTATACATCCACCCAGACTCGGGAATTTGCTCTCTATGGACTATCAGAAGCAGTACTTTAAGGTCTCAGACACTAGATGGGTGACACCATATATTCTTCCCATTGGATGGAATTCTATCTCTTTGTCAATATGTTTTGTAGCTGAATACTAAATACATTATTTACCCACTTGGTCATGTTTAGACATACGTCTATAATAGGTAACGGTCACGCAACAAAGTAGCAGAAACATTGCCAATCTTGAAACTGCCGGGAAAGAAGGCGTTTAATTTCAAACTTCCTTTTTTTAACTTTTTGTATGAATTTATTATTGTCTTATTACAGTCGCGCCAGAACCTCCTTAGCGCCGCTTCGCGTGTTGGCGAAGCTTCGACGTCAGTTTTGCACACAATCGGCGAAGAAACCGAAGAAGACAAAGAAACACAGGTAACAACCGACTTTTACGACACACGCACCAAATGTTGTAAGAAATCGTTTCTCTACCGAAAGCTTAATTATTGTTATAATAATTTCTATAGTGTATTCTTCGGTAAAAATCGCGAATTCGGTGATGAGTTTGGTGAAGATGATGACGATGTGACCATAGGTGATAGGATAGCTATTTTGAGTGATATAGAAAAGACAGATGATGGAATTTTTGGTGATGTTCATTTCGGTAGGAAATGTGATAAAGGTGATGGAATGTCGAGAGGTGATGAGCATGATTATGAATTGTTGAAAACTGATGGTGATTATATTGCAACAGCTAAAGTTGATTCGAGAATGAGAGACGATGATGATGGTATATATGAGGAAATAGATACTTCTAGACGGTATGGTTTGGATGTTATTCAAGAAGAATCAGATTCAGACTATTATAGAAGTGTAGAATATTGCAATGCATTGTTCAAATCCGGTAAACCGATCACAATAGAGGATATAAACCAAATTAAATCAAGTAAAACCAATTTGAATGATAAGAATAATGATTACGATTCGATTATAGAACTATGCGAAGGATATCTTGAAAGGAATAGTCTAGATGGATCAAACAGTGATGCTAGTAGCGATTATAAATCGATAAAAGATTTTACCGATAAATATCACGTCGATAAAACAGATAGTATCGATAAAAGTCATTCTAGCATTGATAAAGGAGGATCACATTTCCGAACAAATAATAACAACAATAGAAATAATGAAGAAAATCTCAAACTGTATCCAAAAACTGTTTCAGACAAAATATACAATTTCAAAAAAGACTTCTCAAATCACGATTACGTGAATATTTATTTTGACAAACAAGACTCGAATATAAATCTGGATAGACGGATGAAAAACGATTTGTTGCGTCAGAAATTCTTTTTATCCGCCAATAATATCGAGAAGAACGAATTCAACGATCGTTTCAATAAATTTAACAAGAAAATCGAGTGTCACAGTATTGTGAACGATATCACTAAAACCGGACCGGATGTTAAAGTATCCGGATCTTTGAATCTTAAAATTTTAAACCCAGATAAATATAACAGAGTTTTAACTACTAAAGAAACGTTCATGGAGACTGCAAACGCTAGCTTCACGAAACATGAAATAAGCAAACTCAGGAATGATAATTTTGAAAATTTTGTTAAGAAAAGTGAAAGATATTATACCACCGAGTGTAAAGATAGACAGGTCGATGTGAACATTGATAATGAAACGAAAGGCAAGACAGAGATACGTATATTTTACAATCCTACGTTTAAAGTTTCCGGTGATGTAAATCTGAAAGGCTTCTGTCAGTTTTGTAAACGGAAATGTCCGAAAACTGAGAACAAATGCTGCAATGAATGTATTTGTTTAGAGGTAGAGTTACAAGCGATATGGAGAGAGAATTGGCTGAATATCTTGCTATTGATTGCATTGGTTTTAGTTTTCATTGCTCTGGTGATACAATGGTTCGTTCCGAAAGATGTTTGCGAGGGCGTCAATGAGAGGGATGATGGCAAGTGTTTTGAAATGATGTAGACGGTACGAAAAGGGGAAGGAAGAAGTGAATAATTCAATGCAAATATAATTTAAATAAAAAAATTAAATAATACCTAGTCCTGCACAATTATTATACATTTAAAAAAAAATAATGACTTTTATAATCACATTTAATTTCTCTAAAATATGAATAATATTTTAATAATAACAGTTTTATCAAAATACTAAATATATAGTTGTTGAAAATTAAATATCCAATGTATTAAATGAATAATTTTGATTATTTAATCGTTACTTGAATCACAATTATCTAATGACAAATTTTTTGTATCTTTCTAATAATCTCAGTAGTTATTTAAAATATTGTCTGAATTTGTTATATATTTTCCTCTCTTATGATGCAAGGAAATATTTTTCGTCTAATATTATGTAAGTAATGATAATAAGTTTTTGCTACGGGTGGAATTACGTGAGTAAACCTTAGGCTTAGAATGTTGGAACGTTTAATGATGGAATCTTTGAAAAGTAACTCATAATTAAATAACAAGGCAACTGCATATATGTCTTCAGCTTGTATGGTATACAATTTTACATATTTTAATATTTATTCTTATAAGAAGAATAAATCATACAGCATATATCAAGGTAGTAGAGGGTACTACAAAAAAAAAATTTAGATTTTTTAAATATTTCACTGCCATATTACACGTCGCTTGCCATTAAATGTTGCCACTTGTTATGTTTGTATTATTTTGTTATAAAAAAAAATGAAAGACAGAAAGTTACTAAAAGGAAAAGACTGGGTTGCCTATATTAATTCCTAAAAAAGTCCTATTTTGAATGGAAATCGTTGTTATATGTATAATTAAGTCTGATTTCACAATTTTTTTTTATATTTTATAGTTTATGCTATAAAAGTCTGTTTACCCCTCTAAAATCATTTTACAGCTTGTGTTAAATAAGAGCAAGTTCATATCATATAAAATTGCATTTTTATATATTTTAGTAATAGAAATAAGTGAAATCAGACATATGAACTAGCTTTATTTTGTTTGCTTGTTTGCGTTTTAATGTATTTGTTTTTAATTTAACTAAACAAAAGATCTGATTGCTTACTAATGTATCTAGTCGATGGAATACTCATTATTACATTATGTTTAAAAAATTGAAAATTCTTAATATATACTGACAACTAATATTGGTTAATTTTAAAATATGGCAGCTAAACATTGGGCAGCTTTTTAATTATTATTTTTTTGTACATGTAATTTTTATTCCGTTGTCAAATTGAAGTTCACAGGAAATTCCGTTGTTACCTTTAATTGCATGAACTGTTTAATTAAAAGGAAATACTTTTAAGATATTCATATTACTTGCAGAACACAATTTACAGAAAAAGTAATAAATATAACAACAATTTATCACTCGATAAGAATAAAAAGTAATAAATATAACAACAATTTATCACTCAATAAGAATAAAAAGTAATACAAAATTTTCCTATGAAAAGATCAAGTCTATGCTTGATTGCAATTATTAAAGGTGATAACGGGATTTTATTACACATTGTATATACTTGTGAAAGAAATGGTAAACATTTTCATTAATTTCACTGATATCACTCCAGAGCAGTGTATCCAGATGGCGAGTAAAATGACTCAGGAGTACATTTGACTGAACTTAAGAATCGATTCGATCAATCGGTAATCGATGTTAAATTATCTTAGTCGAATTACATTATTGAACTTGTATAATCGATTTGAATCGAATCAGTAATCGATTAATAAATTCAATGTTTTCATATATGCATTGTGGAGGTAAGGAGAATCATCACATATGGAGGAGAAGTTGAAAAAGTGTCCAGCTGTAAATTGTGAATTATAGTTCAAAAGTCGGCCAGAGTGTGGCACTAGTGCACCTGCAGTGTATGCTATAAATGTAGCTGTTGTGGACGAATTGAAGTATGCCGAGTTATAAATTATCTATATCACTAATAACTATAGGCGCTTTCCCCTAAATCGCGATTGTGGCGCCAACTTAATTGAATGCATTTTGACGGTAATTTTAAAAACAGTGATGATTCTCTTTACAAATTCAGTAAATTAATTAAAACTGTTACCTTTTCATTTTTAAATACTGTTACTTATTAAGGCAGCTCCACACACGACTACGATTAATTAAATTTCTTTGAAGGAATCTTTTACTCGTATACGATTCGTAATGTAATTCGTTTTTTTCGTTGATGCGGGAAAAAAATTGAAATATATTCATACGATATTCAGATTCGTCGTTGTCCTGTGTGCCCTTGTCGACAATTCGACAAGTCGACGAATTTTGTTTCGAAGATGTACTTAATTTTTTTTGTAATTATTATTTTTGTAAACTAAAATATCGGCTTCTTAATGGTGTACAGTCCTTAACGAACAGCAGTAGGTAAGTGCTCTTTTTGTTTGTTGATATTTCATAGTGATTGTTTTTTTAATAGCAATTGATCATTTTTTTTTCTGATCCACCATCCAGAACTGAATATTACTATACAATATTTCACTGAAGTGAACGATTTTTGGCTATTTTATCAAGTAAATCGATTAAAAATATTATTTCGAGGAAATCATAATTTTGTATTCAAATTAATTTATTGGTTTGAACAAGAGTAAAAAATGCAACGTTGTTACATAAAAAAGGTAATTTCCTTTTCATGTCCTGTCCAAAAGGTGTACAAATATTATTCAATTAATTATAATCAGTGAAAAAAAAATAGATATGTTGGGCATTAGCTTTTTGTGGATATATTATATCCTGTTATAACAGGGATTAGTCATTTTGTTAGCTTACAGAGAGCTAAGAAAGCACACCATTAGAGTATTTATTGTTTTAAGGAAAGGGGAGTGCAGTCACCCTTCAGTCCCTTAATGCAACTGGGGTGATACATTTATTATTAGTGAGATGTGAACAAACGTTTTATGACTTTTTTAAGTTTGAATATTTCTCAAATTGTGCCATTTATAAAAGCGGTCTAAACGTGACGTTGATAGGAGGTTCCATTCGGTTATTTTAAAAAAAAATTAGGAAGCTGGTATTTTTTATATTATTTTTAACGCCATCACAAATAAGGTTGTGGGTAGTTTTAATTTTATGAAACATTTTTTGTTTGTTCTGGTGAAAGGTTATTTTTGTTAATTACATTTGCTTTTTAAAACAAAAAACTGGAAGTTTTATTTTTGACTAACTGTCTTACAAAAAAGTGAATGTAGTAGCAAAAATAACTTAGTTTTTACTAATATACCCCAACCTAGTGGATCTCGGAAGGGTTATGATATTGTTCTTTTTACTTGTTATCAATTTATGGCTTGGAAATATTTGTACCAAAGGAAGGAAATGGATGCATAATTTCATAGCCCATACCATTATTTCATCAAATATTAGATTTCTTTTTTCACGGAGCGTTTCGCCCCGATTACACTCGAATCTTGCACATCGAAATATCAAATACAATATTCGATTTGTCACATAAAACGCCAGCGTGCGCTTTTGTAACGAAAACCGTAAGTGACAATATTGTTCTTATGAGTACTCTGTCTACATATTTCACTCCCGAAAGTAGCCCTGTATGTCGTTAATACTTGCCCGTGGCTCTCGTGTCTCTTGACAGTGACACGTGAGACTGCGTAGCTATGCTGTAAATGCATGTAATAAAAAAAATCGCATATACTTCCTTCGGTCTTCCGTTTCTTGGTCAATATATATAATATGGTATATTTTGTTTATAAAATGATGTCTGAAATTAGATCCGGTGCCTTTTGATAGATAATCGCTAGGATAAATATCGACTGGTATTTTAATTGTGCGGGTGAATTATTAATATATTCTGGTCGATACTACATGTTATAAAAGATAACCCTTAAACCAGTGACATGGAGTCTTACAGGCGTTGTGCGTGTAACGAGTTCTTAGAGTTGACCACGCCCCCTCACTCGTCGCGACTTCGCGTCAGTAGCTTCTCTTTTATTTATTTATTCTTTCTTTCTAAATTAATTTTTTTGTAAAAAGTGTTAACAATTTTTCTTGCATGCAGTTGAATGAAGCGTTAAATAAGGACCTAACTTGATCGGGGAACAGTGGTATTTTTGAAACACCCAAGATCAGTTTCATAACAAACAAAAAAATGAGTTTAAAAGTAAGCCGCCTCTAAGGCGTCCTGTCCTTTATAACTAGTTCTAAATTTATGTCACCAGTTAGGATTAAATATGCTTTGTTAATTGGAAAGTGGACCCCGGGCACCGAAACGAAAGTTTGGGTGGCAACCGGGACTAACGCTAGGATGATGATGATGATGCTGTGTTAATTTTCTTGAAGGAAAATTGCTACAAAGATTATTTTCAGTTAGCAGTTAAAACTGTTTCGATCTTAGGATTTAGGATGAGCTTCCGGCTCAGGATTTCCCAGCGCGCTATGATATAGTGTTTTTTGAAAATGCCGTTATATGAGGCTGATGGTGTGTTGGCAATGCCCGATGTGTTCATTTCACTTGCTATCGAGTGACGACCACTGTCTATGAACATTGTGACTGGTGGTTCGTCTGTCTACTCAACTCCAGCTATAAAACTGCTCACAGCTGATGTATAAATGTGTATGTACTCTACTATTGATTTTCTCAGTGACCATGATTACTGATTGAATCTATATAGATGTTACTGTCGTCTTTTGTCGGATGATACCATTTGAAACTTATTTGTTACTAGCCGCTCCCGCTCGCTTCGCTGGTCGAATAACAGAAAAAAGTAAATCGAAAAATATGTGAAAAGTTTATGTGCGCATGCGCGCTACATCGCTTCCCCCCCCCCCCACTTCTCCGTTGCAAGAAAACACACATCACTGAACGCGTAGTGCTTGTAAAAATCGTTGTTTCTTAAAACTTTAATAACTATATATCAAGTGAAGATATCGTAATATTTTTTTTTTTATAGATAAGTGCCAATTGTCTAAGAAATAAAACTTAGAAAATTTAAATGCAATCTATCGAATAGTATTGCCGTAATGCGCGCACAACTGCATCATTTTATTTATATAGATATACCTAGTCAGGTCATAAATTCTGTCACATGTTTAATGTAAAATAATTGTAACAAGCTTATTAATTATGTAACTATTCATATACCAAAATGAACTTAACAAAACATAGATTCTTATGACATTAAAGTTTATTCAAAATGACCTCAGTGATTTTGAATACAAGCCTTCAATCTGCGCGGCCAGTTGTCTATCGCAGCACGAACGAGGTCCATGTCAATATCGGCGGCTGCCTTAATCAAGGATGTCTTGAGTGACTCCAAATTGGGATGAGGCTTTGAGCACGCCTTTTCCTCCAAGTGTTGCCATATCTTGTAATCTAACGGATTCAAATCAGGACTGGAGGAGGGCCAGTCTTCGTGCCGGATGAAGTCGATTTCACGCGCCGCCAGCCAGTCTTGTGTGCTCTTCGCTCTATGAGCTGGCGCCGAATCTTGTTGGAATACCCAGTGCCTGTTATTGAACATGGTATGAGAAACAGGTTCCACAAGGTTCGTCAGGACTGTATTTTGATACACAACAGCATTCGTTTTTACACCTTTCTCACAAAAATGTACCTCTGTTAAGCCCCAATAAGAAACTCCCAACCATACCATGAGCGAGGATGGAAAATGACCTCGTTGGACACGCGGAATACGGTTGCTCGCTTCTTCACTACTGTGTGCGTACACCTTATCATTTTGTTTGTTGTAGCTCTCTTCTACGGTAAACATTTTTTCATCCGAAAAAGAATTTCCCGATATTTTTTTCCCGCGTACTGCTTCAACAAAGCGCGGCATCTCTTCAGTCTCAGGTCCATTAGACGAGCATTCAAACGATGTCCTGTTTTTCTTCGATATGCCCGAAGCCCTAAGTCTTCATTTAACACCCTTTTCACCGTGGTTCTGCTTAACCCCATCTGAAGGGCCAACAGTTTCTGCTTACGTTTGGGATTTCTTTGAATTCGTGCCTTCACAGCTTTTATCACTGCTGGAGTCCTAACAGACCAAGGGCGACCACTTCTTGACCTGTCATCTACACTAGAGTCTTCATTGTATCGTTTGATGGTACGATAAACGAATCTTTTGGTAATATTCAAATTTTTCAGTATGTTAAAAATTTGAATTGGCGCGTAACCGCAACGATGCAACGCAATAACTGCAACACGGTCTTCTTTAAGCGTCCACTCCATATTTAAAAAATGAGTAAAATTCTAAAAGTATACATTTTTATTTTCATGAACAATTCGAGATTCGAATTCAATAAACTTTTTTGTGGCCAGCATTCTAAAAGAAAAGTTTTTACTGTGTGACAATACTTATGACCTGACTAGGTATAACGTGGTTTAGTTTATCCCCACCCTTATCTCGTTTCCAGTAAGTCGTAAAAAGTCGTTCTAGTACATAGACAACAGAGATGGGTTGCTAGTAGTCCGAAATAAAACGTAGCCCAGAAGAAAGTTATACAAAAGAGTTCGCTAAAATTATACTTGAAAATTATCATGGTTACTCATTTAGCGATGTAGACGTTCACTGAGAACAGATTTGACGATAATCTTATACAAAATGGTTTTTTCTTTTTTAATTTAAATGAGAGTACGTTTGCCGGGTCAGCTAATAATCCATACTAATATAATATTATAAATGCGAAAGTAACTCTGTCTGTCTGTTCCTCTTTCACGCCTAAACGGCTGAACGGATTTTGATGAAATTTGGTATGGTGATAAATGATAACCTAGAAATGGTCATAGGCTATAAATAATCACGCCATCGTTCTTAGGGGGTAGGCAGTAGGCAGATAACTAAATTGAGTTAGTGATTTTTTGTGCTTATCCGGTATCTATGAGAATCGGCCAACATCTATTTTTCATCCCCCTAAATGTTAGGGGTGACCCACCCCCAAAAAATTTTTTTTAATTTTTTGACATTTTATTATTTATATGGCAGAACAACGTTTGCCGGGTCAGCTAGTTTAATATACTTCTAGAACTGGTTAGCAACGTTGTCATCCAAAAGAGCCAAATGTAGAGTACACAAATTAATTTTATTCAAAGAGCCATAACATATGCTTTACTTTAGTAGGAGACAGTTATTAGGGAAATACTAAATAACCATTTCACGGAAGAGCCGTAGCCGAGGAGTCAGAGCCGCGGGTTGCCAACGACCGTACGAGGACAATTTATTTATTTTAATATCTTCTTCCCTTCCACGCAGGACATACTGCTCTCGCTAGCGAAGTCGGTGGCCAACACGACGGCCGCCCTGGTGCTCAAGGCGAAGAATGTGGCCGCGCAGTGCAGAGACGACCAGCAGCTGCAGAACAACATCATAGCTGCCGCGACCCACTGCGCGCTCGCCACCAGCCAGCTGGTGGCTTGTGCCAAGGTAAGAGCGTCGGTCACACCTGCTTTCTAATGGTGTAACAGTTCTTTAGCACTGTTATGATTTGAAAATTCGATAATACGTAAAAGCGACAAACAAATAGGATTAAGCCTGTGAGAGAAGGAGATAGAATGTTTATTATTTTTATTATATTTTTACCAAGTTCAAAAATTGTTTCATATTTTAATGGAATATATTACATTTTATATATTAGTGTATATAGTGTAGAAACGAATATTACAGGAAATAATATTTTTTATTGGAAAGGATGTACTTCAAAAGTAGTTTGATGAGAGTTTGGTTAGGTTCTGATTATGGGATCTATGACAAAGTAACGGAACTCTTCAATTTTCTTAGAATCTTTTATAGGTGAAATATAATATTCAGTTACCAACTTGATACAGGTGGTGGCTCCGACACTCCAGAATCCGGTGTGTCGCGAACAGCTGATGTGTGCGGCCAGACAAGTGGCCCAAGCAGTGGATAAACTGGTGGAGGCTTGCAGACCTGTGCCCGAGGCCGCCGGTCCCGGGGTGGAACAGCTTACTCAAGCTGCTCACAGAGTCACCGATGAGCTGGAGAGGCTGCTCGCACACTGCGAGCTAGGTGCGTTTATATTCATCACTGAAAAATGCTTACTTATATTTTATTTCAAACGATTAATTTCAGTTATGTACACATGAAGCTATTACTTCAGGACATGTCTTCAGTTCGTATTTAGTTTAGCCACGTAGAGCCATAATTGCCGTTAACAATTTATTTTAGCGGAACAAAGATACCTTTTTGTAGACTTTGTTAATTATACAATAGTTTTATTGGACAATGTGTATGTACTTTTTTACAATAGAATCCCAGAGAAATTCAAGCACTTTCAACAAATAAAATTAAAAATGCTATTAAACAAAGTCTGTATGGGAAAAGATTACACCACACCGCCCATGATTATATTTCCAATAACTCGTGTATTTTTCTCCAATGTGAATGTATGTTAACACATTAAATAGACTACAGAAAACAAACTCCTGGAGTATGTTTGTTTTTCGTTTCTTTTCTAGCCAACGTTTTGTGTTGGAAACAGTGATAGCTTATTGACATTTAACGACTGATCTGTGATTCTATATTAAAATAGATTAGGATTAATTGGTTGGATGACTAAAACAGATCGAAATGTAGCATAGTTTGAAGCCTGCGATCCGTACATACATGATCAGTATAAAGAAGTATTGTCTCCAGACCGTCGCGCCCAGCCCACGGTGACCGAACGCTCGGTGGAGACCGTGATGAGCGCCAGCGAGAGGGTCGTGGTGGCCGGGGACGCCGCTGAGATGGTGCGTCAGGCCAGACTGTTGGGACAGGCCACAGCCCATCTCATCACCAACATCAAGGTAGGATGCCCTTTCGTTCTTCCTACTTCCTCAAGAAAAATAGTCGCTACGATTTCTATCGACGTATTCAGTTTTGAGAAAACGTACCACCTACGTATGATTAGGGGTTAGAAATAAGTCTGGGAGAAAGGATAAGAAACAGGGGCTACCTGGATTCTCACTAGATTTGTGTAATTCGTCAGTGGAACTTTATTGAATTCTGTCGAATCTGTTAAGAAGCGAGTAGATAAAAAATGATCACAGCCCATATCGTCCCACTGTTGGGCTGGGGACTTCCATTGGAGGGGGCTATCCTCTAAAGAATTTGTATATTTTAGACGGAAGCTGAGAACCAACCCTCGGACGCCCAACGCAAACTACTCGCTGCGGCCAAACTCCTAGCAGACGCAACTGCCAGGATGGTGGAAGCGGCCAGGCAGTGTGCATCCTCGCCACAGGTAAGAATACAAGGTTTTGATTGAATCTAGAATGTTTGCGAAGCCAGGAGCAGGACAAACACGCTGCTGTCCCATAGGGGTATAGGAACCTGGGTCACTAATATAAGAACACATCACAAGTTGATAATTGCGGAATACTTATAGACCGAAGGTGGTTATGATTCAGACGGGCTTGAGGCCCTACCACGTATCTAGGGTTGTTTTGTCGCCTTTTACGACCAGCAGACCCCGGCTGCGGAAGTTAGTATTCTTACTCCTTCCCTGCATGGAGAAGTTCGTTTTTATCCATGCAGGGGCGGATAAAGAATATTAACCTCTGCGGCCGGAGTCGTCCTGTCGTAAAAGGCGAAAAAACAACCAACCCTAGCTACGTGGTAAGGCCCCAAGCCCGTCTGGATGGCGACCACCTTTGGTCTTAAGTATGCCGCCATAATAACCTTGTGTTGTGTTCCGGCATTAGTGATCCAAGTTCCTGTACCCTTATGGGACAGCAGCGTGTTCGCGATGCCACTGGCGTTGCAAACACCCATAGGCGACGGTAACTGTTAAATTCTAAGCGGGCCGTTAGCATGTCTGCTGTCCCACAGCAATAAAAAAAGTCTCGTTATTCTTTTTATTATCTGTATTTGTAAAACTTAAGTAACTTAACTGTATAAGTGTATTTTGCTATTCCCTTAAATCTTTAATAACATCATTACAACTCTGTGGCAGTGACCAGTACCTCATCATAGCTTCACTGTGATAGGAAAGATTGTGACCGTTTGGAGACTCCTGTGACGTAACAGTTTTCGCTCGTCGAAACGCCTGTCAATTACTTTGGCACTGCATGGCGTTGTGTCAATTGTTACACTTGAAATGTTTATTATTATTACTTAGTGTTTTTATAAGACTAACTTGCGTTGGTGATAGGAGATTGTATAAAGAATCGTTTGTGTTCAGGATCGTGAGAAGCAGGAGGCCCTTCGCAAGGCAGCCGAGGAGCTACGCTACATCACGGTGGATTATGCTCAGGGGCAGGACATCGTGGGCTCCCAAGTGGCCAGGTTGCAGGTATCTATCATGCATACAATTTGTAGAATAAGTCCAGTTTATTTACATTACAAAATAAATTGAGAAGAAGGAGACTAACATGGTATGGCCAAATAATGCGAAGAGAAGAACGTCATGTAATAAAGAAAATGCTAGAAATGATGATTAATAGAGGAGAGTGGAAGGAGAGGACTAGTTGTGCCGACCCCACATAGATTTGGATAAGGGCAAGAAGAAGAAGAAGGAAGTTGAACCTGAAAGTAGTTGAGTAGACCTAGAAAGCAGTGGATGGGATATGGTTTATTATTGCTGTGGAATATGAAACAGGCTGACGACCCTCTTAATAGCAAGCAGTTACCGTCGGCTATGGATATTTGCGATGCTAGGGGCACCCCGAACACGCTGTAGTCCAAATAGGAGTACTAGAACCTGGGTCACTAATGACGAAACACAATACAAGGTTATTATGGCGGCATACTTATACACCAGGGGTGGTGACATCCAGACGGGTTTGGGGCCCTACCACGTAGCTAGGGTAAGCCGACCCCGGCCGCAGAGGTCAGTATCCTTACTCCGCCCCTGCACGGGGACAACGTGATGCTTTGATATGAGGGTTTGTGAAGTGACAGATGAAGAATGCCAAGATACAGTAAAATTGAAGAAATAGACATATTGTGACGACTCCATGATTGGATCAAGGCCAAGTTAATGTTGATTGAAGATTATTATTACAAAACTAGCTCCGTCTGCGTGGAATAGTGACTTTGGACATAATTTTTTGGATAAATCTTATGGTTTATTTTGGATTACAAATCCATATAAACCCTAAAATATAAATAAATGAAATATTCAGTCAGTGTTATCGAATGCAACTGTTACGCCATGCGAATACGTGCGTTCGAACCTACAAAGTCCAGCCTAAGCTGAACCCTATTTCATATGATCGATGATATAAATCTGAGGTCAACTTAAATTGTAATATAAAATTTCCGAAACTTATCATTTTTAACAAAACTATATTTTTTTTTTTCTAAAATAAAAATAGCTTAAATTACTCCTGGTTACATCAGCTATCTGCCAGTATAAGTCCCGTCAAAATCGGTGCAGCCATTTCAGAGATTAGCCGGAACAAACAGACAGACAAAAATTGTAAAAAATGTTGTTTGGTATATGTACCGTGTATACGTCCGAATGCACTTAGTAAAAAGCGATTATTTTAATATTACAAACAGACACTCCAATTTTATTTA
Source organism: Malacosoma neustria (assembly GCA_963693495.1). NCBI lineage: Eukaryota > Metazoa > Arthropoda > Insecta > Lepidoptera > Lasiocampidae > Malacosoma > Malacosoma neustria. The sequence goes on along the minus strand of OY856398.1, from coordinate 548,870 downwards.
TTTGTATAGATTAATAATAGTGAATAGGGAAAAATGTCTTGATATTTGTTCGTACAATAACAGGAAAGCGCACGCCAGGCGGCGTCGAGCGCGACGCAGCTCATCACGTCGGCGCACAACGCCACGCAGCACAACACCAACAAGTACTTGCAAGTGAGTACGGAGTTCGTTTATTGGCAGCTCAAATTCAAAGTGTTATAATGGATTTTTGGACCGTTCGACGATGGCGTCCCTTGGCGGAGTAAAATGCAATAGCCAGTTCTAGTTCACATATATATGTTTAACCAATTCGACGCCATTTTGTAGCAATTGTTTCCTTAATAATTGGAAGTTTATAAACTGTATGTAAGAAATCAAATTAAGTTTATTCGATGGCCGCGAGAAAAAATACCATAATATTTTGAAAGCTATCAACCAAATAAACAAATATAACTAATTAAGTATTATCTTAACTTGTAACGACCAACGACCCAATCAGCACATACTCGTCGAAATGATTGGAAGTGATTGTGTTAAAATTGAGTGATTTGTTCAAAAATTTCACAAAATGTCTAGTGTTAGAATTACCTTAATTAAAAAAAAATGTTTTTGCCTTATACCGACGCTCTCTGTATGCGAGAATAATTACCTAAACGGCATCGTGAGATTCAAAGTGGAAATTTTGATTGAATTTTGCTCATATTATCTTAGTTCAATATCGAATCCGTACTATAACGTACGCCGCTTAATTCACATCACGTCAGCTGGTGTGACTCGGGATCAGCCTGCGGTAGACATTTGTCACCAAGAGCAACGTTTGTTTTGACTTCCGCAGGAAACCCTGTTGGAAGAATGCAAGGCGCTGAACGAGCAGGTGCCCCGTGTGGTGGACGCCGTGAAGGTGTCGAGCGTGAGGCCCGGCGAAGCGGCCGCCCAGCTGGATCTCATTTCCGCCTCCGAGGCCTTCTTGCAGGTACCATCAATCTTTACACTTGACAATATATGGTGTGTTGCAGGGATCGCTTTTCTGGGGGGGGGGGTTTTGGAGGTCGACGGAATTTAAAAAAGACTCCTATTAATTCAAACTTTCAAGATAATGTATAAGATGTGTTAAGTGTACCAACTTGTTATAAGAATTGCTAATATTTTGTATCAATAGAAAAAAAAAACTAGAAATAGGATTTTTAAAATAATTTATTTCCATAACCTGACTGGTCTGAGTTATCAGTTTATTTTGGAAAGGGGTCTCTTGTCCAAAATAGTTTAGTAATTCCTAATGTTATTTTGGCGTAAGGGCTTTGTGTCGCAGGTGAGAAAGCTTCCGGGGGTCCACGGGGCTCTACTTCCGTCACAAGTATTGTTTATGTATTATATGTATTTATTTACAAAAGAAAAATGTTTGAACAGTTGTCTCCATGACACAAGTGCTCTGTTACTTACTTTGGAACTAGATGGAGCTGTGTCAATTGTCCCAGTATACATAATTATTATGAAATAAAAATATTTTCATTATTTCGTACTAGATTAATTTTTTTTTTGTAATAGCCGAGTAGCCACGTGATCGCCGCCGCCCGTGGAGTGCTCCCCACCATAAACGACGCTCCCACTTCAAAACATCTGGCCGACAACACCCACCAGTTCACCACGAGTTGTGCCGAGTTGAGGTAACCTAATAATACCTCTGATCATTAGATATCAATAAAACAATATAGTCATACGATGGAAGAAAGCTGTACGAGTAGGATCTACAAATAAATTGATCGTATTAAAACCGCGTGTGGATAAAGTTTGTTTAGACGCTCCTGTGATATCATAAAAACTATTTCGAATAGTTTCCGAACTAAATAAGAAGTAAAGACGTTCCAGTTGTTCATTTTTATAAGTGCAATATATTCCATAATATGAGGCGTGTAGTTGCAAAACCCGCTATAGCAATATTTTTTTAAACTCTTAAATTGAACTAAACCCATGCTGATTTAGTGGCATTTGATTTAAAACTTAAATTATAAGGTTGAATATATATAACATTGTAATATATAGAATATAGAGGCATTTGTGCAATAAAAAGTTGATAGCTATGTAGATAGTTTAGAGTGTTTCTTAATAAAACCACCGTAATTAATTAATACGGAATTATTTGTACGCACCGTGAGACACTGTTATAGGTTATAAAGGTCCGAACAATAGAGAGCGACACACATATAAGTGAGAGCGAGTGAGGCAAAAGCCCGCGCTCCATAGACATCGCGTTCTATATACCAACTACACGCCTCATATATAGTCACTGGAAGTGGCGAGTGCGCTTCAGCTGCATACGAGTGCGGACAGGGATTCTGCTCTGCAGTTAGCACTCGTGCACTCATGCTAAGCCATAATTGTGACTTAGTTCTTAATTATTGAACACAACAATTATTTTATAAAGTGGCTTAATATACCATTGTATTTTTCTTTTCTGTATAGATCCGCCGTAAGTCGCGCCCGTATATCTTGCAAAGGACTGGAACTAGACGCGGCTGCAGAGATAATCCGCTCATTGCAAGGGGAATTGGATGAACTGGAGGAGGCCGCGAGGGCATTCGAGCTGCGACCCCTGCCGGGACAGACTGTGAGTATCTGGAAAGCTTACACCACCAGAAAAAAAATCTCCATGTACTAACCCTGCGGCACGGAGTCCCCCGGCTGTTCCGGCATTAGTGGCCCAGGTTCTTGTACCACTATGGGACAGCTGTGTGTTTGCGGTGCCCCTAGTGTCGCATACATTCATAGACGACGACAACCGCTAACAACTAAGTGTGCCATGGGCCTGTCTGTTGTCCTATAGCAATAAAAAAAATATGCACCTACTGGTCATATTAATGCACACTAGGCGAGAAAAGCTGCTTATGCGTGGAATTCAAACCCGGAACCTCTAGATTGGTCTTCGAGTGCAATAGCACTGATCTGATTTTTGATTTCGAAGGCGGAATGGGCGTCTGCCACCATGCAAACGGCATCGCGGGCTGCTGCATCCTCCACTGCCCAACTAGTGTCGGCGGCAAGGGTTGGCGAATCAGGTGGATGTGGAAGAGCCAGTTGCGACTTGGCCACCTCCTTGAAGGACTTCACCACTGGCCTGCGGGCGAATGCCGCGCTGCAGGCTGACAGGCCACAGAGGGACAGGTGAGGAGTTGAAAGACACCTTAAAACAATGGCTAGGGTCAATAAATGAAGGGATATCAATTTTTTATTTATTTATTTGGGAAACATACCTAGTCAGGTCATAAATTCTGTCACATGTTTAATGTAAAATAATTGTAACAAGTTTATTAATTATGTAACCATTCATATACCAAAATGAACTTAACAAAACATAGATTCTTATGACATTAAAGTTTATTCAAAATGACCTCCGTGATTTTGAATACAAGCCTTCAATCTGCGCGGCCAGTTGTCTATCGCAGCACGAACGAGGTCCATGTCAATATCGGCGGCTGCCTTAATCAAGGATGTCTTGAGTGACTCCAAATTGGGATGAGGCTTTGAGCACGCCTTTTCCTCCAAGTGTTGCCATATCTTGTAATCTAACGGATTCAAATCTGGACTGGAGGAGGGCCAGTCTTCGTGCCGGATGAAGTCGATTTCACGCGCCGCCAGCCAGTCTTGTGTGCTCTTCGCTCTATGAGCTGGCGCCGAATCTTGTTGGAATACCCAGTGCCTGTTATTGAACATGGTATGAGAAACAGGTTCCACAAGGTTCGTCAGGACTGTATTTTGATACACAACAGCATTCGTTTTTACACCTTTCTCACAAAAATGTACCTCTGTTAAGCCCCAATAAGAAACTCCCAACCATACCATGAGCGAGGATGGAAAATGACCTCGTTGGACACGCGGAATACGGTTGCTCGCTTCTTCACTACTGTGTGCGTACACCTTATCATTTTGTTTGTTGTAGCTCTCTTCTACGGTAAACATTTTTTCATCCGAAAAAAGAATTTCCCGATATTTTTTTCCCGCGTACCGCTTCAACAAAGCGCGGCATCTCTTCAGTCTCAGGTCCATTAGACGAGCATTCAAACGATGTCCTGTTTTTCTTCGATATGCCCGAAGCCCTAGTCTTCATTTAACACCCTTTTCACCGTGGTTCTGCTTAACCCCATCTGAAGGGCCAACAGTTTCTGCTTACGTTTGGGATTTCTTTGAATTCGTACCTTCACAGCTTTTATCACTGCTGGAGTCCTAACAGACCGAGGGCGACCACTTCTTGACCTGTCATCTACACTAGAGTCTTCATTGTATCGTTTGATGGTACTCGTTTATCGTATCTTTTGGTTATATTCAAATTTTTCAGTATGTTAAAAATTTGAATTGGCGCGTAACCGCAACGATGTAACGCAATAACTGCAACACGGTCTTCTTTAAGCGTCCACTCCATATTTAAAAATGAGTAAAATTCTAAAAGTATACATTTTTATTTTCATGAACAATCGGAAATTCGAATTCAATAAACTTTTTTGTGGCCAGCATTCTAAAAGAAAAGTTTTTACTGTGTGACAATAATTATGACCTGACTAGGTACTATTACAATAATAAATCAGTGAAGTTTCAAAATGTCATTGCATCATCCAATAAAATCATATTAATAGTGATTAAAAATATAAAATACATTAAAAATAGAAATTGAGAGATTTAAACTTAATAGTTTAGTTATTTGCATAATTCGATTATTTTTTATTTATAATATCGGAGCAAAAAAAGTCAACACTGGTGTAAAATTTATTATATCCAAGTCAAGATCTATGTAAAATAATGTTTATTATATTTGGTTACCTTAAATATACCATTGAGATGTTGAATTGGATGTCCAATTCGTTATGGGGTGAGATTTACAGCCAAAACCATAATGATATTATAAAGCTTTACCTATCTAATTTTCTTGTTGTTTTCGTGAAACCTTTTTTCATTCACCATCTGCCACAATCAATCTCTTCCAAATGTATCTGGCCATCTTTCCAGAACTAAAAAAACTACTTTGGACCTCATTTAACTGTATATAAAAATTAAATTACCACGCCATCTTACATTATCCTTCGTATCTCTTTCAATCATTCATACCTCTCGCTCACTCATTCAGACAACGTTCCGCTTTTTCCAATAATCTACCACCTCGCACTTATGCTGGTGAGATTTGTTCTTCATTTGAAAACTAACGAATATTTATATTCTAGAATGATCTCGTCCGGTCGCCAAGTGCTGCACTCGTCGCTGACCCTGGTGGAGACGGTGAAGAGTTATCTGAGCACCTCCGAACAGGTGGACACCGCCAACATTGTCTCCATCGCTAAGGATATATCGCAGGTATGTATCTATCAGTAAACCCCTGGAGGTAGCTCAGCGAGCAGTTCTTAAGGTGGCAACTTTTAAACATAGACTTTTTTCTACAACTGAACTTTACAAAACTTGCAAAGTGCTCACAGTGAGACAATTATATATACTGCATGTAGTTATATTTCAGCATTGTTTCATCATTGTTGCCATTTGTGGCAGTGAATAAGCGTCTTAAACATAAAGTTTGCACTCTTCCTAATTCAAATGTAGCTTTTACAAGAAAATTTTCTATTTATTTAGGACCTCTTATTTATAATAAAATAAATTATGATATTTCTGTCTATAGCCTGTCTTTGCCTGAACTGAGAGAGAAAGTTTGTACTTTCCTGCTTTCCAAAACTTATGATGAAACTGAGCAGTATATTGAATCATTAATATAACATCATAATAATATATAATTGTTTCCATACACAATCACACACACACACACACACTCACACACTCAATCGAACATAGATGTGTAAAATGATGTGGAGCTTATTATTCATATTTGTATGTTTCGTTGCATTATTTGTAGGATTTAAATGGCCGTCGTTCCTTAACACAGGCTATAATCTGGCCTATTTAGAGACGACGACCATTGCAGTTGAAGTGTATTGTTATTGTAAAATTGAATAAAGATTATTATTATTATCAGTGTCTTTGTCTTCCTCCTACTGATAGATGCCTAGCTGACCCGGCAAACGTTGTTCTGTCATATAAATTTAAAATTATCCCATGTCCTTCTCCAAGGTCCAAGTTGTTTAAGCGCGAAAACGTTGCAGCAGACGAAGTTATTTCAACATTTATAATATTAATATGGATGTCTTCCCTCAGGGTCTGGAGCAGACAATGGAAGCGGTGCCATCTCACACGGAACTGGATCTAGCCATGGAGAACATCAACGAGACGCTCAATATCCTCAACATGGGAGAGTTCCCGCCCTCCGACAGAAGTTACGGGTACGAACTGATTGATTTATATCAGCTGCTCGCCTAGCCATAAAAAGTTCTCTGGACGGCATAGAACTCCTTTGGTGTAACAGAACAAGAATAGCTAAACATTTCGTCCCGTATGCCACAACTCTTTGTTTGTAAAAGGAATGATTAATTAATAAAATAAAAAGAATACATACCAACAGTTAAAAAGTTTTTTAAGTCAATTTTATCATGAATTTTTACAATGGCCTGTCATATATAATTTAGAATCACGTACACACATGTATATTTATCACATACATACATATAACCACGCCTCTTTCCCGTAGGGGTAGGCAGATACCACTTCTTTCCACTTGCTACTTTATCAATAAATATAATATTTTAAACTTCTTTAATATTTGAGAAACTACTGTGAACATAGTTTTCACAGAAACTTGACAAACGGTTATCAGCCAACTTCATTATGTGGTATCGTAAAATTTTTACTATTTTTTTTTCAAACGCACTAAAACAAAACTTTAAAAAATCGTGGTCTTCAATAGGGAGCTCCAGTCTGAACTGAACAACGCAGCCGTGAACCTGAACTCGGCGTCGTCTGAAGTGGTGCAGAGCGTGGAGCAACCGGAGGCCCTGGCGGAGAGCGGCAGATACTTTGGGGAGGCCTTCAATCGGCTCATGGGCGTCTCCATGGAGATGGCCGGAAGGACTGAGGTGAGATTCAATGCTGTGTAACAGCAGACAGGCTTGCGGCTCTCTTAACACTAATCAATTGCCTTCGTCTATGGATGTTTGCGACGCTAGGGGCACCGCTAACACGCTGCGGTCGAACCTAGGTCACTTATGCATCAACACATCAAAATGTTATTTATTATGTCGGCATATTTAGATGCCAGGGGTGAATTATTTAAAGACCATCTAGCTGGAGTTGTTTTGTCGTCTTTTATGACAGGCCCCTCCCCCGGCCGAAAGGGGCAGTATTCTTACTCCGCCCCTGCATGGAGATATTTCTTAATATCGTATACTTTTCACAGGATATCGAATCTCAAACAGTCATGGTCAGCTCGATGAAGTCTGTGACCGTGAATTCATCCAAGTTGCTCGGAACCGCGAAGTCAGTTAGTCAGGTATGTCTTGAATGTGTTTTTTTTTATTTTTAGCTCAATCATAATTTCTTATCATATAAACTCTGTCTATGTGCACTTAGTCTCAATGGAAATTTTGCATAATTTACCAAAAATGTTCTTTAATATCTTAAGTTCCCTTTTACCTTTTTTTGGTTTCGGAGAAAACCTCGCTCTTGACGGGTTTCCCCGGCCCGGGGGGACCAAGGGATATGTGGGACTCCGGGAAAGATGTTTGGCCATTCAAATACCCACTACAAAGCCCCGCTGTTCTATCGCCTACTCCCGGGCCCACGGATATGTGGCCTGCCGATCTCATGGCCCGGGCCGACACCGGCCCACCCTTTGTGTCGGGGCGGGCTTCTTCCATAGTTTTGGGATCAGGGTTTCGTCCCCCTGGTGCTCTCCTATATCGACTCGAGGAGTTGAGGGGGGCCGCGGAACAGCACGCGGCCCTCACCCTCAGGGCAATAAAGTTCCCTTTTTCCTGCCAAATGAGGAACTTACGCATTGCTTTAAGCATTATTGTAACTTTTTAATTTTTGAGGATTTATCTATTTTATTAATAACAATCTAGAAGTTGAATTATTCGTGACCGATTGTAAATAATACACATTTGACTAAAGATTCTGTCGTAACTAGCAAAGAACCAACACAGTGATCTTAGAGAGTCGATATAAACACCGAATCGATTACTCCTCCTGCCAGTTCAGAAGCAAATTAGAAGACACAGCTTTCATTTTAAGGTTGGGAGATTACAAAGAAAGTGTGCCTGTAAAATTTTAATAACATAACAAATCGAATTAGATTTGTTATGTTTGCACAATAACAGCAAGTGTTACTTATAGAGTGTAGAGTAGTAAATGTCATTATATTCAACGGTAAACCCCAGTCTCTGAAGAAAAGGTTCCAGGTGGAAGCGAAGTGAAACGCGTAAGAAATGAGAGATTGTATATTAATATGTTTTGTTTTTTTAATACAGGACTTGACTCGTCCGAACGCCAAGAACCAGCTGGCGGCTGCTGCTCGAGCTGTCACCGACAGTATCAATCGCTTGGTAAGAGTTTTATATTTATTTATATTATAATATTTCAAAATGTTTATAAGTTTAAAAATTTCACGGTGTCCAAGTGTTCATCGGGAATTAGAGATCATGGGTTCTATTTTTTCATCATGGCATATCGAAGACAAACTTTCTCAGTTTTTATAATTTATACTGTAGAACCTTAAAGACAATGATTTATTGTATTATTGATCTTTTTTTAAATAAATTTACTAGAACAAATGATTAAGTGCCGTCTAGTCCCAAATTAAGTAGCATAGCACTTGTGTTATGGGTACTAAATAACTAATATACTACACATATGCTTTTACTTTTATAAATAAATACTTATACATACCTAGACACGATATGGGAATCTTACCCGTTACCCTCCGCAAGCGTGCCGGAACGCGTTAGCCGTTACGTCAAATGGAATATGAAATTGGTGTTACTCAGAAGAAATTTATGAAATTGTTGCGCGCATCGGTTTACATCGCTTGCTATCAGAAGTGGTTGAGATTAAACCATTAGGCGCGGGCTCCGCCCACTGCTGTCCGGCGGAGCTCACTCGGCATCGCTCGGCACAACACTCGTGTACCGAATGCCATTACGATAGGCTGAGCGCCAATCTAATTATTTGTTACTTATTTATCTTTAGTTTTAATTTGTATAATGTTGAATAAAGACTCATAAATCACCCAGAAAATCTTCAATTACAACGGATATTGTTAAACTTGATTAGGTGGACGTGTGCACGGAGGCGGCGCCGGGCCAGAAGGAGTGCGCGGCGGCCATCCGCACCATCGAGAGCACCCGCCCGCTGCTCAACTCGCCCACGCAGCCCCTCACCGAGCTCGGCTACTTCGCGTGCCTCGACTGCGTCGTCGACCAGAGCAAGTCTTTGAGTATGTATCCAATTGCATTTCTCTTCTCTTTTCCCTTCTCTCTCTACTTTGCATAAACCATCGATTTATTTGTAATTTTATCCGATCTAGGTCAGTTATTACATATTTGTAACATCATTACGTCACAGGTTTCTGAAGTGAAACTTATTTATCATAGTTGTGATGTGAAAACTCGAAGAAACGAAAAAAGGACAAACATATTGCCATAATTAGGATTTAGTCTACAGAAGAATGGGATAGAATACAACTATATGTTTCCTCTTTGATCGGCCTTTCCTTTTTCTGCCGTGTGTTTGTTGCGTACACGCGTTTGGTCCTAATGCATTAACTATGTGTTGACGGACTGCCAATCAAGAAGCGTGCTGATTGTAGGTATTGTCTATACGCTTAGTTCCCAAAGTAGTCCAGGTGGACCCCCAGGGGTCCACGGGAAACTCGACGGGGTCTACGTTGGCGTGACAAAAAAAATGGGGTTTCACAGTTCGTAAGCGGGTAGTCCACGAAAATTTATTTGCTCTCGATAGTGAAGAACTGAAATGTTGGCTTCACCTTCACTTCACCTCAGCGACTGTTACTTGTAAAAACTTTCATATTCCATATTCAGAGTCCTACCACTCCAAATAGGGATTTACTAAATGAAATAAATGAGAATTGGTTGGTTCCTTGTGCTGTGTGTGTCAATCGCATGTATGGGGATGATAACGGGCAAGTGGGTGATCGCTTGTATTGATAATAGCGAGTTTCGCAGGCGAAGGCATGTCGGGCATGGCGGGCGCGGTGAAGAGGAGCGAGCACGAACAGTTCGCCAGGTCGGTGTCCACGGTGGCGTCCGCCGTCCACGGGCTGGTCGAGTGCACCGCGCAGGCGGCCTATTTGGTGAGACCCATGTTCACGTGTAGACACGTTAAATGCAGTCATATAAAAGAGTAGTACAGTAGTTGTATTGGGCAAAGTATACTTTTTTACAATAGAATTCAATGACTCGACAAATGGATTTTAAAATGCTATTAAGCAATGTCTGTGTGGGAAAGAATATTACACGTTTGGAGGTGCCGGGGTTCCTGGCCTCCAATAGGTTTGTTGTTGAGACAGAGCTCTTCTTGGGAGTAGTGTTTCAATAAAATAACCGTGCAGGAGCGGATAAATAATACTGACCTCTGCGGCCGCAGTCGGCCTGTCGTAAAAGGCACAAAACAACCCACCCTAGCTACGTGGTAGGGCCTCAAGCCTGACGACGACAACCACCTTTGGTCTTAATTATGCCGCTATAATAAATAACCTTATGTTGTGTTCCGGCATTAGTGACCAAGTTCCCTGTACCCTTATGGAACAGCAGCGTGTTCGCGATGCCACTGGCGTTGCAAACATCCATATGCGATGGCAACTGCTAAATTCTAAGCGGGCCGTCAGCCTGTCTGCTGTCCTACAGCAATAAAAAAAATTAAAGTTATACTCCGGCATTGACAACAAAATGTTTAAATACTAGCCTATATCGATAGAGTTATAACGTCCCTCTGTGAAAAGAACTTGTAAAGAAGGATCATATGATGACAGGTGGCGGTGTCTGACGAGACCAGCGTCGCCGGCCGGCCCGGCCTCGTAGACCAGGCGCAGTTCGCGCGGGCCGCCGTGGCCATCGAGCAGGCCTGCAGGGCTCTCTGCGACTCCTCCAGCAACCAACAGCAGGTGGGCATCTCATCATCCAGACCTTCCATATCTCTATATTTCGCGCATCATTGTGTTTATGTATAATATGTATGTACCCATAACACCTGCGCACCGCTGCCTACTGAGGGACTAGATGCCGCCGTGTTCATTGCCATAGTATTCATTGATTATTATTATTTTAAAATGTTTTTGAAGTATTTTTCTTATATTAATATTTTATTGTACGTGTTTATGATGAGCAGTTATAAGAATATGCAACAGTGTATGTATGTTTTCTTTTAAAAAATTCGAGAGAAAATGGTTTCAATATAATTAATTGTTACCAGCCTCAAAATTCTACCTTAGACATTGGTAAAATAAGTCATACGAAGCCAATAAATAGATTATGAAAAAAAACAAGTTATTGTGACAAAATAAGTGAATGTGTCTTATTAATGCATTCATAAATAAATAGTCGAAAGATATATAGATGCACTGAATTTGTATTAATATAATTGACTTTTCGAAGTTTTTAACAATGTTTCGATGTCCAGGTGTTATCGGCAGCCACGGTGATAGCGAAACACACGAGCGCCCTGTGCAATGCGTGTCGCGTGGCCTCGGGCAAGACCGCAGAGCCTCAGGCGAAGAGGCACTTCGTGCAGGCCGCCAAGGACGTGGCCAACTCCACGGCCGCCCTGGTCACGCAGATCAAGGCCCTGGACGCTGATTATAGTGAGGTCAGTTCAATACACTGGTTATATAATATACTGAATAGTTAATTGACTTCATGGAGGTTAGAAGTAAGGAGAATCGTCTCTGTATTTGAAAAGTGTCCGTCAAATGGCGCTAAAGTGGCGCCACAATAGATAATTATAAAGAAAACATTCATAGTATACACTAGCGCCGCACTCTGGCGGGTTTTTGAACTATGATTTGTACTTCAACTTCTCCACTATATAAGATGATCCTCCATAATTGAATTTTCATACGACTTACTGATGGTTATTGGCTGACAGAGAAAAACAAAAAACGCAAAGTTTGTTAACAGTAATTATACATAGCAATAATAATTAGTACAAACCGTTCGCAAGAAGCCACCAAAGAGACAAGTTGTGCCATAGAATACAATAACCATTGCTTTTCTAACACAAATACTGACCATAGACATGACTACTACTCAACAAAGCCAGTGTCGTTAAATTCTGTAAAATGTAATTTTAATGATGAATATTAATTTATGATAATAGGCGAATCGCGCACGTTGTGCGGCCGCCACTGGTCCGTTACAAGACGCTGTGCGAAGTCTGTGCCAGTTCGCGGACAGTCCAGAGTTCGCGTCCGTGCCGGCCAAGATATCGGCGCAGGCGAGGCACAATCAGGAGGCCATTTTGGATTGCGGCAGGTAATGTAACTGGGTGGGTGGAAAGGGCAGGAGAATACAATATTAACAAAGAAGAACTGGAACAGGTCTTCGTGGTTAACAAATGTTCTAAGGATAATGTTGACGATGTTTCCTACTGATTTTATTGTAGAAGACGGAAATAATTTATAAATAACATCCTCCAAAATTACCCCAATAACATCACATCGCAAGAAAAGCGTGAATATTTTACCCATTATAGGCCAGTGACATTACAAAAAAAAATCTTTAGTAATTTATATTTTTTAAATAATAAAATAATTAAATTTATTTTTATTGCGCTAATTGGTTAAGATAATAATAATAATAATAAGATAAAAGAGAGAGTAAGGAGGAAAAAGGAGATCATGTTGTTTTTATCTAGCTTTTTGAATTTTTTTTTATTTATTTAATCTCCAAAGAATACAAAATAACATAGCTGCAATAGTCCCGCCAAACTACACATCAGTTTGTCGGCGGGAAAATGCTCATCTAACATACTTTTTGATTACACACACACATATTTTTTTTTTTGACACCATCATCACAAACAAAAAGTCAAAATTTTCATTATTATATGTCATGATTGTCATTTTATAATAATAATTATCTCATTTTCATTCCATTATTATACTATTATAAAATTATATCTATATCTCTGTCTCTCTTCTAAAATGTATGATTTAAATCACCTGATAAAAATATATATTTTTAATTAGAAGTAACAACAGTATTATATAGACTTCAATGATCTATGATACTTTATAATAAGATTGTGAAAATGTGTTTTGTTCGTCAGGAACATAATTTCGGGCTCGTGCTCGATGCTGGAGTCGGCGAAGGTGCTCGCCCTGGCCCCACAGGAGCGCACCCAGTGGCAGAACTTGGCGGCGCACAGCAAGACCGTGTCGGACAGTATTAAGGCGCTTGTCACAAATATCAGGTGAGACCTACTACCATTCAATATTGACGTGTTAACCAACAGAACAATATTGAAGAAGGCGATAATTCTACTGAAAGAATTTCACTCTTACAAAGTGAAACTACAGCACTCCTGATTGTGGAGGTATTTATCACTCTTCGAGACACTTGCCTTTTCTAATCAAAGGAACTTGTATCTAAATAATTTTAATTTTTAACCAACCTTATATCATAAATACGGCCATAGTAACCAATATCCATTTCTATTATAAAAGTTATGATGAAGACACTTGATCTCCTTCTAGGAAGGGATCCTTTCTGCTCTAAATTAATTGTATGCGAATCAATAAAAAAGTTATCTTAATAGATTACATATATGGAGATGCCAGAAATATATTTTTTTCTGACGGACCACACGGCCGCAGGATATATCGTATTGACTCCATGTAATATGTTCGAAGCTCAGTATACTGTGCGAGATTGCATTGGAACTGTCATTTTAAATAATTTGGTATTTCGAGCCGAATTTTTATTTGATACTAAGATTATTTCACTATTAAAAACTGAAATAATCGCAACCAAACTCAATAAACACTAGATCCACGCTCTCAAGTTGCATGCGGGTAGGTGCTCGCAGTTTCTGACTCGCTATACCATAAACTATCTCTACTAATGAAAATTCAGTCGAAATTGAAGGCGATACAGACTGAAAAAGTTGTTATATTGATATAAAGAGTAAAAACGTTAAACCAAAGATATTGTGTTTGCATTTAATTATGTAGAGTACAGTGATATTATCGATACTCCCCCCCCCCCCTAGTTACTTGTGACAGTAGAGATGTTAATAAACCAATATTTTTTAGAGAGAAAGCCCCAGGGCAGCGCGAGTGTGCCGCGGCCTTAGACACGCTGACGAAACAACTTCGCGAATTGGACCAAGCCGCGATCCAGGCGGTCGGTCAGGAGTTGGCGCCGAGGAAAGCTAACAGCTTGCAAGGTGGGATATCAGTATATAACTCTTGGGAGGCCATTGATTTGAAGTCATGAATTGGGAGCTGAACACGTTAAAGACCAATGGAAATATAATGGTAGGGCCGTGGGGCTCAACGGATTGGCGGGTTACACATATCGGTGATTTTGATGTCCGTATATTGCAATATGTTGATGAGGTCAGAAAAACTGCTAAGTGGTGCAAGCCACCGTGGGATCCGAAACCTTTAGAGTGGTCTCCGACCACTATAAAGGTACCTAGCTCACAGGAGGACATTAAGCGTGTCTGGCACGTTCCTGGAGAACTAAATAATGTATAATGGTGGTGACCGGTGACCTCCGTGGTTCCATGTGGGAGTGGAAGCATACGCCTAAATATCATTTGTTATTCACAATGATCCATCAGCTGATAGGTTGTGTTCATTTGGTTTCCGGAGGTCTGGGTGTGACCTCTGACCCCCTTATGTTTCTTTACTATCTCATTGAAGCCCGTGTCCGGACACAGTTAATAATAATAATTTTTGTAGGCTATTCGGAGCAAATAGAGAACAGCGCGACAGAGATGCTGGAGCGCCTGGAGCCCCTCCGCGTGGCCGCCAAGAGCGAAGCCGAGAATCTGGGACATTCAGTCATACAACTGGTAAGAGAGATGTTTTTAGGCTTTCATGTTTCACATATCTGGTTATATACCTAGTCAGGTCATAAGTATTGTCACACAGTAAAAACTTTTCTTTTAGAATGCTGGCCACAAAAAAGTTTATTGAATTCGAATTGTTGCAGTTATTGCGTTGCATCGTTGCGGTTACGCGCCAATTCAAATTTTTAACATACTGAAAAATTTGAATATTACCAAAAGATTCGTTTATCGTACCATCAAACGATACAATGAAGACTCTAGTGTAGATGACAGGTCAAGAAGTGGTCGCCCTCGGTCTGTTAGGACTCCAGCAGTGATAAAAGCTGTGAAGGCACGAATTCAAAGAAATCCCAAACGTAAGCAGAAAGTGTTGGCCCTTCAGATGGGGTGGGGTTAAGCAGAACCACGGTGAAAAGGGTGTTAAATGAAGACTTAGGGCTTCGGGCATATCGAAGAAAAACAGGACATCGTTTGAATGCTCGTCTAATGGACCTGAGACTGAAGAGATGCCGCGCTTTGTTGAAGCGGTACGCGGGAAAAAAATATCGGGAAATTCTTTTTTCGGATGAAAAAATGTTTACCGTAGAAGAGAGCTACAACAAACAAAATGATAAGGTGTACGCACACAGTAGTGAAGAAGCGAGCAACCGTATTCCGCGTGTCCAACGAGGTCATTTTCCATCCTCGCTCATGGTATGGTTGGGAGTTTCTTATTGGGGCTTAACAGAGGTACATTTTTGTGAGAAAGGTGTAAAAACGAATGCTGTTGTGTATCAAAATACAGTCCTGACGAACCTTGTGGAACCTGTTTCTCATACCATGTTCAATAACAGGCACTGAGTATTCCAACAAGATTCGGCGCCAGCTCATAGAGCGAAGAGCACACAAGACTGGCTGGCGGCGCGTGAAATCGACTTCATCCGGCACGAAGACTGGCCCTCCTCCAGTCCAGATTTGAATCCGTTAGATTACAAGATATGGCAACACTTGGAGGAAAAGGCGTGTTCAAAGCCTCATCCCAATTTGGAGTCACTCAAGACATCCTTGATTAAGGCAGCCGCCGATATTGACATGGACCTCGTTCGTGCTGCGATAGACAACTGGCCGCGCAGATTGAAGGCTTGTATTCAAAATCACGGAGGTCATTTTGAATAAACTTTAATGTCATAAGAATCTATGTTTTGTTAAGTTCATTTTGGTATATGAATGGTTACATAATTAATAAACTTGTTACAATTATTTTACATTAAACATGTGACAGAATTTATGACCTGACTAGGTATATAGTAATACATATGTCATATTCAAGCCTATGTCAGCGTACACGTGTGTTATGTATATAACGAGCTCGGTGGTGCATTGGCTTACGTGTGTGGGGACGCTTACAGACCATGGGCTTAACGGGCGACCTGACGTAAAAGACGACAAAACAATCATATTTATATGGCAGAACCCCAATCCCGTCTGGATGGCAACCACAACCCCGTCTGGATGGCAACCACAATTGGTCTATAAGTATGCCGCCATAATCACTTTATGTTGTCTTCCGCCATTAGTGACCCAGGTGCCAGTTCCCCTGTCGGAGTGCGGCTTTTTGTGAATTCCTGAATTAACTTGACACAGTTTTCCGCGATATTTTTCTTGTGCGAAGATTCACAACAAAATTTTGTTGCTCACGTGTGTAGCTGGTTGTCGCCGTGACTGTACCAACGAAGACAACACTCCTGTAATTTGTTCCTGCTTTGTCGCTCCAGCACCGGCCACGTTTCACAACCGTATAAAAGGACAGGCATTTTGGGGTGGTCGCTGATGATGACTCCAATCACCTCATGCCACTTGGCCCACGCGACAGCGATGCGCGCTTTAACGTCGTAAAAAACCGTTGTAATATGTTTGTGCGTATACTAGGTGTCGTACGCGGAGCCCCTCGTGTCGGCGACTATAGGCGCCGCGTCTAATATCACGGAGTCGAAGACGCAAGGCGCGCTGCTGGAGCACGCCAGGACTGTAATGGAAACTGGCGCTTCCCTAGTGCACGCGGCCAAGGCGGCCGCTGGAAATCCGAGGGTAAGGGAGTGTAAAACTCATCATCTTAGCATCAATCAAACCCCGTTTGTAACCCTAACTACCGCCCGACTTCTCCATTTGGGACGGTCTTCGTTATCCTTGATAATGAATCCATTGGCACGCATATCACCCCTTACGATGTCAAGCCAGCACTTGTTAGGGCCTACCCCTCCTGCCGGGGCTAGGCGAAGGCCGTGTGACTTAACACTTGTTTTTTTACATAAGTAATTAAAGAAACAACATGTTAAATATATGCAAAAATTTAACTTTACAATATTTGATTCCCAGTTAAAATATCGATAAGATATCGATATTACAATTTATTGTCTAATTTGGGACAAGTTTCCATCATTTTTGGTTTTGTACGGAATCTGCTTAACGATTAGTCGATTAAATAGGTCAGAATATATATAGAATGTGATGCCCCACTCCTGGATTCAGAAGTCTCCCTATAGGAAACGGGCTGTATACTTATCACGCTTGTCGAAGACGGATTGGCGGGTTACATATACGAGAGATCTCGGTATGCATGTTTCCATACGATGTTTTCTTAACCGTCAATACCTGGCAATCATAATATGAAAATTAGGAGAGAAAACCTGCCTTAAGCGGCGCTATCGTGGAATTTGAACTCTTGAACCTTTAATTTTTTTTATTGCTGTAGGACAGCAGACAGGCTCACGGCCCGCTTAGAATCTAGCAGTTACCGTCGCCTATGGATGTTTGCTGTCCCATAAGGGTACAGGAACTTGAGTGACTAATGCCAGAACACAACATAAGGTTATTATGGCGGCATTCTTAAGACCAAAGGTGGTCGCCATCCTACCACGTAGTTAGGGTGGGTGGTTTTGTCGCCTTTTACAACAAGCCGACTCCGGCCACAGAGGTTAGTATTCTTTCACTGCCCCTGAACGGATAAGTTTGTTTTCGCTGAATGAACGTGGCTTAATCGGGAACTCCGGTGGCAGGCGGTGAATGTGCACGGCGAGGTGGACTCCCAAGTGACGTTATCCCGCTCGGCGCTCACCGAGTTGACAGCTTGCGTCCGCTCGCTGAGTACCCAACGCGGCGCCGTGGGCCCACTGCTGGACACCCTGGCGAGGGCCATCGCCAGGCTCACTGAGCATAGGTGAGTCATACTTTATGTTCAATTGTTTTTGACATCAGTGTTTGACTCTTGCAGAGTAGTTGAGATCTCGCCTTCTAAGTGTCATAGGGGGTGACGGACACGTCAATGTGTGTGTGCGATCAAAGGACGAACGTGGCTGATGGTCGGAGCCGCCCGAACTGTGGTCCGGGTCGGCTCTGGATCCATGGACTCTCCTCTCCCGCGCATCTCGTCTCTTGTGCAGGCGATCGCGGTAATGCCACCACACGCTGATGTAATTTTTTTTATTATATAAACTAAAATTACCACCGAATCGGAACGTGTGGCTGTTATGAGGTGTATGCGATGCCGAGCGGAGATTGATTTATAATTTTCATTAGTTTTAAACTTATTTTTAACCGACTTCAAAAAAAAGGAGGAGGTTATCAATTCGTCCGTATTTTTTTTTATGTTTGTTACCTCAGAACTTTCGACTGGGTGAACCGATTTTGATGATTCTTTTTTAATCTGCAAACAAGATTTACATTAGAATTTAATTAATTTGTACGTCGTCACACAAAGTGGCTTCAACTCTCCGTCCCTTGTTCAGTGATGTCGAGTGTGCACCGATGAGCCGAGCGACTCGCCGCTTGTAAGGTTTTTATTGCTGAAGAACACCAGACAGGCTGACGGCCCACGTAATAGTAACCAGTTACCGTCCCCTATGGACGCCATAGGGGTACAGGAACCTGGGTCACTAATGGCGGAACTAAGGAGGAAAAATGACAAGAAACTCTCCAGTAGTAGTAACATGTCTTAATTTAATATTTTTAAAACGTAGACGAATTGATAATTACAAAGGGTTATCTATATAAGAAAGAAAACGGTCTAAATATAGAAGGATAAGTGAGATGAGCAAGAGGCGGCGGCTCTTGCCTTCACCCTTGGACTGGTGCCAGCACTAATGCAATCACTTCATTCACTTCAAGTAGTTGTGATAAGAAGCAATTATTGCGTACATACAACGATACGTTAATTACATTCGGCATTTAATTTCTAATTGCCCTTCAGTCCCCGCATCCAGTAAGATGGATATAACATAGACCGTTTTCCGTGCAGGGGCGGAGAAGGAACACTGTCGGCCTGTCGTAAAAGGCGACAAAACAACCCTAGATACGTGTTAGCTAGCCCAAACCCGTCTGAATGGCGACCACATTTGGTCTTAAATATGTCGTCATGTGAACTTGTGTTGTGTTCCGGCATTAGTGACCCAAGTTACTGTACCTTTATGGGACAGCAGTGTGTTCACGATGCCACTGACGTTGCAAACACCTATAGGCGACGGTAATTGCTAAATTCTAAGCGGGCCGTCAGCCTGTCTGATGTCCTACAGCAATAAAAAAAAAGATACAATCGTGATGGCAATCGCTCTTCTGAGTATAGCACCATAATAGCCTTGTGGTGTGTTCTGCCGTAAGAAACCAGGTCCCAATACTCCTACCCACAGCAACATGTTTGCGGTGTCTTTACCATCGCAAACATCAATACGCGACGGAAACTGCTAACTATTGTATAGTGGGCCGTCATCCTGACTACTGCTCCACGACAGTAAAAAAATATGTGGACAAGTAAAAAAAACAGAAAGGTTTAGTACTGATTTCAACAATTTGCGTTATTAGGTTGCAATAAAATTAAACTGAAATTGTTAATGACAGGCAATCATAGCTTCTTGCGCTTTATATGATAAATGAATAATTTTTATATTGATATATATATATATATATATATATATATATATATATATATATATATATATATATATATATATATATATATATATATATATATATATATATATATATATATATAATATAAAATCTATATAAATAAAATGATGAAGTCTGCAGTTGTGCGCGCATCACAGCAAAACTACTGGATAGATTCAATTAAATTTTCCAAGATTAATTTCTTAAACACTTGGGGCCCTTACCAAAAAAAAAAAAATATTGCGACATCTTCATTTAATATAAAGTTAAATGTTATAATGTAATAAGTTTCTAGCAATATTTCAAAAAGTCAATTCGAATTGTCTCTAATATCATTGACGAAATGGCGACCTCCTGACGTAACGGCTAACGCACGTCAGTACGCTTGCGGGGGCACGGGTTCGATTCCCGTCTAGCGTCTGGATGTTTATCTATAGTATGTATTTATTTACGAAATAAAATTATATATGTAGTATATCAGTTGTCCAGTACCCATAACACAAGTGCTATGCAACTTAGTTTGGGACTAGATGACGTTGTGTGTAATGTCCCGATGTATTTATTTTTATTATTTTATTAAAGTTTTAAGAAACAATGCGTACAAAAACTTTGTTAATATATCACAAAACGCGGAGGAAGTCGCGAGTAGCTAGCTAGTTTACAATAATAAGGCATTGGTCTCCAAACTAGACTCATCATCAATGTACTCGGCATTAAAAGCAACTTTAATAAATCTGCGTCCAGTGGGACCCTTAGGATAGCGATGGTTGATTTTCAGAGTGCTCACGCGTGTTTACGTGTTCATAGCCGTCCGCTCATGTGTTGTTCACTGCCTGTTTATATTTAGCCCGAACGGCTCTGTCGGTCTAGGCTATTCCTAGAGTTTACGGCCTAACACGCCGCGCCTCTGACGTCATCCCACCGACGAATGTGATAATTCCCCGACATAACGTGAATGATGTAAGGCTCTTCTAGGAATATTATTAAAAATTTGATTCTATAACAGCCCCTGACGTTTTAACGTTGGATTTCAATATATCTTTATTAATATTCTGGTCTCGTAGAGTTGTAAACGTATTTTATATATTTTTAATTACAATCCAAATGTACTTTTAATATGTATTTATATTTATTTATTTCAACACAACTACCAGAACATATATATCAAACTAGCTGTGCCCGCGACTCCCGTCCGCGTGGAATAGTGACTAGGCAGCATTTTTTGGATATATGAGGTTAAATTAAATTGGAAATTCAACCTATTAATTCCAGCTTAAGCTGAACTCTATTTCATATGATTGATGATATAAATCTGAGGTCAACTTAAATTGGATTATAAAATTTCCGAAACTTATCATTTTTAACAGAAACTATTTTTTTTTTCTAAAATAAAAATAGCCTAAGTTACTCCTTGGTACATCAGCTATCTGCCAGTGAAACTCCCGTCAAAATTGGTCCAGCCGTTTCAGAGATTAGCCAGAACAAACAGACAGACAGACAAAAATTGTAAAAAATGTTGTTTTGGTATATGTACCGTGTATACGTCCGAATGCACTTAGTAAAAAGCGGTTATTTTAATATTACAAACAGACACTCCAATTTTATTTATTTGTATAGATAGATATAGCGGTCCTTATGAATAAAATAATATAATTGCCTATAAAAAGTTAATATGATGGGAATTAAAGACAGTATAAAAATATCATTGGGCTATTTTTTATGGAAACTATCACCTTGAAAATATATTTCTACCAATCTCCTATGCGAGTTAACAACGACGATAACTACACATATAATAATTAAATAGTATAAATTAAGCAATAAATAGTTATAGATGCAACATATGTATATGAAAATATGTGGTGATAAGTTTCATCGGGTACAAAGTCAGTGTGCGATCGTCTCAATTGAGACGCGGCCGGCGTGTGTTGCGCGTTGAATACACACACACAGTTTACTATTTTGTAATAGTACTCATTTTGTCTTTGGTCTGATTTTACGAAGTGTCTTTTTTTCTCGTGTTTGTGTTGTATTGGCTGAAGATGATGAAATTGTAAGATTTATTTCGGAAAATTAGAGTATTAAGCAATTATTTGACAGTCGTAAAGTCATTTAACGTTGTAAAATTGTACAAAATAATGCTTTAAACGGGAAAGGTGGAATGCTTGTTGTGGGTTAACTCACTTAGCCCAATTTGCATTGGATTCGATAAGTATAGAAAAATATGCGGATGATACACGTGGATTAGGAATAACGTTTAGCCGCTTCCGCCGGGGCGGGAGGCGTGGATATAATAATTGCTGCATATATAGTAAAAGGTTGCCAATATACCAAACATTGATATGAATGCATAGCAATGGTTGCCAATGGACTCATTACCAGAGATGGGCCGAAAACCGCGCGAAGTAAAGATGAGAAAATCGGAAAGCAGACCGCGGGCATCGAAGCGGAATTTTTTTTTGCAACCGGGACTTGTCTTGGATTTTGGGTTTGATTAGAGAATTACGAGAGCCTAGTTATGTTACAGTAGGAGGATTGTTAAACTCGCTGAATAATCTCTTTTTGGGATAAGATTCACACCTGAGGTAAATGCCTGTCATTATTCTTAATTATGAAAGTGACGACCTGTGAGGCGTAACGGCTAACACATCGGATCGCCTGCGGAGGGAACGGGTTCTATTTCCGTCGCACGTGTTTGTGCGTAATATTTATTTACATTTACAAAATAAAAAGTGTTTACCCTCTTCAGGATGAATTTTAAAGTACAAGAAACACGATTTATTAATTTTACATTGAAAACAATTCAATAAGTAAAAAAAAGTGAATATTCATTAAAAATAATTATGTCCACACTTGTGGCCATTTAGCGTAGAGTTCGTCTATGAATGAAAAGATTTCATACACAGAGCATACGGGTTCTTTACATTTTTCACATATATAACGAGTTCGTCTCGTACCATTTTTACCATAACATCAGGGGGGGGGGGGTTATTCTCCATTTTTAAAGGTAGTATCCTATAGAGTCTAGGCTAATTTCAGAAATAATTTTGATTCTTCTCGTTCTTCGTTCACCTTTCAAGAAAAAGAAGATTTCAAGAAGAGACTTATTTTCTTTACCATAGTTGAAAAGAATCCATCAATTTGTAATTTAAAACATTGAGAATATATAACTGTACCCATCCAATAATATATATTTTATTTGCCTGATATTTTATTTGGCAAATAATAATGATAATTTTTAGATAAATGCAAACAGTTTACGCACAAAAAGCTATCGTTGTAATCTTAGCTTGCTTATGTATACTCTAAGGTTGTAATGTTTTCACAACACCATCATTAAAATAGAATAATAATGAATTGGTTTTTTTCTTTTTGTTGAGAGATTTTGTAGTGATAAAATAACTCCGATAAAATTTTACCTAATTCCTCTTGAAATAATTAAAAAAAAAACCAAATGTACACATCTAGAGTATATGTGTCAATGGCTCAGAAGAGATTAAGTAGTATATATTAGTTGTTTAGTACACATAATACAAGTGCTACTTTTAGGCTAGGTGGTGTGTGTGAATTGTCATGGTATATATATATATATATATATATATATATATATATATATATATATATATATATATATATATATATATATATATATATATATATATATATATATATATATATATATATATATACATATATATATATATATATATATATATATATATATATATATATATATATATATATATTTTAATTTATAACTAGGAAAAGGATAGAAATGAGAGTGATAGGTACATAAGGAGAGGTAGACCAATGAAATGATGGATTGCGTAAAAGATGATATGGCGAAAAGGGTGTGTGTGTGTGAATGTTGATATGCCAGAGGAAGTGGGAGTGCCGTGTCGACCCCACACAATGTGAGGTAAGGGCAGGAAGACAGGAAGAAGAGAGATTTATTTATATGTTTTTGTCTTACCAGGATGTCCCTGATCGGTTCGTACGACGAGACGGACTCGTTTGTGGACTACCAGACGCGCATGGTGGGCGCCGCCAAGGAGATAGCCAAACTGGCCACGGACATGGTGAGTGTGCTATATTTTAAATACGTTTTAATATATGTTTCTTTTTATTGCTGAGGAACATCAGACAGGCTAACGGCCCACTTAATCGTAAGCAGTTACCATCGACTATGAATGTTTGAGACGCTAGGGGCGCCGCGAACACGCTACAGTCCCATTAGGAATGGAAACCTGGGTCACTAATTCCGGAACACAACACAAAGTTATTATGGCAGCATACTTATAAACGAATGGTGGTCGCGATCCACACAGGCTTGGGGCGCTACCACGTAACTAGGGTTGTTTTGTCGTCAATTTCTCGATAGTACTAATTTTGTTCAATTCGCACACGACAAAAGTAAAACTTCATAAAAGTAATTATTAAGAATGAAACACGAAATAATACGAAAGCTCGAACAAAATTTTTATCCGTGCAGGGGCGGAGAAAGAATACTAACCTCTGCGGCCGGGGTCGGCCTGTCGTAAAAGCCGACAAAACAACCCACCCTAGCTACGTGGTAGGGCCTCAAGCCCGTCTGGATGGCAACCACCTTCGGTCCTATGTATGCCGCCATAGTAACCTTGTGTTGTGTTTCGGCATTAGTGACCCAAGTTCCTGTACCCTTATGGGACAGCAGCGTGTTCGCGATGCCACTGGCGTTGCAAACACCCATAGGCGACGGTAACTGCTAAATTCTAAGCGGGCCGTCAGTCTGTCTGCTGTTCTACAGCAATAAAAAAAAAAAAAAAAACAAAGAAGAAACAAAGATTATAGGAAACACTGTATACTGTTATCCTATCTCATTCTCTCACAGGCTAAATCTTATTTATGAATATGCTTGTCTCCTTTTGGTGTAGCTTTTGCATTTGATCGTATTTTCACAACACAACTTTGCTAAAGGTGTTTTACTTCAAAAATACATCACGAAAGGGCGTCAATGCAAAATAACGCGCAGTGTCATCACCAAGTGTTAATACACGCCAACACATACTAATGTAATGTGTGTCACTAACTCTTAAACCAGTAAGGATGTTTATTTGCAGACGGCCAAATCCGCTACGGACGCGAGCCTGCTCGTCCAGCTGGGCAACGAAATGTGCCAGAAGTACGAACAACTCGCGCAAGACAGCGTGGGGGCATCCGCCACCACGCCCAACGGGGATGTTGCCAACAGGTGATTATTTCATTTTTCATCATCGTATTTTGAAGATGCAGCCTATCTATATCTAGTCTCCATTAGAGTATGTTGTGTAATCTACAAGCATCCTTATGACGATAGATCCAAATTCCTGCTTTCCGTGTCTTATTTGAGAAAAGTGTCCCTATTATATTTACAATAAATCTATACTACTATTATAAAGAGGAAAGATTTGATTGTTTGTTTGTTTGTTTGTTTGCTTTGAATAGGCTCCGAAACTACAGACCCGATTTAAAAAATTCTTTCATTGTTGGGAAGCTACACTATCCCCGGGTGACATAGGCTATATTATATTTTCAAAAAAATTAGAGATCCTTACTAAAACTCTAATAATGTAACCCAAAGTGTAAAAAAATTACCTAAAATATTATTTAAATCGCGTGCGTTACGAAAACTATTGATGATAGAATAAAATAATGTACTACAAATTTGCAGAACACATCATTATTTACAAAAAGTGTCGCGACAGCATATGTCTAACTATTATAGTTATGCCACAATAAGTGTTTTTTTATTTTAAAAATTTAATTGAAATGCCGCCCCTAGAAAAGGCTCTTTATTTGAATCTTGGTATTAATCCTTATCAAAATAAATTACTTCATATTCAAAACTGTTTCAATACCTTTATATAACTTTTTGAATTATTCAATTCGGATATTCCATTCGAAAGATATCACGAGTTTAAAAATGTAAGTATTAGAAAAATGTTGCGTGGTAGCCGCTCACCCTGTTCGGCTAGCTAGGCAGCACCTTATGCAATGTAGGCGTGCGTCACTGGGGTTTTTACAAAAATTAGAATACTTATTAAAAAATAACGAAAAATAAATAAAAAGTAATAGCAAAAAAAAATCATTAAAATAAAAGCTCATAGAAATAATAATATTCAAACTTTCTTTATTAAAACGTTTTTAGTACCTGACGCAAATAGAAGGGTTTGCCCCCAGGGGCGCTCCTCTGTCCGAGGAGTGCACGGGTGTGCGTACCCGAGGTGCCCGAGCATCCGTCGCTTCATTCCCCTCTCCGTTCGAGGCGACAGAGTCCTACCTTTCTTTCCGTCTACCTCTTACATCCTTTCCAACTTAGCTCTCTGTTCGTGGCGTGGTCCCCGATGGGATGGTTGCGAATACTGATTGGAGTCCCGGGTTCTACCCTGGGACCTGATTTGGTAGTCGAAACCATGCCTATTTCGACTGCGCCTGCACAGAGAGTGTTCCCGGGGCGGGAATTGCATCCTCGCTGTCGGTTGGTCTTGCTGGGCCGGCTACGACGTCAGGCGACTCTGCTTTTTCTGGAGTGTCGTCTGGTAGTCGTACCCACGCTTGACTAGCACGCGACGGGGATGCGAGTCCCGTCCGGAATTGGCCGCGGACCTGTCGCTCCCGGCCCTGGTTCTGTCCATGGTCGGGGGCGATCCTGGATGGACGGCCGTCGCCTTCTTTTGCGAGGCAGTAGTGTCTGCAAGGGAGGTGGCGGAATGGGAACGGGAGTCCGCACTCTCCTCCCGCCAACGTAGGCCGCGTCGTCGGCGCTGAAGGGCGGGCAACGATCTCCGGCCGCCGTAGAAAGCGACCGCGGGCGGCCCCTCGGGGGGGGGGGGGATCCGCCGCCCGCACTATTGCCGTGAGGGAGAAGGCCGCGTGCTGTTCCGCAGCCCCCCTCAACTCCTAAAGTTGTTACAAGAGAGCGCCGGAGGGACGAAACTCTGACCCCCTGGCGCCAGCACTTTAGAAGGGGCCCGCTTTAAGACAAAACGTGGGCCGGCGCCGGCCCGGGCCACGAGATCGGCAGGCCATATATCCGTGGGCCCGGGCGTAGGCGATAGGAGAACAGCGGGGTTTTTTAGTGGGTAGTCGGATGGTCGAACATCTTTTCCGGAGTCCCTTATATCCCTCGGTCCCCCCGGGCCCCCGGGACGGGTTCCCGTCAAGAGAGGTTTTTCCCCGAGACCGAAAAAAATAGAAGGGTTTAATTTTTAATTTTTTGTTAAATACCCGTGCGAAGCTGGGACGGGCTGCTAGTAGTATATAAAAAGATGCTAATAAAACTAGATCTCCCCTCCTCACCGCACTGCCAGCCATCGACTGGGTGTTCATCCCCATTTCTTGGAGCCTCTTCTTTCTTGAACGAAACGGTTCTCTAGAACGTTCATGCTGCGTACTCTCAGGATCTGGAATGAGCTTCCGGCTGAGGTTTTCTCAGCGCGGTACGATATGGGATTCTTCAAAAAGGCGTTATAAAACTTCTTCGTGGCTGGCAGCGCGTTGGTAATGCCTCTGGTGCTGCAAACGTCCATAGACGACGGTGACCACCTGCCAGGGTGGGCCGTCTGCCTGTCTGCTGAACTCTAGCTATAAAAAATGCTACTTTAACTATACTTCTTTTTAAGCTTATAATATTTTAATACTAAGAAACATATTTTCTCGTGGGATAGACGAATTTGTGAGTGGTAGCCAAGTGGTATCATAGTCGGAGACTGACCTAGAGTTGTCGGTTTTGAATCTCATGATGAAATGTGCAGTACACATTAGGAAAGTTTTCTTGCCTACTCATAGTGCTGAAACCTGCTCCCGGATTACTAATATTTATATTCCCTCTAAGGGGAGGCCAGAGACCAACAGTGGGACAGTGTGGGCTGTTATTATTAAAAACGAGTACAAAATTACAAGGAATTTCAAGATTTTAAGCCAATATAATAACTAATATGTTTATGTCATTCAGGATTCGTGTAGCCGTGGTGGAACTGGGCGAGGGGGTCTCCGAACTGATAAAAGCCGGTGGCCACTGCCGCCTGTCGGCGATACCGCAAAATCAACGAGCTGTCGCCGACCATGCCAAGATTGTCAACGAAAAGGTGCTTATTTTGTCCTTATTGTGAACCTGGATAGATGATAATCGTGGCCTTGCATTTTGTATAATATCCTTTTATTATACAGGTTGTCGGTGTTCTGAGTGCTCTACAAGCGGGATCTCGGGGTACCCAAGCTTGTATCGACGCGGCCTCCACCATTGCGGCCATCATCGGAGACCTGGACACCACTATTCTGTTCGCCAGTGCCGGTGAGATTAAATTATCTTTGAGAATATTTTATATTAATCAAAGTAAATTTCAACCCTCCGTCTCCTTATTTTGGAGGTATTTGGGAGTTTATTTCCGAGAGATATCTAACAGGGACTAGATGACGTACGATGTGCCTAAAGTTGGCTTGAATAGAAGAGTAACACAGATGGATGAAATATGGAATAATACGAATATGTATTTTCTACTCATTTTATTGGCATTAATAAAATCTTCCTATTTTAGGTACGCTGCATTCGGAAAAAGAAACTGACACTTTCTCTGACCACCGTGAGAATATACTGAAAACGGCGAAAACTCTCGTAGAAGATACGAAGACGTTGGTCGGGGGTGCCGCTGGAACCCAAGAACAGTTGGCGGCAGCCGCTCAGAGTGCTGTTACAACTATTGGTAACAATTTAAGTTAACCTAATGGAATTTAATTTAACCTTTCTATCCTTACAAAGGCGGAGAAATAATACTGACCTCTGCGGCCGGGGTCGGCCGGTCGTACAAGGCGACAAAACAACCCACCTACCTACTACTACACACACCTATGTGGGAGGACCTCAAGTCCGTCTGGATGGCGACCACCCTTGGTCTTAAGTATTTCGCCATAATAACCTTGTGTTATGTTCCGGCATTAATGACCCAAGTTCCTGTATCTTCATGGGACAGTAGGGTGTTCGCGATGCCACTGGCATTGCAAACGTCCATAGGCAACGGTATTTCCTAAATTCTTATTGGGCCTTCAGCCTGTCTGCTGTCCTACAGCAAATAAAAAAAAATATGCATATTCACTTAAATAATTCTTTATATCGAAATTTAATCTAGTGTTAACTACAATTTCTTCAGCTTAGTCTACTAATTCCTTATTCATAGCTTACGAGAAATTAAATGCTAAATGGAACTGTATTTACCAGATAAACAGGTCTTTAGTTGGAATCTATCTCGTCCTTTATTAATTAGTTATACTAACTGGCGTGTAAGAGTCTCGAAGATGTCAGTGAAACTTAAAACCTGCACTCACAGTTAGAAGTTTATTTAAATATCTCCTTTCAGTGCAACTGTGCGAAGTTGTGAAACTGGGAGCTATGTCCCTCGGCTCTAGCAACCCAGAGCCCCAAGTACTCCTATTACACGCTGCACGCGATGTAGCCGCGGCCTTACGCGATCTTGCAAGTGCAACGACAGCTGCTAGTGGGAAGCACGTCTCGCATCCTGATATGCAGAGACTGAAGCATGCTGCTAAGGTAGGTGGAAAGTGGGGTCAAGTAGGGGGAGGAGGGGAATAATGTTTTTAGGTGTTACGTACTAGTATTTAGAAGAAATTCCAATACTCCGTGATATAATTACAAATATTGATAAGTCCGGCTCGAAGGACAATTATAAGAACTGCGTAAGCTAAATTCTTTAGTATTATTGAAGTGCATGTTTATAGAAACTTATGAATGAACATTATTATGTTACAAATATTCTTCAATCCTTTGTTTGATTATATTACTTTTATTTCTCAATTTACTATGTTATTTCAGTAGCATTTACACTCCGTGCCTTGCTTGCATATAATTGTCTCGAATGTAGCTGAAAATATTATTTAAATTCTTGTTTCCATGCACAAAAGCGAAGCTTGTTACTTTATATGTCTACGTGAAGAGCTATTAAACAGTGCTAGTTAAATTCTACCGTCTAGATAATGTTTCACACATAAGTGCTAGTATTCGTCACGCTTTCATGTAACGTCAATGTCTGTGTTCTCATTTTTTTTTTGTATGTTGTCAATATTGGACTTTTCTAAATAAAACTTTTACCTCTAGCGTCTATCGGATACAACGAAACGTTGGAGTCTACCCATCAAAAACAACACAATTCCAAGACAAAATAAACGCAGATCCATAAACTTTGGTGTGAAAAACGATTACTATTCTTGCGACTCTGAAACTGACGTATTTCAGTCTGACCAAGAGGAGGAGTTGCTCAAACTTGACTATTCTAGTCAAGATGATGACGTATCGCCTTCCATCTTCCATGATAATTGCGAAGAAGTTATAGCTTATATAGAAAATTATATAACTATAAATACAAAAAGAATCGTTAAAGAGGACGGACTTAACGAAAGGTATAATTTAGCATCCAGAAACAGTTTGGTCGATATGGATTGGCGTGTATTAAAATATGGGGAAAGCCTCCTTCTAGGTGAAATTAAGAAGTTAGTTGACGTTGTTATAGATCTAACTGATACAGTAGTGAAACGTAAGAGGAAAGATTTGGAAAGAGTTAAAGCTAAGAACGACCTTGATGTAGAAATGAAAAGAATATCACAAGTGATTGAGGAGTTGGATACCGATTACACTCAAGATATTAAAGTCACTACTATAAGAACGATACAAACTACGATACCGCTTAAGAAGCCAAAGACATCTGACGAAAGCAAGCTTAAGAGTCCAGTGTTTAAAATTAAGAGAGTTAGACCGATTAATTTAGACATAGTTTCAATAAGTCCTGAGAAAGAAATACAGTTGACGCCTGAGCAGAATCAAAAAGATGAATCTACTGAGGTTGTTGTGAAACCAGTGCAAAAACAATTATCACTGTCACCTGCTAAGGAAATTGTGAATGTACTTCCACTACCGCCGAAACCAGAAAAGAAATCTGAAATTAAGAGTAATACGAATACCTTGACGAGAGAAGTGAAGAAAGAGTTCTGGAAATTGTTCAAAGATGATACGGATTGGTGGAAAGCGTTAGCAAAGAGAAATTTAGACAAAATGGAAGAAACAAGACGTGATCTAGAAAGGTTTAGCGGACATGAGTTGGTGATAGGAGATTATCAAAGCGAATTAGATAGATGCGAGAAAGAAAGAGCTAAACTCCAGTCGTTTATAGAAGATGTTGATTACTCCAAATCACTGAAGCAAGATTTAGAGTATGATAAGAAATACGAAGAGATGGTATTACAACTAATTAATTTTGCCAAAAAAGATTTCATATATAAAGGTTTTGATCCATTAATCGAGCAGTTGAAAGCACTGTCGAATACCAAAATTGAAAGTCGTAAGAAAAAGGTCGTCAAAATTGAGGACATACTGAACATTTACACCCAGATTGACATATCAAAGTACAGTTACGAGGAATTGTGCCTATTGGAGAAATATTACAAAGAGATCATAAGGAAATACAAGAATAAGGAGAACCTGAACGAGAATAATATTAAAAATATATTTGTCGATATTCAGAATCGCAAAGATGTTCAAAACACTAAAAATGTGACAGAAATTTTTGATATGACCAGAACGTACCCCGAAGAATATTACGCAAACAACTGGTGGAGAATTTACGAAGACGTATTAAAGAACAGAGAACAACAATTCGGATCTATCGACAATTGGTGGCAGTTTTACGAAGCGAAACTCAACAATAAGGATACATCCGAAGAATATCTGAAGAGGATCAGAGAAATTGTGGACTATAAGAATAGTTTGAGGAAGCACCGACCTCACAGTCGCCTCAGGGAACTGCTCACTGTCTTGGATGAGGTGAAAAACGATAGGTTCCAAGAGTCGGAGGCAGTTACACGCAAGGACGATGAATCGGTGCGATATTGTTTAGTAAACATTTAATATACAAATTTATCCGACTGCGGTGTCAAGCATTTTAACACACATTTGCGCATTACACGAATCTAATTTAAAAATATATTTTAATGGTATCTAAGTTATCGAAGTTTCCAGAATAACACGAAAAAAATACAAAACCTTCTACAAATGTTTAGACACGCACGATTAGTTTTGTTAAATTACTGTAATATTCTATATTATGCACAATATGTTTTATATCAATGAAACATATCATAGCAAATTTTGAAAATACAAATACAACAAACCCTATTCCTTGAAATTTATATAAAATTGTATATTTTGTACCTAATATTTTAAGTGTGTAGGTATTTAGAAATTCAATACAATTTAGTTTTGAATTAAAAGTCTCTAGAAATTTCTATTTGGAAATATTTAGAATAATAAAGGTGTAATGGAATTGAGCCGTAGTCGGGTAAAATATGAAATTGTTGTATATTAACTCGAGCACTGGAGCGTTGGATCTAACAAAACGGACAAGCACGCTATATTTCCGAGCATGGTGTTGTGAAAGAACGCTTTTGTCATCTACTGGTTTATTTATACTGTCGTGTTTGGAACATCACTGTCGTTTTTTTATTCTTTAGATTTTATTCATTTGATTGGTGTTTAAATTTATTCATTTTTAGCAACGTTCCTTGTTTTTTTACTATACTATGATCTATAGGATATAAATATTCTTGCTGTTCGCAAGTGGCAACATTCGACATTCCTATCAGACTGGGATTGTCAAATGGCAGTCGGCCATCTTGAATTTGAATTTACCAGTAAATTTTCTATTTATGCTACGAGGGACTTTAAACACCAGTCGATATCATTATTTCTTGAGTCACAAATTATTAAAAAGGAATGTGTTTTAAATTATATTATTGTAAAGTAAATATTATTCCAGATCAGCAGCTAAATGATTTAACATATTTCATGTATTTTTATTTTTGAAAACACATTTCTACCCCCCACAAATTCACGTCGTCGCATCATCGTCATGGAGGTGGCTCTAGTGCAGCTTCCTAGCTTATATTATAAATGTCATAACCATTGTTTTTGTTTTACTTAAAAAAAACCACAAGCTTTCTATTTTGTACATCTATATAAAATCAAATGAGACGTGAAAATTATATGTTACAATGGATAAAACTGAAGAAAATCCATTTCTAAACCGAGTATATCTAGTCAAATTGGATATAAACAAAATTAAAAGGATCTATTTATAGCTTCAACTAAATATATATACTGTGCAATGTTTATTCATTAACATATAATTTACATGTCTCATTTTTAAGTAAAATCGATATATCAAGCTTAAAATTTTCATTTTTCAGCACAGCTTATAAAAAGTCCAATATTGACATATGTTTTGTTTCATAAAAACTAAAAAGAGTATATTTTTTTGCCTATATTATATATATATTATCTATGGCGTTGAAAGCTTATGGGTTTCTAGCGTCTTAGCATGGTGCTTTAGTCGTTTCATCTTTTTTTTTTAGTGCAGTGTTACCATTTTTTTTGGATATGTCTAATTCAGTTGGCAACCCAAAGCTTTGAGATCTTGTTTTGACATAGCATTTTATATATTATTATTTTTCACGTGGATTAGGGCTCATTTGATGATCATTGGATATTTGTTTTTAAGGTTACGTTGGTTTTATAAATATTTATAATTTGTTAATAATTTATATATAATAATGTAGTTAATTAATTAATTGAATACTTCTAATTTGCAAGCAATAGGTTAATACGTCCTTCTCTTTTTTGTGTTCGATAGGGCAGTATGGTAGTTATTATTCACATGAAATTAGTTTCATTTTGCCAACTATTACTGTAACGACATATAATTATACTTTGGAAATTGTAAATGTCTTTAGTGTCTGGTTCATTTCATATTGTTCATAGTTATATATTAAAAAATCGTATAACTGCAATTTTCCGCGATTTTAACCATTTGTAGCGAAATTTGTTTTTTGCAATTTACTCAAAAATTTTATTGTGACCAAACATAATTCTTCGAATTCGGATTTAGCGTATTTAAATACGTAAGTGGGTCTAAGGTACAGAGCACTATTTATTTTTGTCGGCTAGTCTTATGAAGTGTATAAAATCTAAATGATCTATTAAAGAGAAAAATGCACTGTTGATTTGAATTGGTTTGATTGAATAATTAGTATTGTACTAAATAATTTAATATTAATACTGGCAAATATAAAGTTTGGGTAGCCCTGCAATGTAATTTTTTTTTTATTAGTTTTTGTTCATAGATAATGAGTGAAAATCATGTGTTGTCGTTCTTTCTTACTGTTTTGAGAGAATATACGTATATCTAGCTATATTTTTAACATAATATTTATAAAACCAACTGAAGCAATCGAAATTCGAAATTAAAACTGTCACACCCTAACCGAACCATAGCTTGGACTTTACCAAACCATCAGACCTAAGTCGAATGCGTTTGCTGAACACGTTATCGCCCAATCTTATTAAAAGCTTAATTGTGTAAACCATTCTCAAGTATATCTTTAATGTATTATTAGGTCGAGAAGTTCTATATCTTCATTCAAGTTGTTTCATAATTAAATAGATGCCCAGATCCCGTAATATTATGTAATCGTTTTTATTAATCAAATATATTATTCTTTTTTAGATTTATAAACACACAAATAAAGGATAAGACAGAATAGCACCGTATTTATCTATTT
The DNA here is from genome assembly GCA_963693495.1 of Malacosoma neustria. Classification (NCBI taxonomy): domain Eukaryota; kingdom Metazoa; phylum Arthropoda; class Insecta; order Lepidoptera; family Lasiocampidae; genus Malacosoma; species Malacosoma neustria. Next base: position 514,382 of record OY856398.1, on the reverse strand, counting down.
GTTCATGTTATGCCTAAATAATGTATGCAATTATATATTTATTTCCAAAACACTTTTTGCAGTAGGCAACAAACAGCTGGTAATAAATTCAGCGTGATAAATAGGTGTGGCCTGTCATTCGGTTTTTTTTTATTTTTACCCTTAAAAAGCATATCTTCTAATAATACTAAATATTTTTTTATCGATACCTATGTTTCGGTAGTCATCTTTACGAAGGTGATATGCAATATTCGAAATTGTAAGTGACATGATTTTTTATATCGACATAAATAATATTGTCGATAGTCCGATGTTAATTTTCCTGACACTCTACGCCGTATGCTGATTTCTCAATATTATATATTTATTTGGCCCTCTGCTGGTCTAATATTTGAAACATATTTTATATGATCTATCTATATAACACCACTCACCATTTTTAGCTCAATCAAAAGTTACTTTATGACTAGACCTTAGAGAATATTTTGCTAAAATCATAATGATCTATTGTTTCAATAAATTGGGCGTTAACGCTATCAGAAAACGTGGTAGAGGAAGCGTTGTGCCTTATTTTGATTTCAAATTTGCCTCAGGTGATGGTGACAAACGTGACCTCTCTACTTAAGACCGTGAAGGCCGTGGAAGATGAGCATACCAGAGGCACAAGGGCTCTGGAGTCGACCATCGAAGCCATATCGCAGGAGATTGAGGTGAGTTTCCTTATAAGGATTAAAAAAAACCTTGTCATGTGATAAGTAATTTTCCCCAAAGACTTTTTTTCTGAGGAACAGCAAACATGCTTACGGCTCACTTAGTGGTAAGCAGTTAGTGTCTCCTGTGGATATTTGCGACGCTAGTGGCAACGCTAACACGATGCTGTCCCATAGGGGTACAGTAAACTGGGTCACTAATGCCGGAACACAACACAAGGTTAGTATGGTGGCATATTCATAGACCAAGGGTGGTTCCCATCCAGGTAGGCTTGAGGCACTACCGCATAGCTAAGGTTGTTCTGCTACCTTTTACGACAGGCCGGTTCCGGCTGCAGAGAGGTTAGTATTCTTACTCCACCTATGCACGGAAAAAAGATTTTATGCTTTATGAGAAAGTATTTTTTTTTTTTAATTTATTTATCAAATTCACAGTTATTACATTGGCTTAATAAAATAATAGCACAAAAAACCACTAAGGTTTGTACAATGCCATCGAAACTTAAGTCTACGCACGTTCAAACGACTGAGTAAATTTAGATTACAATTTCTCTAAAAAGTATTTTTTAAGTGAGGCTTTAATATTTTTTTGGGTTATATTATCTCTTATATTTGTTGGTAAATCGTTTAATAATCTTGGAACTAAGTAGGTAGTTGTGCGCTTGCCGTACATATTTTTCGCGCCGCTGGTAGCAATTTAATGCTGCTACCTTATTAGGGGTAAGCAGGAGAAAGAGACTATAAAAGTTCATTTGACTAATTATTAATATTTTTTATTTTCCTCTAGGTGCTGATGTCCTCAGCTCCGCCCAAATCCAATGCCACCCCCGAGGAACTGGTCCGTTGCACGCGCCAGATGACTGTGGCCACTGCGAAAGCCGTGGCAGCCGGAAATGCCAACAAACAAGATCAGCTGACAGCCGCCGCCAACTTGGGCAGGAAGACGGTCGTGGACCTGCTGGTGGCTTGCAAGGTGAGTCAAGTCTTCGGCCCCTCCCCAGTTTTCCTCGGCAACCGTTTTTAGTAGCTCACTCATGCACATGCTAAACGTATAACTCTCCGCTTCCTACATGTAGCTGAATAATCTTGTAATTTCTAGAATAAATATCTCGAAATAATATACAGGGTGCTGCCCAACAAGCCGAGACAGAAGAGCTGCGCACGCGCACCATTGAATCGTGCCGGATGGCCGGCATCGCATACAGAACCCTGCTGCAAGCAGTCCTGGCCGCGTGCACGGGAGATGCAGCAGCCAGAAGCTCGTTCCCGGAGTTGTCGAGGCACGTTGCACACGCCGTCGCGGACATCATCGCAGCTGCTGAGATGCTTAAAGGTGAATTATTATCTGTGCATAGGGGTACGACCACTGCGGTGAAGTCTGTAATAGGTCTCAATAACTTTGTGGAGCAAGTGAACCTCACCTACTGATTGGTATATGCAGTGGCGCTCTCTGTTTTCTACTTTCAATGTTAGGGAATCAAATAAAAGACGTATCTATAAAAACCCTGCTTTCAATTACTTTAAGGCGAAGGCTCCTGGCGTAACGAATAACGTGCGTACATACCCGAGCGGAGGTTACGGATTCGATTCCTGTCAAGCGTCTGGGTGTTTATGTATAATATATATTTATTTACAACAACAAGACCCCGCGGCAGATCGCCTATGAGATGGACGGACCAAGTAAAGGCTGCAGTGGACGTCCAAGTACACGTGTGCTCCCGAAAAGCAGCTGTCCGGGAGGAATGGAGACGGATTGTCAGGCGTGTGACTGAAAAATGATGACCACGACCGCTCTGACAAGAGCGTAACGAAAGAGAAGAGATATTTATTTACAAAAAGAAAAGTATACATGTATATCCGTTGTCTATTACCCATAAGTGGTATGCAACTTAATTTGGGACTAGATGACGTTGTGTGAAATGTCCTAATATATTCATTTATTTATTATTTTAGCGATTCAATTCTGAAATATATTGTTTTTGAAGTCATAAACATAGGAACTGGTTTAAAATTGGATTGTTTGTACTTTAGGCTCCGATTGGGTAGACCCCGACGATCCAACAGTGATAGCTGAGAACGAGCTGCTCGGAGCTGCGGCTTCAATCGATGCAGCTGCCAAGAAACTGGAATCTCTCCGACCGAGGAAGAGCGTCAAAGTACAGGTAAGCCAGGTCTCATACCAGTGAAATATAATTAATGGTAGAAGAAAAACAATCATGCTTTACTTGGAAAACAAAATGTGTGGTGTGCAATAATTTAAACAAGTACGAGAAGTAAATAGTTTTACAGGATTCATGTTTCAGAAGATAATGAAGAACATCAAAAAAAATTTATTAGTATTGACACCAGGCCATAAAATCAGTTTCAAATGAAATTGGCTATGATTAATAGATAGCAAGACACAATATGAAGAAGATAAACTGCTAGAAGAAAGAACGATTGGAGCATTAGAAGGTCGAAGGGAAGAATACCGTTTGTGTCGTTGAGATATGTTTGATATTCTTGGTTGTCATATTTTGCATCGACCAGGAATCAAACATATTACCCAACGACCGCGGTACAGCCACGTTGTGAAGAAAGAAAAATATGAAAACTTGTCGACTTCAGTTTGGTTTCTGTGCTTTATGCCCCCCATACAATGGTTGCTCTTCTGGCTTACTTTGAGTATAAATATTTAATATGTTTGAATTGTTTTAATGATTGTTCGTTGTAACTGGTGACCGACAGGCTTGTCTGAGGCAGGTCTATGTGGGTACACTCCCGACCTCGCTGTGTCAATTACACCGCGATGTTTTCTTTCATTTTACCATTAAAAAGTATAATTATAATCTGTTGGATACTTGATACAACATGTTTTTTTAATTGAGAGCGATGAGCTCAAGTAACCAAGGATTAGGGGCTCAGTAGCGAACATCTTTCACGGACATAACACCCGGTCCCCTGGGCCGGGGAACCTATCAAGAGAGAAGAACCTCAAAAAACACTCCTGGAAGAACTTAAAAAAATTGTGACAAAGCACTTTTTGTGCGTCTCTCATACAGAGTCCTTAGGTGTTTATGAATAATATTTATTAATTTATAAAAAAAGCTTTCCTTTTGCATAAATAGTATTGTAGTTGTTACATGAGCGCTCTGCTGTGTATTCGTTACATTATTCAGTTTATTTATTTCCTTAATAGGAGGCAGACGAAAGCTTAAACTTTGACGAGATGATACTGGAAGCTGCTAAATCGATAATAACAGCCACGTCGGCACTGGTCAGAGCGGCCTCTGCTGCTCAAAGGGAGCTGATTGATCAGGTAATTTCAAAGATTTTACAGGACAATTACTATATATATTTTCTACGTGATAGGGCCTCAAGCTCGTCTGGATGGCAACCACCTTTGGTATGCCGCCATAATAACCTTGTGTTGTGTTCCGGCATTAGTGACCCAAGTTCCTGTACCCTTATGGGACAGCAGCGTGTTCGCGATGCTGTAACTGCTAAATTCTAAGCGGGCCGTCAGCCTGTCTGCTGTCCTACAGCAATAAAAAAATAATAATAGCGGGAATCTATTGTCATCAGCCAATACCGCTGTCCACTGCTGGTAGGGATACAAGATTTAAAAAAATATCTAGGTCGATATTAATATTTCGGTTTAGTAAGCCGATATATCGATATTGATATTATCTTAATTAAATAATTAATTATCTTAATTGATATTATCGATGTCGGCGTATCGATATTGTCGATATCGATATTTTTAGGCGTCTATATATCGTTGCAAGCCTAGCTGCAGGAAGCTGGAGAAAGGCCTGCCTACGTTTGCGCCACAGATCTCGGTTTTTCCCATCCAGCCCCAGCCGGCACCCTAGCGCAGGTCATCGGGCTGGGGGAGGTTCATCGGGAATCAAATAATATTTAGATATTTAATATCAATATATTATAAGGTGTTCCTCTAAATATTTTAAAATATATTTTAATAATACACAGTTGAAATAAACCGATGTTGGTCCTTCGAGCCGGATGATTTCTAAATGTATCCCGTGTGTAATTAGGGCAAAGTAGCACGTAGACCAACTTCGTCCTCCGATGACGGTCAATGGAGTGAGGGTCTGATCAGTGCGGCTCGTCTCGTGGCAGCTGCCGCCCACTCTCTGGTTGAGGCTGCCAACGCCCTCGTGCAGGGCGCCGGTTCTGAGGAGAGGCTCATCTCCAGCGCTAGGCAGGTGGCGTCGTCTACTGCCCAGCTGCTGGTCGCTTGCAAGGTTTGTTTTATCCATAGTATGATTTGTCTATATCTCCTTATTCTTTTACCTTTTTGATTATTGTTCCTTCCTAGCTTTGTTCAGTACCGAATATCTTCTTTCCTACCATGTTTTTCTTCTATTTAGTTTTTTTTTTTTATTTTTTGTACTTTATATTTGATGTCTTACTATAAATCTTTTCTTTCTCTTACTATAAAAATCTCATTCATCTGATAATTTCACTATATTAATTGTCTTGTATCCAGGTGAAAGCTGATCCATCATCGGAATCCACCCGGCGCCTCCAAGCCGCCGGTGCGGAGGTGATCCGCTCCACGGATAACCTCGTCCGATCCGCTCGGGACGCGATCCACTGCGAGGAAGAGAGGAGCCTCGTGCTCAACAGAAGGATGGTCGGCGGTATCGCTCAGGAGATTGATGCCAGGTAAGGGGTTGGGGAAAAATTTATATATATTGTATGTGTGTGGTGGTAGATCATTGAAAAGAACGAAACGTTGTTGAATGAGTGAGCGAAAGGTATGAAACTGAAAATATACGATTGATAACGTAAAAAGAAAAGTTGTAAAATATAGCGTTTGAAAAAATGACGCGCTCGCGCGTCTGAATATGCATGTAAATGAGGTTTAAAGGCTTTATCCGTGCAGGGGCGGAGAAAGAATACTAATATCTGCGGCCGGGGTCGGCCTGTCGTAAAAGGCGACAAAACAACCCACCTTAGCTACGTAGTAGGGCCCCAAGCCCGTCTGGATGGCGACCACCTTTGGTCTTAAGTATGCCGCCATAATAACCTTGTGTTGTGTTCCGGCATTAGTGACCCAAGTTCCTGTACCCTTATGCGACAGCAGCGTGTTCGCGATGCCACTGGCGTTGCAAACACCCATAGGTGACGGTAACTGCTAAATTCTAAGCGGGCCGTCAGCCTGTCTGCTGTCCTAGAGCAATAAAAAAAAAGTAGTTCACCAAGCAAAGATACGATGGGCCACATAATGGTAAGCAGTTACAGTCCCCTATAAAAGTTTGCGACGCTAGGGGTACCGAAAACGAGCTTCTGACGGAAGTTACTGTTATTACAGTTAATACATTACACCAAGGGGATTTCAGATGTTCTTTCTTTATACTTAAAAGTAGATAAAGAAGAATAACAAAGGGAGAGCACATTATTTGGCATTGGTAAAGGGCTGAGAAAGAACTGCATGCGCGCGTAGTGAATTGTCTTAAAATTAAAGGAAGGCTTCATTCAGCATGCTTCTATCATATTAGAGGCTGGTGTCACGATGATATATCAGTGAATTAACCCTTTTTGGTTTAGGTCTGAGGTACTCCGCATCGAGAAAGAGCTGGAGGAGGCCCGTGGCAGGTTGACCGCCATTCGACAGGCCAAGTACAAGCTGAAGGCGGACGCCTCCGGAGAGGACACGGACTCCGACGTCCATCTCGGAGGGTACACGAGTGACGCATCCTCCCATCACAGGTGAGAATTTTTTTTTAATTCGGATAATTTGGATTCGAATACGCTGCTGTCCCATAGGGGTACAGAAACCTGGATCACTAATGCCGGAACACAACACACGGTTATTATGGCGGCATACTTATAGACCAAGGGTGGTTGCCATCCAGACTGGCTTGGGGTTCTACCACCTAACTGGGGTTGTTTTAATGCCTTTTGCGACAGCACGACCCCGACCACAGGGGTTAGTATTCTTACTCCACCCGAGAAAAATTACAATAAAGTTTTATCTATCCATGTATCTATCTATTTTATAGTATAGGAATATAAACGTTTTTCTATGATGTTTTCTCGTTTGAAATACTAAATATATATATATATATATATATATATATATATATATATATATATATATATATATATATATATATATATAATGACACTATACTCTGATAATTGAAATAAAGACAATTGCGTTTTTCTGTAAAGACAAAATTTTAATTTATTAATAAAAACGTTTTTCATACAAAGTTTTTCCGGTTTTATCGTACTTAATTTAATTACTCACCTGTAAAGACAAAAAAACAACATTTAAAGCCTTTATTCCAGGTTTAGATATTTCTTTAACGTATTAATTTCAATTTCGTATTATAACAATAAACACTAACGTACTAATTTCATAAATATCTCATTGTTCTCCTAGATGTCACTGTCAAATGTGACATCTATAAATTCTTATGGCATGGATTACGCGATTTTCTTTACACACATATATATATATATATATATATATATATATATATATATATATATATATATATATATATATATATATATATATATAATATATATATATATATAATATATATATATATATAATATATATATATATATATATATATATAATTGCTATAAGACAGCAGACAGGCTGACGGCCCGCTTAGGATTTAGAAGTTACCGTCGCCTATAGGTGTTTGCAACGCCAGTAGCATCGCAAACACGCTGCTGTCCCATAAAGGTACAGGAACTTGGGTCATTAACGCCGGAACACAATACAAGGTTATTATGGCGACATACTTAAGACCAAAGGTGGTCGCCATCCAGACGGGCTTGAGGCCTTACCACGTAGCTAGGGTGGGTTATTTTGTCGCCTTTTGCGACAGGCCGACCTCGGCCGCAGAGGTTAGTATTCTTTCTCCGCCCCTGCACGGATAAAACAAATAAATTATATGTAATAAATTATGTATTTAAAAACTTATACTTTAATATTTAAAAAACCGCGTGTTTATACTTACATAATATGTACCTATTTAAAATGTTATACTTCTTTGGCGTAACAGAACAAGAACTCTTTGTAAAACGAATTATAAAAATTAATAAAATAAAAAAGAATGGAAACCGTCAATTAACTTCAAATGAATAAATGCACTTAAAATAGTTTTATATATTTTATCTCCTCTGATATAAAACACGTGTTGTAGGTTTATGAATATTTGAGAAACCACTGTGAATATAGTAACGAGTTTTCACGGAACTTGAGAGATTATGAGCTAACTTCATCGTGGCGCATCGTAAAAATTTAACTTTGATATTTTTTTCCAAACACGCCAAGGGAAATATAACTTTAAAAACACATTTTTATTTGCAGAATAAAAACACCAACGAGCAGTTTCGCGAACACCACATACAGCCCGAACACCACGTACACCCCGAACGCAACTCAGAACACCACCAACCTGTCTTCAAACATCTCGGCACTGAACCAGTCCATCCACGGCCAGTCGTTCACGCACAGCTACAGCCAGAACCAGACCGGGCAGCACCCCCTCAACCAGTCCGGTGGTGTCAGCCAGAACGGATACGCTCAGAATACTATCTCCAGGGAGGAGAAGCAGTACACGGTCCAAAGCCCCACCTTCTCCAGTTTTAGACCTCAGGAGGACACACCGAAGCAGAATTATGAAGGATTCACTACCCGGTATGTTGGCCACATAAATTGATAAACGTTTAAAAATACTAAAATTATTCATAACAATTTTTTTTATAAAAGAAAAGATTTTTTTTAAGTGGAACTGTTTTAGCACCGTTTTGATTTGAAAATTCGATGAAACGAAAAAGGGATACCAAAAAAAAGACAAAAATATTTATAAATAGGATTTAGCCTTCGAGAGAATGAGATCAGTGTTCTCTTATAGGCTACTTTTCTGCAGTTTCACTTCTGCGGTGTGTGAATTGCAGACCTTATTACCCAGATACAGACCTTATTCCAAAAACTTAATATCGAATTGGTAGGATATGCTAAAAAATAAAAATATGTTTAATAATATTAATTTATTAAATCATTAATAATCTCTAAATATGTAAGATTTTTTTTTAATTGCTGACACATGTTTATAAATCATAAGTTTTTGGACATGTCAGTTGATATATGTAATTTATTTTTCTCTTTTACATGCTGCATTTGGATGGATATGTATAGATAAAAATTTAAATAAAATTATTAATATATAAACAATCCCACTTTATAAATTAAGTGCCTTGAAAAGACAACTTATGACTCATGTGTGCCTACATGTTGCTATTTATATATAGTTTAAGAATTATTGAAATTGCATATTGGATAAGATTAAAATGTCGAGCGAATATTATTTATAAAAGAGGTGGGTAGTTATTTAAACTAGATTTAGCATGTTCTCATTTGAATTCCTTAGTAATCCAAGCTTCATTAAATCACTTAGTTGATTGGCTTTCTGATTTACATACATACGTAACATGAGGTTGAAATGTAAAAGGTTTTAAACGGTATTATGGACTATATTAGCTTAGTTTATTTAACCCAACTTTGAAAACGAATTTTACATTCCCTTTTCTGATCCATTTTTATCTTTCTTTCTCTATCTGTCTCTCCTAGTCATAAATATGATAATTCCTAAGTAATACAATAACATTTTGTATAACATCACGTAAATCCAAATTACATTTCACCTTTCGAAGAGATGCTAAGGGGGTTCTAAATATTGTTTTTGAATTATTGGGAAGTTACACAAGAAAATTACTATCAATCTCGCAACCATTCGCTAATAACAAATGGCTTTATATGCCAGAAACGAATCCCTTGTATTCTCTCGGTAGTAGAAGAAATAATATTTCAATTAATATACATTTTATAATTTCAGCAAAAGATATATTCTCCTTAGATTCAATGTAAAGGAATCCGCATACCGGTCCTTTATATATAATCTCGAACTAAATACAAAAGAAAAATTTATAATTTGTACAGATAGCTTCTCAATTTCTTATGAGGTGATTTTTTATACGCTGTGCAAAATACATCTACAATACGCCTTTCTATTAAGAATTTATGTTCTATTAATCTACGAAATTGCGTAATTGAAAACACGATGTATGTCTTTCCGTCCAGAATAAACCATTTGGAAATTCGTTCTCACGTCTATCCCATTTTTCTCTCGTGCCTATTTAATCAAGATTATGAATTGTCATCGAGAAGTGTGCTTCTCCCAAGTCTCGAACTCAATACTTCCAATACAAAGGGTATAAAAATATTATAAGAAGAAAAAAAAATCCTATAAATTTTATGATAAAATAATTGTCATACATTTTGTTAAGTTCACTTTTATTTCTTAGCTAAATAGATGGAAATTTGGCCAACTTTTCTTGTTTTTTGATTTATTGGTAATTTATAAAAGACATAGCGATGGTTTTTTTTTAATATTCTCATTAATTTTAACTATTATCATAGTAAAAATTCGCCTCATACGACAATATTGAGATTTGTACGTTTTTTACTTTTGTTTGGTTTCGAGATAATAGTTTATCTTTTTTTCTTTAGTTACTTATTAATTTTCCATTTTCACAGCGGATCAACAACTAATGACAGAACGATGAGAACTAAGTAAGTGCGTGCATCTTTCCAGAACGTGTTTGCTATGAATATACAAAATTTCAATTTTTTTTCAGATTTGAAATATATTTGGAACTTGCGTAGGCATTTGATGATTTAAATTTTATTAGATACTAGTTGACCCGGCACATGTTCTACCATATAAATTTAAAAAAAGTAGCTTACGAGTATTTTCTTCTCCAAGGTCCAATCTAGGACTATACCGAAATCCATCAAAATTGGTTCAGCGGTTTAGGCGTGAAAGCGTAACAAACAAACATACTCACATCTAACTTAATTGTCATAGTCGTCTGCTGGTTGGAAAAATTGTTGAAATAAAATACATATTTGGTTCATATTGTCATGTTGAGTATTTTGTTCTGTTTAATCTTGAAGATTTGGGAATCATTCCCAAACACTCGCTATATATGTCACCTAGAAAGTAGAAGAAGTAAATTTGGTTGATTGTGATAGTATATAATTCGATCAGTTCTTCTTTTACTCAACACACAACGTCTTTTAGTACGCTTATTTAAAACTTATTTAAAAAAAGCAAGATAATTACATAATCGAGAATATACCGATACTCGATACGAATACGAGTTCGGATAAAATATAAATAAAATCATCAAAAGTCTATCAGATATAAATATATTTCAGATCAGAAATAATACGTGAGATGTAAATTATGCGTGGCCTACCCTCATTTCGCGTTGCTTTATCTACGATCCATACACATCGTTCTGTACATATGAAACTTTGTCTTACATAAAGTGAAGCATATATTTTACATTCATGGTCCACAATTTTTACCGCCTTTAAACGGCTCATTTTGCGTACTTGTAAATCTTGAATTATCGAATAAATAAATCAATATAAAATCATGGTAATTTAAATGGTCGTCTGTCCGAATATGCGCTTAACTTTAAAATAGTAAACCTGCTTATTACCTGTGGTCCACTTTCTAACACCTTAAGCGGTTAATTCCTATTTGAATCTAGTTTGTCTACTAGTTATGTCACATTTATCGATTAATATTTGACGTTTAACGTAGAGAACTAATTACTCCATAGTCTTGTCTTTTACATGTTTAATGGTGCCATTAAATATATCGGTGGTCTTTGTATGTCTAGACTCCCTTTACCCACTACGAAGTGGAGAGTCGGGAGGTTTATGTTGATAATTAAACAAGTTCCAAAATCTTTTGAGTGAGAATGTTGGTAATATGCTAATTATATCTAGTCAAAGCTTACTACAATTTACCATCCGGATAAAAGTTAGTTATCCTGAAAAATATACCAATGTTTAATGGCAACACTACTACTGTCTACCAATCTATTAGAGTAACAAGCATGCGTGGTAACACAAGCTAACCTAACAATTTATAGGACAAGCATGACAGAAGAAACGGTTGTGGTGAAAACTTTACAACTGCCCGAAGTGAGAACAGCCTATTTGATATCTGAGGGGGACAGGCCAGAAGTGCCTGAGAGGCCCGACGCTTACAGGCCAGAAGTGGGGGAAAGGATTGTCTACAAACGCGAAAGGCCAGCCCCTCCACCTCGGAGAATATCTCTACAAAAGTATGAAGAAAAACGAGATTGATTGCCAAAAAATTTAAGCAATACCTTTCGCTGGGTCCGTTCACGGTACTTCTTTGTGATTCTTTTGCGGGCACATTTTATTCGATCTGGGTATTTTGCACACTTTTTTTGAGGTACATTTGATAATATCGACGGATCTTCTTTAATGGTCTACATTATGAACTCTCTTTAATTATTTCCTGTTTCAGTTAAATTCATAGTTTTTTTTTATTAAAAATTAACCACTATCAGATATACTTAAATAAATGTGACATTTATATTTGTTCAACACTAGCATCTGAGAATTCTATTATCTTTTGATCAGTTCATTATAATCAATTCTTAGATAGTAAAAAAAATACTTTATACACGTTTTTATAAATTCATAATTTTATAAATAGTATCAAGTTTCTCTTACATCATATCTTCTTTATCTCACAAATTCATATTTCTCGTAGACTAATTTAGAAGATCTTATTCTTTGTTAATGTGGAAGACGATACTGAATCTCATAAATAAGTTAATTCATTGGGAGACGAGTTTAAATGTTTCGTTTATTAAATCATTTAAAAACCTCACGACACCACCGCCGTTGCATCTACGTCACAGGGGCCACCAAGGAGCAACAGTTTCGCCACTGTTATTTCTCTTCTATGCTAACTTGGGTACTGTGTTAACCTTCATGTTACTGAAACACTCATGCGCATAGTTAATAATCCTCTTTGCTTTGAAATATATGTTGTTTGTTTTGTAAACGCTTCGACCCTTTTCAGTGGCCGTGTAGTGTTTTTGTTATTAAACAAATAGAAAATATGCTCACTGCTATTTAACATTATAACGTGATATGATATTTGTTCTTGATCGAACTTTTTTCTTAATAAAATACGAATTACTACTAAATATTTTTTATTTTATTTTACGGGACTTGAAAGTATTCTCACTAAAGCTGATGATCTCTTGATTCAATATGTGTAGCTCCCATCGGCATAATATTCATTACGGATTTTTAATTAAATTAATTTATCAGAAAAACAAATTTTGAATTGTATTCAAGGAATTAATATTTCAGCCGTTTTAATTGTTTTTTTTTTCCACAGTGTTTCAGTAACACTAATGATGGCTTTTTGTGTTTAATTTTATGTGCGCATGTGGCATGGTGACGGTGTTTCGTCTATAATTTTCTATGGGACATAATTTCTGTCTTAAAATTTTCTTTCTTGTCAACATGGGGCTTTCTTCTATTGTGACCGAAATAATTCAATGTAGACTTAATTTTCTTTATTAATTAAAAAGACTAGATAGTTTTAATGATATTATATTTAAAATGAAGTTTTGAGGGTAAAACTTTGTCCTGTATGTGTTCTTTTGCAAATAATATAAAAAATAGATATCTAAATTTAGTGTTGGTAAATTCAGCGCTTTTTAGATGATTTTGAATTAGCAAATGTACTGATACTCGCCTGTGACGACTATCTTTAGTCTACCTTAAGTTAAATTTGGCCAACCTTTAGTAAAATTTTGCAGTGAAGGTACTTTCGAATATTAACTATTGATGGTGGAATTTAATGAATTAATTCGATTAATATAAAAAAATTTCCAACAGTTACGAAACCCGCCTCTACGACACGCCGCGGCCACTCAACGAATACTCCACTTCAGAGCACCAAGAGTCTAGTTACCAACAATTCTCAAAACAAGAGAAATATTACGAAGCGCCCAAAACACCTCTCAGTCCAAAGTTCAATGCTCGGGAATTGAAATTCGATGATAAAGAACCTATATACTCGACTCTAAAGAAAGACGGCTTCGGTCAAACGTTTTCTGAGCACCATAAATCTACGGAAGCTATTCCTGGTGGCACTAAACACGAGGAATACACAGTCAAGTCTGAGAGTTACAGATCATATCCGAAAACGGAGTTCTCCAAAACAGAGATACGCGAAGAAGTGAAATCTCCTTTCACATCGACCCCGAAAATTGAGAAGACGGATTACAAAGCTCATTCCACTGATTTGGTTAAAGCGGTCACCCCCGATTACGACAGGATGGCATCCCCGTACGGCAAGGACGTGCACAGCTACGCTGGGCCCAACTACAAGGAGGAAACCACGACTGAAGTGAAAGAGATACCAAACGGCACTCAGAAGATTACAACCACAAAAATATATAGCTCGTCTCCGGTGAACCTCACCACAACCAGCACTAAATACGAACCGATCAAGTTGGAAGGCATCGACGAATTGAGCAAGTCTTTCGACAATGAATCCAGGTATAGTACTTTAGATTCCAGATTCAATACTCTGGATTCAAAAATCAGCTCCGACACGAGCCGTTCCTTCATGAGACCCTCGGAATTCCAATCGGAATACCAAACTGTGACGAAAATCAAGAAACCCTCGGATCTGTCCAAGGAGATGGACGCCATTGATAAGAAGTTCTCGAAGCAAACTATAACATCGGAGACGATCGAGAGGAAGTCGGTGATGACCAGCTCACACAAGTCGGAGACCAGTTCTACGGTCACGAAGAAATTCGGTAATTTCTAAGCTTATCTTTAATGTCCATGTTTGATACAAGGCGACGTGAATTTTTTTTTTTGCTATTTGTTAATTCCCAACACAACTCCTTCCTTTCAAAAAGCTGTATGAAGCAGATAGCATTTTGCTTATAAAGTTCCCGTCGCCTAAATTAAGCGGAAGAAGTATTTACCAACCAAACCAAATACTGCGGATGCTCAAAGCTTTGTGAATGTCAGTGTGCCTTCTTTGTGACAGACCTCTTACTTAACGTTTGACTTGAAGAATGTCTGACGAAGCTTGATGGCCGAGTTTGTTTTTAATTAAGCATTGATGTTTCATTCTTTTTTTTTCATATATTTTGACGGTCTGTCAAATTTTGACAGTTTATACAAATTGTTACTATAAACGTTTTAATATAAATGTCGTGGTAACCCGCCTTATTTAAGTGAATAAATTTTGTACTTTATAAAATTAAAAATGCTATTAGAATATTATTATTATTATTATTTAACTAAAAATGTATATGATAGTTATTATTTCTTGTAAAATTATATGCAAGAAATTAATTATATATAATATATTAAACATAAGTGAGTATATTTATATTAAAATAAATGTGTGTGAATTGATGATCATAAGGTGCTAATATTTTAATAATTATATAGTTTAATAGAAAAAACACGGTGTCTATTTCCGTTGCCTTATTGTGGAATTAATAATATAAAATATATTTGATCAAAATTTTACAGGATTTTTTGTTGTTGAATCTAACATATATTTTTATTGTTGTATCAAAATTTTAAAGTGTTCCGACCACGGGAGGATGAAAGACAAATCGTTTTAAGTCACATTTTTACACAATATTAAATTATATAACAGATTCAAATATATTTACTGCATATAATTATGTGTAAGAAACTTTCTGGCCATTTTGGTGCTAAATCATTTTTGTCTTTCATACTTCATCAAATTCTAAATGCAGAACACATGTTCTAACATTAAAATTTTCACAAAGTGCTACCCCCAGAACGGGGACCTTATTTCAGATGCCTTAATATTCAAAATATATATTAAAATTAACCGTTTGTGCCATTAATATCTACAAATGTTAAATCTCTTAAATACGAGTAAAGGAACACGGGTATATGATGACATCTGCTTTGGAATTAGATTACAGAAATCATAAAATAATTCTGAAATACTCTAAACCCGTAAATATATTTACGACCTAGTTGTCTTTAAATAAATATACTGTGAAAATTAACACAGCGCCATCTATTCTCAAATTAACCAGCAGAGCGCTTGTGTTGTACACTATACATCTAATATACTACTTACATACCTTTCTCTTGTAAATGATATAATATACATATACACAAACACCTACAGTCAAGAAATGGAATTGACTTCCGCTGACGTTCCGACGTACGTTAACCGTTACGTCACGGAGGTCTTTAAATATTGTCGATATTATTCCACATCGTCTATTAAAATAAACATCTCTGAGATGGATGTAATTTGTAACATATATGATCGTGAATTTCTCAACCACGGTGTGCCTTTATGCGTCAAACCGCTTTATGTAACATGGCAACTAACACTGCTTCAACTTTTGCAAAGAAAATATTTCATCGGCGTAGATGAAGAACTACCGGGAGGGGGCTATGAGAGAGCGTGTCCCTCCTCCCCGGACTTCGGGTAATAGAAGAAGGAGTGATTTTAATGGATATACCAGCCACATGCACTCCCATCAACTGTGGGAGGGCATAAAAGTTCCACATAACCGTACCCCCAAGCGAATGGGATGTGCGTGAAGAATTTCCATTTAAAAAATTGTTCGTATTATACCGGAAATTATATTTTAAAAAGGATGTTCATATATTTATTTCCGTTTCAGAAATCAAGCCGTTTTTGTATACAAAACATAAATCATTTTGTATTAGTTACGTCTTGTGTACTAACAGTAAACGGTAGTCATTAAATAAACCATAGACCTAAATATTCATCTCCCGTCTTGATTTCTGAAAGTTCTCTACAAACCGTGAGTGCAGCCAGATCACACGGTGCGAGAGTTCAATTTTTATTTAAAAATGTCGCTTAATCAATTTACCTTTCACCTGTCAGTATGCTAGGATGTTTAGATAATAAATGAATAAAAATTATAATTATACAATTTATTAGTTGTATATTACTAAAAGTAGGTGCTTTGATTTGTTTAATTTAAAAATATGACCCCTATTAACAGAAATAAATTTAATGTGTAGTAAAAAAACGTATTTGGTCGAATAACATTTTTTCGAAATAACTCGACATTAGTTAATATTGGGGTCGTAATGGGAGAACTAATAAAATCAGTATCCGCTTAACCTAGGTATTCTTAAGCTTTGATGATGAACTGCCCAAGGGTGGGTTGACTCGTGTCGGGGAATGTATATAGGTTTATATACATTTCCCGAACTGACGTCAGTGGGCACTTCGCCCAACAGTCGCCTGTCCCTCCAGTCATTCTGTACTAGATAGATGGAAGGGACTTGTGTAACTAGTAACATTGCCTTTAACTGTTATACAACGGTTATAATAGTCATGTAAGTTTTCGGAGCTTTGGCGATCAGGGCATCGCAGGTTTCCCATTTCGTTTGAAATAAATATTGAATATCGGCCCGACGCTTTCCAATTCAACGGACCACCCATCATTTTTGGTTCGTATCTCCGGAGACAACTAACTTCGATGGGTAATTACGTAAATCGTCTTCAAATGAATAGTATTGTGTAATAAAGTCATTCGGATTGACGAGTAAGTGATCCTTCCAAGGGGCGCCGGGCAGGCGGTTGCAATTCTCGTAATTGATTCGAATTATTTCTGGCGTGTTCGGATCCGCTAACCGACGTACTGTCTCTTAATGTCGACAACAGTGTATTCTCTGGTCTTGGCTGCAACGCGTCGTCCTCTCGATTATTTTTAGCTACAACTGGAAGATCCCGTCTACTTTGACGATTCCAACGCTGTCGATTATACGCGCTATTATTGTGGGAATAAAATTAGAATAACGCAAATTCATGAGAAAGTCAGCGTCGACTCCTCTGTGACCATCAATGTAATCCGTGTAACGAGGGGGAACTGGATATTTCGTTTTCAAAGACAACCCTAGCCTCGAGTAGTCCGAGGCACAAGCGGTATAACGGCATATGTTGCGTTATCCGGTATATTTATTTTATGTGAAAATTGGTAAGCAAAATTCATGAAATTAAATACTCCAAATCCAATTCCTCTAGTAGTGACGCTTAACATGATGGGTCTTCTGACAACGAAGTGATACGAGTCTTCCATTTTATATTGTTTGCTTAGTGTCTGATGCGAGCTTCAACCCGATGCACTAGCTTATTTTCGGGCTCTGTAATGAGACATATATTTGAAATTAATTAAATGGGGGTTTAAAAAACTTAATCCAATAATCATTAAAGACATAAGCGTGGAGGAAGCTAGCACAATAGTTGTCGTGATGGTCTCGTCGACTTGTCACAGAACTCTAGATGAATAAAAAGTAGACTGTACAAATTTTATATTGAATCTGTCCACACACTAGAAAAGGTATTAAGCTCTACCAATTTGTCGACCTCCTCGGTCGGGATTGACCCAGGTGCAGCTCGCAGTGGAATCATGCACGGCGCCATTTGCATTGCTAGTTTTTGTACATCTACACTGCACACGGTGCAAGTCTTGGTTTGTCAAACGACACTTAAAAGGCGAGAATTCTATCGGATTACCCTCGCTTCAAACACACATGAAGGTAGTCGCCAAAAATTGGATGAACAATAATTTTGTACCGCTAGTATATTTACCCGCAGGCGATTTGGCTTCTGTCCGTACTCGCAGAAGGCATATATGCTTTCGACATAGTCTTGTTAGTTTGTTGGCAAGCTTCCCTAAAGGTATGCGTCCAATGGCCCGCGCCGGACGCACGGCACGCAACGGATTTGCCGATCATAAATGCCGGCGTTCGGTGCGGGCGGCGCGGATAGTGGACGGAGCACTATGTGAAATCATACAAAGCAAAAAAAATCCGTTGCGTGCGGTGCGTCCGGCGCGGGCCAATGGACGCGTACCTTAAGGCGTTATGTCTGAAAGAACGAGAACGGTTGATGTGCCAGGAGCACGTTCCCAAGGTCTGTCGATTCGAATCATTCCAGCTCTCCAATTCAACAACAATATTAGACTAATGTAAAACTAATCATAACTTTATGCAATCGGGAAATTAATTATACTTTATTTTATTTTTTAGAAAAAATATAAACGGCATCTACTGAGGTAGCCCAAGGCGTTGAAGATATTATTTATTATATACTTTTGTTAATGTTTTTATTTATGTATTATTTATTCTTTTTTAGATATATATATATATATATATATATATATATAATATAGATATTTTAGAGAAATTTGAGATGTGTGCGGCTGCTAATGTTATTTTATATGATTAAATGTCAGTATAAAGTGCCTTATGTAAAGTGCAGCTTGCATTACAATATACATATAATGCCCGCGGAAGCGATTTCGTCCACTGAAGGTAATGTAACACCAATATAATAGTTTTTAGTGAAATATAACGACCTCCGGTCGAGTGATTCCCGCCGGAGTAAACTCGGAAACTATCTTTCCGTTATTTTCTCTGCTCTGGGTGTTCGGAACTAAACATTTTTAGCTATATA
Organism: Malacosoma neustria; assembly: GCA_963693495.1. NCBI lineage: Eukaryota > Metazoa > Arthropoda > Insecta > Lepidoptera > Lasiocampidae > Malacosoma > Malacosoma neustria. The sequence goes on along the minus strand of OY856398.1, from coordinate 495,289 downwards.
TTATTCAGATATAGCATAAGTAGCTTAGTTTGTCGATATATACCGTCGTGTGAGTTTAATATTAATCGTAACGTATTTAATTCTAGATTATTCTTATATAACTAATTCGTAATTACAGTAGAATCCGTTTATTACGACTCTGCCTTTATTGATCAACAGCGTAATATGATTTAGTAAATTATGTCCGGCTATAGTGACCGACATGATTTCTAAAACTGGGCAGTGTTCGAGAGGGTCGCGTGACGTACGACGCGTGCGTGGCACATAGCAATAGTATATTAGAAAGAAACATTGTATCTGTAAAAAATTAAAATAAAATGTACCTATTACATACAAAGAAGTTTACATATTTTGATTTAATATGATGTTTGTTTCTCTCTATTAAAATAAATACATGCTTTGTATGACGTCTGCTTAGAATGACGTGTTAGTCATTTCCCTTCGATGTTATTAAAAACGGATTCCAACTGTCACAGTTTGGGGATAACTGAGAATTATTATAAACTAATGAAAATAATGATTTATCTTCATGCATAAATATAATATGTGTTTTATATAAAAATATACATAACGTCTCGTATGAATTAGGATTTTATGTAACATTAAGAATATTGGAAATTTCATAATCTCGTGTATAAGTGTATTTTTAAATATGTAACGCTAACATGCCATAAATTATTATAAGTTAAAATGTATTTAACTGTGTAATTTAAATAAAAAAATAAATAAGTAAATGTTTTTTTATATACCATTGCTTTTAAGGTTTTACTAACTGAATAATTGGTGTTTAAAGTTGGATAGGATTAGATGGATCCACCTAGATCTAATATGCATTTCTCTTCCTTTAAAGAGGAACGCAGCTTTCTTTCTCTAGCCTGGAGAATATAATATTTAAACCGTAAAGCATTTGATTTTTATCTGCACCACAAATTAGGATATCATCTTGGAACAAGAGAGTACCTTCCAGCCCAATTAGTAAGGACTCCATGGTTCTTTGTAAAATTGCAGGGGCACTGGCTAGACCGAAGGCTAATCTAGTAAACTTAAATAAACCCTTATCTTTAAACGAGCAATTCTTGTATATATATATTTGGAATCTCAGAAGTGGCTCCAACAATTTTCATTAAATTTAGTATACGAAGGGTTTCGGGGGTGATAAATCGATCTAGCTAGGAATCATTTTTAGAAAATGTCATTTTATTCGCTTTTTTTTTATTGGAAGAAAAATAACAAAAAGGGGGCGTTTGAGTAGTCCCAATTTAAACTGAAAAATGACTCTTCCTGACATCTATCGGCGAATAATAATACTATTTTGTTTAAATTGCTTCTGTTCCGGGATAAGCGACCAGGTTCCAGTACTACTACGCGGATGGCAGCGTGTTAGTGATGCCTCTGGTGTTGCAAACATTCATAAGCGACGGTCACTTATAAATTCTAAGTGGACCGTCAGCCTGGCTGCTGTGCTACAGCAATAAAAAAAATGAAAAGGATTCGAGTGAACTAAAGAATCACGAATATAAATTTCTTCGTGCAGGGACCGTGTGAAGACAGAATACTGACCCCTACGTTCGGGACGGCCTATTGTCAAGGCGACATAGCCACAGCTAGGCGGTAGGCCACTAAGTCACTCTAGATGGCAACCGCCCTTGATCTCTACACATGCCACCATAATAATCTTCTTATGGGTTTTATCATAAGTGACACAGGTGTTGAAAGCATCCATAGGCGACGGAAACTTTTCTATTAAGTAGGCCGTCAGCCTGTCTACTACTCCACAGGAGTAAACAAAATAAAACAACTTTTAGTGGCTCAGTTTTATTTTAAATTAGATTCCGTTAGTACGCATGGTAAATTTGTTGAGCCTATTTTCCGATGGGAAAACCTTGATTTGGTGGTAACCCGATGCCACTATTTCCACCAGTGTTCCCGCCGAGGCTGCAATGAATATTCTTATTAGAGTCATTTTAAGCGCTATCTGGCAGCACTGCCCAGGAACCAATTGTTTATTTCTGATTTGTCTCATGGACTTAGTCTTTTCCTTTTGCTTCATTTATGCAGCGCCTTAATACGTTTTGCACCGTTGCGTTCCACGAACTAAGACCCACTTATCAAGAGCGTAATGAAGACCTGATGAAAGGACTACTCACATTCATTGAACGCTGCCTACAGTCTGCCTAGCGGAAATGGACAGGGGAAGTGTGGTGAATCAGACTGCTGAGAGCGGAGCCTAGCTTGCGAACCTTTCTTTTATTTTTTTTACATTTGTGGCCGCGGCGTTGGCCTGTCGTAAAAGGCGACATAACAACCCTACGTGGTAGGGCCTCAAGCCCGTCTGGATGGTGACCACCTTTGGTTTGAAGTATGCCGCCGTAATAACTTTGTGTTGTGTTCCGGCATTAATGACCCAAGTTCCTGTACCTTTATGAGACAACAGCGTGTTCGCGATGCCACTGACGTTGTAAACACCCATAGGCAACGGTAACTGGTAAATTCTAAGCGGACCGTCAGTCTGTGTGCTGTCCTACAGCAATAAAAAAATAACTCAAATTTTTGGCGGGTAGACGCAAGTTCAATTTTCAGAGGTCCTAGTGTATAGAGTACCGCTGCAATACGTAAGCATATCTAAATTTTTCACAACCCACGGATCATTCGCTAGCTTAAGCAACGTACAGCGTAATTAATGATGTCTTGTCCTAAAAAAACTATATGAAATATTATGAATTCGGGGGGAAATATCTTGAAATATAAATTTCTAGCTGACCCGACAAAGGTTGTTCTGCCAAAAAAATAACTTTCGCAACAAAAAGTAGCCTATGTCCTTCTCCAAGGTCCAATCTATCTCTGTTCCGAAATTCATCAAAATGTTTTCAGCTGTTTAGGCGTGAAAACGTAACAGGAGTTACTTTCACGTTTGTAATATGGATTTGATTTCTAGTGAGGCTTCAACTATTGGACAAAATAGACACTGGTACTTACCCGTCCTGGGGACTGGCGACGGCGAAAGCCACCCAGCATAAGGCGATCACCAGCAATACCTTCAAATGTGAAAAATTAAGAAGTTATTAGGGTATGCCAAAAACGCAATATTTTTTTCTTGTTCTCCGCCCAAAATATAAACAAACATTTTGCCAAAAGCGGAGCTTGAAATTTCAATTTTAACAGGTCCATTATCGAAATAATAGTTTTTCCATTTAAATAACACAGAAAAGTGATTTTTTTATATTATATTTATTCTTGCAACCTAAGAAGACATTTTATTTTATTTATAAATTGTAAACAATTGAATTTAAATTTGGCGTGCCATTTATTGCCATTAAATGGCACGCATAATGGCCTTTTACAATGTTTCTGACAAATAAATGATTTCATTCTCCTGGTCTCTTTAGACGAGACATTGCCCGGAATTCACCGGTCAGTCAGTGACTGTAGACACTCGGGTTTTGAAGAAGAAAGAAAGAAAGAAATATTTTATTTCAGAACAAGCTATACAATTACAAGAAGAGTTTAAGTAATAAATAACAACAACAAAAACAGCAAAGAAAAAAATCAATAAAAATATGTGCGATCCAAAATGCGCTTGTCCTAAAATAGGGTCAAGCTCAGCATTTGCAGGTTTATGGTATATGTATAATATATGTGGTGGAATATATAGTGTATATGTAAAAATAGACTTTCAGTTTGTTACGAATATAATATATGACATATTTATGTAATAATGACTTAGATAATAATTTGTTAATTATCATCAGTGTTGCCATGTGCACCGTAATTACGGTAGATGCACCGTAATCAGCACTAATTTACCACCTACCGTCGAAGCCGGACAACGGTGATAAAATCTACTGTAATTTATAGAGATATGAATATTTAAAGAAAAAAAATTGCGGGTCAGTGCTTAGCAATTTTTTACAGCGAATGTTTATTTATTTGAAAAAGTCCATAGTCGTACGATTTGAAAACATAATCCGTTAAAGCTAACAATGATATCTTGGCATCATCGTGACATTGCTACCTTTATTTGAGTGAAGGATTCTTTCTCTTCATGAATGAATTAAAAAAGTAACCTTTGTGAAAAGTATTTCATTGTAAACACAAACAAGCAGAATAAATTACATTTTAAGAACTCATCCTTATTCTTACAGATGAGTTGTTGCTCGGGGATTTACCCATGCATTCATCATCATCCCAGCGTTATATCCCGGTTGCAACCCAAACTTTCGTTTCGGTGCCCAGAGTCCGCTTTCCGACTTTCTACTCCACTTCGCACGGTCTTCAGCATCCCTGGTAGTGAGCCCATTGGCACGCATATCACCCCTTACGACGTCAAGCCAGCACTTTTTGGGTCTACCCCTCCTGCCGGGGCCCGGTGGAGGCGGCATGGCCAGACATTTGTTTCCCACGTAAGCATCCGATTGCCGTAAAACGTGACCGTACCAGCGGAGCCGACACTCCTGCAATTTATCTGCGATGTCACGGACATGAAAACTGCCGCGAATGCGGGAGTTTCTAACGCGGTCCTTCCGCGTTACTCCACACATCCATCGCAGCATATTCATCTCCGTGACACGCAGTATTTGCTTGTGTCGCTCTAACACCGGCCACGTTTCACAGCCGTATAAAAGGACAGGCCAAATGATGGTCTTATAGACCTGTCCCTTCAACTTTACCGACATCTCGGGGCCACAAATGACACCAGTTACCTCATGCCATTTGGCCCACGCGGTAGCAATGCGTGCTTTGACGTCGCAATCGATGTCCCCAGACGCGTGAAATACAGATCCCAAGTATGAGTATTTCACTTGGTCCGTGCGCTCGACCGTGTCGCCGCCTATGCGTACAGGTGTGGGATCTGTGGAGTTACAGGCCAGTTACTCGGTCTTCGCCACATTAAGCTTCAGACCACCGTTCTCAAGCGACTCCTTCCACGCCTTCACGCGTTGCACCAGTCTACCCCTGTCCGAATCTGCCAGCGCCATATCATCAGCATACATGACCAACCACAGGGGCTGTTCATGTTAGTTTCTGATGCTGTCTGACAATACGTCTAATACCACGCTGAACAGAAACGGACTAAGGACGGATCCTTGGTGCACTCCGACAGTGATGGGGAAGGATTTTGTGTCGCCAACAGCGGTCCGAACCACAGAATCGGAATCGCGGTACATGTCTCGGATGATGTCAATATAGGCCTAATGTAGGATATCAATATAATAATTTTTAGTAACTGTACCTAATAGGAGTATCTATTAAGGACGAACCAATGAATGTAAAATTAGTAATAAATAAATGCATATTGCTTATCGAAAATAAAATCTAAAACAAAATTATTCCAAAAATAAGGTAAATTCATATATCGTTTCTAAGTGCTGGAATTAAATAATACTAATATCGTTTCTTTGGTTTACTTGAAGTTTTTGACGAATAAATAAAAAATGTTTTCGAGACTATCTTTGCAAACCCAGCTTCACTTACCAGAACAGACTGCATTTTAGAAGTTTTCTCGATTGTTCTCCAACCAAAGTACCTTCTTCTCCGACAGTCAACTGCCTTTTATACTGATTCAATTAATGATCAACACATATCCTTAGACGTAATCAATTGACAACAAACATGACTATACGAATATTTAACAATAATATTATTGTAGACTAGTGGCAGGTTGTTTGTTCACGATTTTTTATTTTAGATAGTGGAAATTCATAACGCAAAAGGGTAGTGTGGGACTCCCCGTGCAATGAACGCGTGCGTTCACTTCTCTAGGGTTACTTTACTATAACCACCCTGCTGTTCCTTCACACGCCGAGGCCACAGGACGCGACGGGTTAGTCAAGCCGCGACGGGGCCAGCTCCCTTTCGGGAGCCTCTCCAAAGCTCGCCTCCACGTAGCTCTCCAAGCCCCGGCATCTTCTTTATCACGCAAGGGTGAGCTGGACACGTGGAATACCCGCGCACGCGCCCCCCTCTCGGACATGTGTGTGGGGGTAGCGGCTCTTTCCCAGGAGGCCCATCCCCGCGACCCGTCACTACGGCGGCCGGAGGTCTGCCGCCAACCTCCGGAGAAGAACGTGAGCGACAGGAGTGCCTAGCACGCTCTTTCTCTCCGCCGCCACCTTCGCGGACAAGACTATCCTGCAGACGAAGGCGTAGAAGATTGATTGTTTATCCAAACATGTACTTTGTCTTGTCTTCCGGGCATACGTATTCAAATATTTTTATCAATTTACTATATCTCTCTAATATCATTGACGAAATGACGACGTCTGTGATGTAGTGGCGAATGCAAGTCAATACGCTTGCGCAGCTTACGAATTCGATCCCCAGTGTATTTGTAGTATATTAGTTGTCTAGTGCCCTAGCTATTAGCTGCAATTAATGTCAGTCATCTTATTATTTTTAATTCCGGTTAAGTTGAAGGGACAGGTCTATAATAACCATCATTAGGTCTGTCCTTTTATATGGCTGTGAAACGTGGCCGGTGCTGGAGCGAATAAGTACCAGCTTCATGTCCGTGACGTAGCTGATAAATTGTAGTAGCGTTGCCTCAACCGTTGCGTCAACCGGCTCCTTACGTGGGGAACAAATATCTGACCATGCCTCCTCCACCGGCCCCGCCAGGAAGAGTAGACCCAAAAAAGTGCTAGCTTGTCGTTGTAAAGGATCACCCTTTTCCAATGGGGTCACTATCAATAATGCTGAAGAAAAATCGGAAAGCGGACCCCAGGCACCAAAGCGAAACTTTGGATTACAACCGAGATTCAACGCTAAGATGATGATGACTTAATAATTTCTCATATTTAGTAATAAGTAATGTAATGTACGGTAATGTATGTAGGGTATATATGTAGAGTAATATAATATGTAGGGTAATAAGTAATGTAATGTAGGGTATAACTCGATTTCTTCTATTTGTAACACGGTACAAGTTGCACGACTAGCTGATTTCTACTCGTATAAAGATTTGATACAGAAACTCCTGCTAGCAATCATTCAGACTAATAACTTTGTCTTCAAATTTAGGAAATAGCAGCAGCAATAAGCGGCCGCGATAAGGCTCTGGAAAACAATGGGAGTTGTCCCACAGCTTGATTCTCAATGTGCACAATCCACTCCCAAATTGGTTTGTACGTATTCAATTATTGTTCTTGCATATAAGGCACATAAATAGCAAAAGAGCAAAGTAGGGGCCAAATATAGTGGTTATCATTTCATTGTCTATTTAAAAAAAAGCGTTATTTCGAATTAATAATCACAAACACATTTGATTCGCACCTGAATAAATAATTAAAACTATAAATAGTTATAAAATTATGCATTTTGTACTCCTTTGGTCTATGAACAAAAGGTTCATTTATTAAAATTGCACCAAACTCATTAAATATGTATTGATGTTATTTGTTTTTTTCGTTTTGTTAAATATGTATATTGTTCGTGCCCTCTAAAGCGAGTGCCCTAGTTCTAGGACATTCTTACATAACATAAATGAAGACCTAAATAATAAATAAATATTTAGGACGTTTCACACTTTAATAATCTATTTCAGTTTCAATTTAAATTCAACATTAATGAGAAGTAAATGTGGTATATACTATTAATAGAAATTATGGGATATAAATAAAAGTTTTGTGGGAGATTTTCTATATGCTACAAAAAATGATTCTAACTCGCAAAAATATCCCCGTACGGCAAAAAAAGGAAATTGTAGCACCAAACATCTAGGTTTTGGGCTATGCAAATATTTTACCACTAGTTTTACTAGTTTTTAGTACTCCTGCGCGGAAGGCAGCATGCTAGCGGTGCCTCTGGCGCCGCAAAGAACCAAAGGCGACGGCAACTGCTAACTGTTGTAAAGTTAGCCTATCTACTGTCGCACAGCATTTTATAAATATGAATTTTATTAATTCCATATTTCCCGGCAATTTTGAATTTGGAACTGTTCTATATTCAAATGTATTTAAATTTTGAATCTCAAAACAGTTGAAAGTATTAGGATTAATGCTATTGTTTAGTCACGGCGTCGATTGGAATTTGTCAGGTCACGTACGAAAATGAATCTTTCTAAGGAAAATGTTCGTGCAATAATTTTCTACAACTTTAGAAGAGGCTTGAGACGACTTCAGTGTTTTGAAGAGCTAACATCTGTGTTCAGTGATGAAGCCCCATGTCTGCGGACTGTTGAACGCTGGTATTTAGAATTCCAGCGTGGACATACTAGTGTTCGTGACAAATCTCGCAAAGGACGCCCAAAATCCGGCTTCACTGAAGATAACATCATTGCTGTGAGACAACTAATTCTCGAAGATCGTTATGTGACGTATCGAGAGATAGAGGCTCTATTAGGCATCTCACAGACAACCATTCAGAATATCTTGCATGAAGCGCTTGGTGTGAGAATGCTAGTTTGCCGTTGGATACCGCATCTGCTTTCCGACGATCACAAGGCGGCCCGCGTCAGATGGTGTAAGAAAACTCCTTTGCAGGTTCAACCGATGAGAGTCAAATCACGTCTACGACATCATCAGTGGTGACGAATCTTGGATCTATGCTAAACAACAATCTACCATTTGGGTCTTTCAAGGCGAGCCAAAGCCGACTAAAGTTGTTCGTTCTCGAAGCACTTCAAAGAAGATGGTGGCGGAAAAACCGGTCATGTTGCGACTATTGCACTTGAAGATCGTAGAACGGTTAACGCAGAGTGGTATACCACAGTTTGTTTACCACAAGTCATCGCCGAACTTCAAAAATCTAACTCAAAGTGACGCATCATCCTGCACCACGACAACGCAAGCTCGCACAGCACTCGTCAAACGATTGAGTATTTGAAGTAGGAAAAAGTAGAAATTCTTGACCATCCTCCATACATGTCCTGACCTAAACCCTAGCGATTTCTTTACATTTCCTAAAATTAAGAAAAGTCTTCGTGGTCTAAGGTTCCAGTCCGGTGAAGAAGCAGTCGACGCTTTCAAGTCAGCCATTTTGAACACCCCCTCTTTAGAGTGGAATAAATGTTATAATAACTGGTTTGAGCGAATGGAAAAGTGTATTAAGCTACGTGGTGAATACTTTGAAAAACAATAAAAAGTACTATAAGGTTCTAGTTGTGTTTTTTCTTCAAACGACAAAACTTAAAAGGCATGCCTCGTAGATTATGATTAATTTGGCTGAAGAAGATATTTAACCGACTTCAAAAAGGTTCTCAATTCGATTGGTACCTATTCTTTATGTATGTGCACCGGTTACGCTGATATTTATGGTCCGATTTACGTGATTCTTCTTTACTTTGATGCGGAACAGTTGCCATTTGGTCCCATAAAAATTTAATACAGTTTGGCCTAGTAGTTTTCATTTTATGGACATTTTTTAGTTTCTTGCATATCTAATTAGCGTGCGCCCACTTAAATACCTGGATTTTATTCTAATTGGTAAATTGTTGCTATTAAATTGAATCAGGCGCTTTACAATGTCATGAACACGGACAGTAATTGTTTTACTAAGGGCGTTTTGAAGAGAGAGGAAGATTCAAAGACATTAAGCAAAAAATAATAAAAAGTACGTTTAAAAAACCGACTTCAAAAACTAAAAAGTATAAAATAATTTAATAAAGATTTTATTTAACACACCTCTTATGCGAACCTGTAATACGTTTAATCTTAAATCTTTAAACGAACAATTCATATGATCTCGCATTCTTTGTTCGTCCATAAGTTGATTTGGCAGATTTTGGCTTTTACGGGGGCGACTGCCGTCTGACCCCCCAACCCCAAAAGGAAAGCCGTCGTCAGGGCCTCGTCCGTTATTCAGCAGGTTGCACCGACTTGCAGGTGAGGTTGACTTGGGCCCCGAAGGTGTTGGTAGGGCCCCTTATACCCCTTTTGAATGCAATAACTATCGGGAGGTAAAATAAACTATGATAAGCTTATAGTAAAGGAAAATGATACAAAATAAGATAGGAGGAAAGTTTCTCTTCCATTTTTCAGACACCCAACCTAAAAAACATTACACCTTAACGTCATTTAATGGCACCAGGACCAATGCATTGATATCATGAGAAACCGATCCAATTCCCTTTCTAATCTATACTACTATTATAAAGAGGAAAGATTTGTTTGTTTGTTTATTTGTTTGCATTGAATAGGCTCCGAAACTACTAACCCGATTTAAAAAATTCTTTCACTGTTGGGAAGCTACACTATCTCCGGGTGACATAGGCTATATTATATTTTCAAAAAAATTTGGGATCCTTACTAAAACTCTAATAATGTAACCCAAGGTGTGAAAAAATTACCTAAAATATTATTTAAATCGCGTCCGCTGCGAAAACTATTGATGATACAATAAAATAATGTATTACGACTTTGCAGAACACATCATTATTTACAAAAAGTGTCACGACAGCATATGTCTAACTATTATAGTTATGCCACAATAAGTGTTCTTTTATTTTAAAATTTAATTGAAATGCCGCCCCTAGAAAAGGCTCTTTATTTGTATCTTGGTATTAATCCTTATCAAAATAAATTACTTTATATTCAAAACTGCTTCAACAACTTTATATAACTTTTTAAATTATTCAATTCGGATATTCCATTCGAAAGATATCACGAGTTTAAAAATATAAGTATTAGAAAAATGTTGCGTGGTAGCCGCTCACCCTGTTCGGCTAGCTAGGCAGCACCTTATGCAATGTAGGCGTGCGTCACTGGGGTTTTTACAAAAATTAGTAAAAATATACTTATTAAAACATAAAGAAAAATAAATAAAAAATAATAACAAAAAAAATCATTAAAATAAAAGTTCATAGAAATAATAATATTCAAACTTTCTTTATAATTTTATTTTTTTTTGTAACCTGGCGCAAATAGAAGGGTTTATGTGTGTGTATATATAATTATTAATTTTGACATTTATGTTAAATACCCGTGCGAAGCTGGGGCGGGCCGCTAGTTTAACTATAAACAAGCAACAATAACTTCGATCAACAATAATAACAACTAACTCTCGACAAACGAAAAATACAACAAAACAAAGAAATTCAAATAGCAAAAACGAACGATAAAAATCCTCCAACACCATAAGGATAGATAAACAAAAAAGGTTAAACCATTACGACATATACATAGCTTCCCTTAACACTCGATCACTACGAACCCCAGAGAAACACATGGAACTATTATAGAAAGTGCAATAAATGACATAAAATGGGATATTATTGGATTAAGTAAAGTAAGGAGAATGGGAGAAGAATACTAGTAGAAGACCATGGAAAGTATACATTACATAGGACAAACGCTGGGCCAACATGGTGTCTTATTTTTGATAATATCCGAAGGGATATATGTATTCTTAACATTAAACTACCTCTGCATAACAATAAAGATGAATATTGGTCACTTATTCAGGCATATTCTCCCGCTGAAACCAATAAAAAAGAACAAGAAATCAAAATAGGCGACTTTTATCAAGCATTACAAAGAACCATTGATAACGTTCATGAAAATAAAATATTCATGGGTGATTTTAATGGACAAGTTGAACAACAATAACGCTTCAGAGGCGAAGTTTGCCTTAGGAATTCATATGTTTATGGAAATAGGAGTAAAAATGGTGCAAAACTAGTGAATTTTTTTTAAAAAACAAACTATTATATATATTTTAAGTAGCTACATCAAGAAAAATAACAAGAAGTGGATATGGACATCACACACATGATTTTTATATAGATTATCAGTAACAACACTTAATTGTCATTTATCCTTTCTACTTTGACATTGGCAAATCGATGGCCATGGCGTTGGAGCCAAGCATTCTCGTGGCTACCACTGGCTAGCCAGACCGTTAGAATTAGGATGGAGAACTCCAAACAACCTCGTCCGCGTCGTCGGTTTTTCCCAAGCCGAACTAAGTGGTAAATTAGTTATCTCATGTAAATAAGTATAGACTAAAAAATAAAACAAATCGGTTCCGTTGAAATCTTTTTATTTAAAAAGTGCAATATAAAAGAGATCAGTCTGCGTTACATTCGAAGAGTCTTCGTTACTACTTGTGTTTTAATCATTTGTCATAGAACTGACTGCTTCTCCTACACTATGAGAAACATAATTTCTTAAACTGAACTATTATGGTATTTAAAAAGCCAATATTTTAATATTAAGCAGTGGTATGTTAGTTAGTATATTCCACATGACTTTTAAACTTACCAGTATAGATTTAAAATAAAAAAATAATATACCGTGAATCCATACAACACCAATACGCAGCTGAGCGCTAGTTTTCATACTAAACAGCTTATTTCTTGTGATAACAACTCGAGAAAAATCCCAGACTTGGGACGGTAATTGAACCGACCCCCAAAGCGTTCTTTGCATCATGGAGACCGCCAGACCTTATGTGAGGTACGTTCCCTCTATATCAGCTGTTAGATGGAGATGGGCTGCTTCATCACTCCCTTATAATGGACATAGTCGGGACCAATAAGGGCACCGGCCCAAAATTCCTGAGGTGGTCCCACAGAACCGGATTCGGCTTGAGGCTAAAATACCAGATCTCAAACCGTGGCCGGAGGCAAAACTCTCCATCATAACCGAGAGTCAAGCCAACTGTAGCCACGACATTTTTGCCTAGCAGTGAGGTTCAATCAACTGCCTTAAAACTGCTAAAAAGACTAAAACGACACAAAACTCGGGGCTCAATACGGAACACTAGAAGGTGCTCCACGAAAGAGGACAAAGAAGACCGTGTGGTCACGTTTTCCTTGGATGATCACTCTGTGGAGTCCCTGAAGGCAATCGAAAACAAGACTATACTGGGCTCTAAAGTCATCCTTTTCAGGATAAAAGGTAGCCCTGTAAGTCAACCAGCCTCATCCCTGAGCAACGACCAATCTGGCGGTGCGGCCACCGGTGCTAAGCCTAGTGATGAGGGGTGTTCAGTAGGACTGCACCCAAACTCAAAATAGGGAGGAGGACGTTTACTTCCGGAGGAAAGGCGGAAGTCAAGCTGCCTCTGGGCGCAGACGGAAACGCCCGCCCCAGAGCCGGACCAAGACCCTCGACCTCCAAATGTAAACAATGATGACCCAGGGGCTGAACTTACCAGTTACAAAGTTATGCAGCGTGACCTGGTGGCTTCGTATGTGAATTTCAGGGGTTGAGAGCGAACCAAAGTATTAGTCTATTCTGCCTACCTACTCTATAAAAACACCGACCCGAGGACGGAGTTGGAGTTGATCGGGTGTGATGTCAATGCACACCACACCACATAGCGTGAGGAAGCAGCGACATCAACGAAAGAGGTGAGTTACTCCAAGATTTTCTAATAACGAAATGCCATAAGGTACTCAACAAAGGTAGTGAGCCGACTTTTGTCACAGCCTGCAGACAAGAAGTACTTGACATAACGGTCGCCACTGACAACTTGGCCAGGAGAATCGGAGAATGCAGGGTATGCAACGAGGTGTCAATGTCTGATCACAGACGTATACACTTCAAATTTCTAAGCAACTTGGTCAGACAAACCTGCAGTTACAGGGATCCGAAAGCTACGGCCTAGGACGTTTACCAAACGACACTAAGGCTCAAGCTTAAGGACTGTCCAAAGAGCATTAGAACCAAGGAGGAGCTTGAACTAGCTGTGGACGTAACTACTAGAGGCGTACTCAAATCGTAAAGTGCCCTGGTGGGACTCTAAACTGGGGAAACTCAGGCAGAGAACGAGAGCACATTTCAATAAAGCCAAAAAGACTGGAGCGGGACTCATATCGTAAATCCCTAACAAAGTACAACAATGAGATTAGGAAAACTAAACGAGCCCCCTCCAGAACCTCCGTTCTGTGAGGAGTTGAACAATACGCCTCAGGGAACCAGAATCCATAAACTGCTCGCGAAGGATAAGTCTAATCAACTGGGACAACTAAAAAGACCAGACGGTTCCTTCTCAGAGGACGAGATGGAAAGATTGGGATCCCGATATAAAACCGACCTCGCACAGACCTCAGAACGAAGACTGGCGGATTTTGAGACCGGGAATGGTGAGATGGGTGCTAAAGTCATACATACCTTACAAGTCAAGTACTGATAATATACGATACTGATAATATTCTGCCAATCCTTCTCCAGAAAGGCATGGATGCCTGCTCTGGTCCCTGGTGGCCCTGATGCATTGCTCAACCTGCCGCCTCTTTCGCTGTTTATACAGTATGAGGCGATGGCCTGCATGCACAGGCTAAACGCACAGGAGGAGAACAATTGGCTCTCCCACACGCTGAGGACTAAGGTCCTAAGAAGTCTTAAGAGACTCAGTAGTTACACACACCAACTTAGGCATGCCATTAGACAATGTGTCCACAGTTTGCAGGACCCACAAACTACAATGTGATATTTCCTTTCAGAGAGGGCTGGATGCTCAAGGAAATCTCTTGGAAATGCGGTAGCCTCTTATAACATACCGATGGCTCCAAAATTGGACGTGATGTAGGCTGTGGGGTGTTTGGAGAGCGACTAAGCTTCATGACCAGGCTGAGCCAGGGAAAATACGCCTCCATTTTCCAAGCAGAGGTCTACGCCATTTTAGATGTGCTGAAGTGAATCTGAAAAAAGACTCTGACAGTCAAACAACACTTTTGGCGCTGGATTCAGACTTAACAGCCTAAAGTATTTACTTAAATACTTTAGGCAAGAAAAACAAAGTAATGCTTCGCTGTATTCCCGGGCATGCGAGTATCATGGGCAACGAAAAGGCCGATGAACTTACCCGGATAGGGGCTAAGGGAACGCAGTACGGACCTGAACCGCGCTGTGGCATACCTAAAAGCCTAATCCGGCTCACCCTCAAGGATCAACGCGCCAGTGAATCTATTAAGCGCTCGAACGCAGTTCCAGGTCTAAATCACTCCAAAGTGTTAGTAAAAGCCTACAACCGCAAGTTGGCAGGAATCAGCTATGCACCTTAACGAGGGCGCTAACCGGGCACTGATGCCTGAACAAGCACCTTCAATATCGTAAAAATCAGAGACAGCAAAGCTTGCAGATTCTGCAATGAGGCTGATAAAACGCCTCTGCATCTATTGCTGTCCCCTGATGCATAAACGTAACCTCATCCTGGGAAAGCACATGCTGGAACCGGATGAGAAACGAGCAGCTTTTGTCAAAAAACTGCTTCGCTATATCCACGAGGCAGGCTTTTCCAAATGTGTGATGATCACAATAGCTCATTAAATTGGACGCAGTGATACTAAGTAGAATAAACTAACATAGCCACCTTTCGAAATAATAATAAATGGTAGAATACTTGTAGTTGCCATCCAGACGGGCTTGGGGCCCTACCACGTAGCTAGGGTTGTTTTATCGCCTTCTACGACAGGCCAACGCCAGCCGCAAGGGTAAGTTATTACTACGCCCCTGTACGGGAAAATATATATTGTTGCGGCCCTGGGGAAAGTATGACGTCAGACACACGGTGACCGTCATGACGTTCAACGGGTTAAGCGTTCAATTCCTGTACTAGTTATAAACTCTCAACGGAATTATTTGCACCTTGGTGCAGAATCGAAGCCGAGAACACGATCGCGTGTCTTGATCATTTTGGGTTCATATTGCTTCAAACTGTAATTCATATTATAAACTACATGACAACATTCACTACAACACACCACAATGAAGCACACATATACCGAATCTACAAACATACACATATTATTATAACATAGTAAATATATAATAATCGTTATACCCGGAAAAACAATTTCAGTAATTAATAATCGAAGAACAAAATAGACAATATAACCCTCTCTACTAGACGTCGTTTGTAATATAAATAAAACAATTTGTATTTATATAATACACCTATTCCACGATTTACACGGAAGATAGGTTCCCGACAAACCGTGTAAAATAAAATCTCTAATTATGCTATATAAAACGGTGTAAAACGAAATAAACCCTATACGTGCTCAATTCAGTCACTTATTTTAAGTGAAACATCTTAAAAAACTACCCATTGCATGAAAAAAATTGTGCAACATGCGTCTTCCTCCACACAACATCCTTTCTCTATTAAGTAAACGTTTCAACATTTTAATTTTTGTTTCCAAAGAAGAGATTGATAAAAAATGATCATTAAATAGAATAAGACTATGCTACCGGCACGCTATGATGGCCGTTTTGACGTTTGTCCCCATTCATGAAGTTTCGTATTAATTATTAATTACATTTCAAGGAGCAAACTGCTGTTCTTTATTGTGACTAACTGCACGTCACTATTGACAATAAAGAACAGCAATTTGCTCCTTCAAATGTAATTACTAATTAATACGAAACTTCATGAGTGGACAAACGTCAAAACGGCCATCATATCGTGCCGGTATAGTAGCAATATGAAAAGGCTGTAATCATTTTTATTATTTGCTTAATTAATAAAAAAAACTTTTGATTGTATAAAATAGTATTAATTAATAGTATAAAATAGTATATTTCCTTTGTTTTATTTTTTTTACATTTTAGGAGTTTTACACTACATTTAGAAATCTACAACTAATTATTCTGTATTACAATTGTTTCACCAATTACATATTCTATTTTTACTTAATTATTACTTATAACCTAAAAATCGCCAAATTTATTTAAATGTTACTTTTGTCCGTACTAAGAGGATTTAAAAAACATTTATGAAATATTAAATCTTAAAAAAACCTATTTAGTGTATTATTTAACTATATTTGTTATAAACATAATACATTAACACATTGACTGCCGAATACCCGGATTCGTGTATGGCGAGTAATTTTGGCTCCCAGATATTATGTTGCGTGCCAACTACTCGAAACCACTGAACGGTTATTTTATTATAATAATAACCATTACCTCATTTTTTTCGTTCATTATACCTAATCAAGAATTATCCAAAAATCAAACACTCTCTCCGGATTTTTTTTGAAATGACAGTCAATATGAGAAAAAAAAACATTATAAAAAACCGACTTCTAAAAATTTGTTTTAGGTAAGTATAAAAATTTCCTGGTAGTTATATTTTGTATAAACACGAAAATATACACACTTACGCGTGAAGTTATTAAAATATTTTCTTTATAATATAAATTACTAGCTGTGCCCGCGACTCCGTCCGCGTGGAATAGTGACCTTATCACTAAGGGGTATGAAAAATAGATGTTGGCCGATTCTCAGACCTACTCAATATGCTCACAAAATTTCATGAGAATCGGTCAAGCCGTTTCGGAGGAGTACGGGAACGAAAATTGTGACACGAGAATTTTATATATAAGATTTTCTTTCTTTCTGAAGTGAACCGTCTGAAGGAGAGAGACGTACCCATACGAGGTAAACTATTTCACCTAGTAATTGGTTAATATGGTTTAAAAAAATTTTAACAGAAAGTAAAAACCAATTATTTGGCTCATGTTTATATTATACAGGGTGACTTTGACAAACCCGTCCAAATTCACACACAGAAGAATCTTTAGTAAAAGTTTTTATCCGTGCAGGGGCGGAGAAAGAATACTAACCTCTGTGGCCGGGGTCGGCCTGTCGTAAAAGGCGACAAAACAACCCACCCTAGCTACGTGGTAGGGCCTCAAGCCCGTCTGGATGGCGACCACCTTTGGTCTTAAGTATGCCGCCATAATAACCTTGTGTTGTGTTCCGGCATTAGTGACCCAAGTTCCTGTACCCTTATGGGACAGCAGCGTGTTCGCGATGCCACTGGCGTTGCATACACCTATAGGCGACGGTAACTGCTAAATCCTAAGCGGGCCGTCAGCCTGTCTGCTGTTCTATAGCAATAAAAAAAAAAAAAAAAAAAAGTTATGAGAAACATGTATTTTAGTTTTGTATCACATAGTACAAAAATGTTGAGTAATCACCATCACAAAGTCATTCAAAGAACTCGCAATTTACATAATACGGCGCTAGAGTGTCAATGACCTCTCCATCTGACCTAGTAAAAGGCCGAGGACGGCGGCATTGCACCGGGCGAGCGAATACGCACTACTCATTTATGCGGGAGAGACAGAGACAGGTAATAACAGGTTAACGTACGAAGGTTGCACCATAGCACTATTCTGTACGATTGAATTAATGATACGCGTACGATTGAATAATTGCAAAAATGGGTTCCTTAAATGATGTTTAGTGCGTAAAAAAAATTTGGACGGGTTTGTCAAAGTCACCCTGTATATACAGCGCTTGCCACGTGACGCCAAAAATGTATGCATATCTATAGTTTAATGTAAAGCCGCGAGATTTTTTTCAGAAGATATCGAATACGTGACGAAAACCTAAGCCCTGTCAGCCATCCCCTCATCCCTGTATCAAGATTCTGAAGACCTATCTCCCCCAAAACGGGTTACGTAGTGCAGATTACTACGTCCCCTAATAACATTTTAGTAAATATGACGATTTTATCAAAGATCACACCAATATCTTAATTACATTGTGCAATATATATAAATGGCCTACACACAGGTACTTATGTTGTACATAAAGCTTTATTCGCATCGTAAGTTGCTAAACATTTTAAGATTGTGCCCCCCAAAAATATATCAAAAATCTAAAACTAGCTTTATTGTTACGTAATTTAATGTACGATTCGGAGATACTATTTATCGTACGTTACATATTAAACAAAACCCCGTAATAGATGAAAGACTGTAAAACAGGCTTATTTACAACAAAATTGACAGACGCCTGCAACCAGACCAGGAATAAATTCGTCCTCAGCGGGAGTCACAGACACGACTTTACTAGACCGTAGGCATAGCCACTGAGCCGGTTGTGTCGTACGTACATTCATATTATCACTCTGTCAAAAAAATGTTCTTGCCTATTTATCATATATTATTGTTAGTTAATAACATATATATAGCCCAAAGCGTCCCACAGTTGGACTCGGGCCTCCCCAGGCACAGTATACCTGCCACGCTAGTTCAAGGCCGATTGGCGGGTTACACGTACCAGTGATCTCGGTATCAGGTTTCCTTATAATTTTATAAATAAGCAAAAAAACGGAATAATTCAATGATCCTTAACAGGAATTGACTAGCTTGAATATTGCCTTTTCAGCGAAGTTACCATCGCCGAAAAGGTACCGACAAAACAATATTTTCTAAAAGCACTGCACATGTTTTTTTTAACGAGACACAATTCCAGCGTCTAAGTTAAGAGCTTATCTATATAAGCTACTGATTTAGCTGAAATCTGTGATAGCATCCTACAAACACAAAATATTTGAAAAATTAACCATCGGCACTCGGCACTTCAAGGCTATAATGGCCGAGAACAGTAAAATTTTCAAACTAATCGTCAGTACGTAATGTTTTTCTAAACATCAAATAAATATACTATTGTAAGTAAGGTACTTTGGAAAAATAGTAGAATGGGTGAACACTATAACTACTCAAGAGATTCCTTCTTAAAGCTAGAACGTTCTTTATAAATTGTTTTTCTTGAAATAATACATTATAGATATAGTATCATAAAATAAATAAATATATTTATAGTTCAGTTGGAACGATGGATTTTTTTTCAATACTATTAACACATAGATGAAAAATAAACAAAAGATATCGTTAGAAACGAAATTATTTTCCGTTTCTAATAGGCCGGTATAGTGTAATGGTTACAAAACTGTTATTTTTTTTTTAATTAATAAACAATATTAATTCTCATCATCCATCGTTCTTACTGTTTACTGATCATTTTACTTATGGAGAGTTTGTTGCAATGTTAAAAACTCAAACAATCAAGATTAAATTATAAATCTTAAAAAAATACAGCCAAATTGCGTGTAAAAATCGGGCCTACGCGATGGAACATTAGCCGGAATATCTTTAAATAATAAAAAAATATCTATACTCTCAGTTCTCATGAAAGTTGCATCCGCTATACGATAAAGGGCTTCATTCCAAACATCTAAATAATATATAATACTATAATTAACAGAATGACATTGTTGAATAATTTACTATTCTACGAATATAAGAAGTTATTTTCTAAAAAGTGCTGATTTTAAAATTAGTGTATTTATATTGCTTTGTTTATATTATCACAGGATATAAGATTCAGGAACGAGCATTTTGAGTGGCAAAACAAACTGCTTAAAGTAGTTATTACATAATACAGAACATAGTACATATCAAGTCTAATGATAATAAAATAATAATTATAATAGACTAATGAATAAGGAGCATAATAATCACAAGAACATCCGATGGATACGTCATCCATTGTTACTTCTGCTTTTCGCTTTTGTATATCTTGCAGAGGCAAATCGGAATATTAAGCAGTAGTAATACTAAAATAATGAATTAGAGAGCATTATATATACTTTGGGTATCTGGCATCTGGATCACTTATATCGGAAGAGAAGGTTATTATGGCAGCATATTAAGATACCAGCGCATCTCGACGGGTTTGGAGCCCTACCACCTAGCTACTAGTTAAATGCTCTAATAAAAAAAATACCTGATACAATTTCCATTTACAAACAACTTTTTTGGTATATCAATCATTGACCCCCACGTACCCAACACGGGGGTCAATGCTTTGACTATCGCTGACTTTCGAGTGCTAAGTTCAAGCATTAGTAAATTAATTATCACGTCGACAGATTTTTGCTCTTCTTTTCTTCGATAACTATAAAGATATCAATGACTAGGACACCTGACGCGTCGCTTCATTGCAATACAAAACTTCGCTCATTGTTACAGTTTTAACACAACAGGTGCTGTGAAGATACAAAAGCGAAATTAAAAAGAATATAAAAATAGCTTTTTTAGATAAACCTATTCAGGTTTAAGAATTTCTTCTCCTCACAATATAAACTTCATTAAAATTAATTGTTATTTATTATCTATGAATGGCGTCGTATTGCTTAACAATTTCCGGAATTGCGTTCGGCTCGATGGGCACCTTCTGCATTAGCTCTGCCAAACTCCCCACGTAATTCAGTTTTCGGAAGAATTTTGAGCTAGAAATAAAAATATTAAGTTATTTCACCAAACAATTCAGTCATTGAATCGGGCTCAGAAGTGCTTTAAAAAGGAGTAATAAGCTAGTCCGATTTGGTTAAATTGATGAGACTGACTGACTAGTGAAATGAGATTAAGCAGATTTTATCCGTGTAGGGGCGGAGAAAGAATACTGACCTCTGCGGCCGGGGTCGGCCTGTATAAAAGGTGACAAAACAACCCGCCCTAGCTCCGTGGTAGGGTCCCAAGACCGTCTGGATAGAGACCACCTTTGGTGTTAAGTAAGCCGCCATATTAACTTTATGTTGTGTTCCGGCATTAGTTCCTGTACCCTTCTGGGACAACAACGTGTTCACGATGCCACTGGCGTCGCAAATACCCATAGGCGACGGTAACTGCTAAATTCTAAGTGGGCCGTCAGCCTGTCTGCTTTTGGGTGGTTAAATTTATTCCATAATTTTATAATATTTACCCCACTCGAGAAAATTTCATATAATCAGGTATGATGTGTTTCTCAAATAAAGACAAAACACTTGTAACGTTTTAAAACAGAAGACTAGAATGAGAAAGAGAACCAACCTTACAAACGGTTTGGTTATCACAACGAATGACTTCAACCAAAACGTTGGATGCACCAGGTACAGCTGTTTTAAGCTCTTGCGCAACCTGAAAGGTAAAAGCAAATTATTCATTATCTAATGGAGGTCGTGGGTTCGAATTCTGCCACTAGACGACTCACGTGAACCCACTCCTTCCAATTTGTTTTTATTGCTGGAGAACAGCAGACTTTTAAGTAAGCAGTCACTGTCGCCTATGGAAGTTTGCGACGCTAGTGGCACTGCAAACAAGCTGCTATCCCAAAGGAGTAAAACACAAGCTTACTATGGCGGCATACATATTAACCACGGGTGGTTGCTATTCAGACGGGCTTGGGGCCCTACCACGTAGCTAGGCCGACTTCGGCCGCAGAGATTAGTATTGTTATTCCGCCCCTGCACGAAGGAAATTCTTTAGCTAAGAACGAGATGCATTATCATAAGCTTAGCATTCAACCTCAGTTTCTGAAAGTCCTCCACATCGTTTTCGGCATCCCCAGCTAATCCATTATTCTTTACGGAGTCAATCCATTATAATCCAGTATGGTATTGCATTATTTAATTCATGTGTTCAAAGATTACTATACTAATAACAAAAATGTATAATCACAATAGCAATAAAAATACAAACTTCCGGCTAATAAAAATGTTACAGAAGGAGATGTTGAAGAATTAGATTCAGAAAAGTAAGTAAATGAAACAAAAGAACTTCTTCTAGATTATATTATACATATATGATAAATCATGGTGATGTTTAAAAAGCTAAGCAAAAAGTTAATTCTAAATAATCTACTTTTGAAAACCCTGAATCCAAAAGGCGTACTAAAACAACTTGCATGCTATTTTAATATATACCGAAGGGACGTTACTAACATAGAATTGCCAGACAAATACACCCAAACTGTCGAACCCACAGATACGAGGGCTAAGGTGGGACACCCGTGCAATGCACCCTTGCGCTCTGCTCCTCGCAGAGACGAACGCCCGCCGCTGATGTACATAAAAACCACCCTTCTTGATATGTCTAGTACGCCAGAGCAGGTTAGAAAAATAGGGGTCCGTCTCCAAACAACACGTAGGATACAACTGCACAAAACTATATTAAATTTACCTTCTGTCAATCAATTTATAACACTCGAGGAGCCAACGGAATGTAGGCATACGTCTCCTTCCGGCACTTCCATGGAGGTATACCAAGATGTATTCATCAGTAACCAGCCTTTCCAGGGTCCAGATAACATACCTACAATAAAATTACACCATATATTCCACACATTTTGACCTATTGCATTCCAAAATAAGTACAACATTTGGTTCCCTATTACCTCCAAAACGGGGTGCATTGGAAGGTTGACAGTTTTGCCCTTATTTTTCAATTTGTGGAAAAATATAAATAAATATTTGCAAGGGGGTAAGGGTCCAAGTTCATCCTGATAGCAACCACCCTTGGATGTTAAAATATGCCGCCATAATAACAAGGTTCCTTTTCGAGGTCAGCAGCACGTTGGCAATGCTGGTGTTGCAAACATCTATAGGCGACGGTGACCACCTACTATTGGATAAGCCGTATGCATGTCTGCTAATGTCAGCTATAAAAAAACAATAATATGAAGCCAAGTTGAGAGATTGGATATGCTTCATCCTTATCTCACAAAGTATCGCCAACACTAGATTTGTGGTAATAATGGATATGGCTTAATATGAAATAATATTGTTTTCATCGCGGTCTAATACAACATTGTAAACTTTTTACCTTACAAATATAATTTATTTGTTGTCAATTCCCAATTTTTATTAATTTAACGCCACCTTTCGGCAGAAGGAAAAGAATAAGGGCTGATGAGGGCTATGGGACAAAATTATTAAATTACTATATTGTCATCAGATCTTGACTAGTGTGAATTTTTTTTTAATTTTTTGATTGTTCAGTGGGTAAAAATCGAGTCGAGTTAATACAAAGCGTGGTAAAAAGTATGCATTAGATAATTTGAAGTTTCATACTCTTCGTTGTTTAAGGTCTCCGACTTATCATAAGAGGAGCAATTATTATGAACGAATTGTTGTCAACAGTTCATCGAACTGACTTACAGGAATAAATTGTCCATGACGTAATTATAATCGGCCCTAGATCCGTCCGGTAGGTGGCACGCACTGAACACTATGAGCGCCGCGCCGCGGGAGTCATACCCGCCGTGGGATAGGACACGCTTGTAGGGCTCGATCACCTGCAAATAGCACGCCTTATATACAAACTTAAGTGTAACGTATATTATACTGCCCGCTTCGCTGGCCGAATAATAGGAAAAAATAAAGTACGCATGCATGTAAAACCGCTTGTTACACCCCAAGTCCACCTTGTTCCAGTATTGTCATTATTCATTTTTTACAAAGGTATACAGGGTGACTTTGACAAACCCGTCCAAATTTTTTTTACGCACTAAACATCAATTAAGGAACCCATTTTTGCAAAAAAAAACTGTATGTTGAATTTTCACCATAAAATATTTCATATAGGATCATTAATTCAATCGTACAGAATAATCATATGGTGCAAACAGCGTCGTTAACCTGTTATTACCTGTCTGTCGCACCCGCGTAAATGAGTAGTGCGTATTCGCTCGCCCGGTTCAATGCCGCCGTCCTCGGCCTTTTACTAGGTCAGATGGAGAGGTCATTGCACTCTCGCGCCGTATTACGTAAATTGCGAGTTCTTTGAATGACTGTGATGCTGATTACTCAACATTTTTGTACTATGTGATACAAAACTAAAATACATGTTTCTCATAACTTTTACTAAAGATTCTTCTGTGTGAATTTGGACGGGTTTGTCAAAGTCACCCTGTATACGAAGTAAAGTAGTGTAGCAGTTGTCCATAACCTAGTTTCCGCAACCGGGTGCCGCGACTATAATTACGAAAGGTCTGCTAAAATCCAGCACGGTTCACAAGGCTGCAGCGAATGGGCTTGTGCGTTTCACTTCTATTTACCTTTGTGAGTATGCATTCCCCACGTACGCACATATAAAAAAACAGACACAGGAACGAACTTTTGTTTTTTTTTATTGCTGTGCCCACTTAGAATTTAGCAGTTACAGCCTATGGGTGGTTACAACGCCAATGGCATCGCGAACACGCTGCTGTCCCATAGATCACTAATGCCGGAACACAACACAAAGTTATTATGGCAGCATACTTAAGACGCCATCTAGACGGGCGTTGTAGTAGGCACGTAGCTAGGGTGGGTTATTTTGTCGCCTTTTGCGACAGGCCAATCGCGGCAGCAAAGGTAAAATCGAACTTTCTGGGGCTGGTGATTCGGCGGTAACATTAACTAAACTTTCCATAAGCAAAGGAAATAATGAAAAATTCAACAGTTTAATTTTTTGCATTAAAGATAACCGAGTTAAAAATTTGCATTGTTTTATCTTCTGCGAACAACTTTAAGGCTACCTGTGCCGCGTAATATTTTTCACCGATAAGGGTGCCACAGCGAAAACAGTTTGAGAACCAATAGTCTATAACCAAGCGTTCTTTTAGCTTCGATACTAAACGGCGCTGTCATTATCAAAGTATATTTGTGTATTTATTTGAAATACTCGTAAAAACATATTATACAATGGCGTATATTAGTAGTATGGGTATATAGTCGGAGTTAGTTAGGGAGACGATCAATGGACCATGAACAATTGAAGATGTTTCTATTAGATCTCACCTTCATGTCGCACTTGGAGACCTCGCCCGAAGGCCTCGGCACCGATACCCAGGAGCGCTCGTCGCTCAACTCCTCAGCGGCCGTGTACTCCGGTATTGGATCGCTGCATTCGCTCGCCGTGTTCGATGATTTGGACCTTTAATAACATTATACATCATATTGGACGCGAGATCCAAAAATAAGAACAGGCGACTAAACCCCTATTTCCAGTTCCTTACTGCTTGGAGCAGTAGACAGGCTGCCGGCCCGCTTAATAGACAGTCACCGTCCCCTATGGATTTTTGTGATGGTTAACACGATACCGTCCGCGTAGGGGCACTGGAACCTGGATCGTTTATACCAGGACACAGCACAAAGTTATTAGGATGGCATGTTGAGAGACAGTGGCGTAGCATAACATATAGACGTGGGCGAAGACGCATCAGCGAGGCCACTTTTCTTGGTTCCCAGATCTAACCAAGAAAACTATCATATTAAACATACTGACATGACATACTGATACATGAAAATATGAACTTCAAAAATTTTTGAAATCTTCCATTTTTCCAAATAGTTTACCACCTTCACGGTTTTGTATGAAGTATGCGTGTAAAGAAATGTTTTGCAAAACTAAACTGTGTTGCCAGTCTGTGAAGAGTGTGGACAATATTTTTAGTTTTTTTTTCCTGTATACAAGTTGACGGCCCACTTGGAATTTAGCAGTTACCATCGCCTATGAGTGTCTAACAAGGCTCGTCTGGCTGTGCATGAGAGGGTGTTGGTTCCGACACTCATGTACGGAAGTGAAAGTTGGGTATGGCAGAAGAAACATGAAAGCAGAATAAATGCAGTTGAGATGAGAGCGTTAAGAAGTATGATAGGAGTTAAAATGAGTGACAGGATAAGAAATAGTGAGATAAGGAAACGATGTGGTCTGAAAGAAGATGTAGTGACAAAAATTGAGAAAGGTATGCTGAGATGGTTTGGCCATGTCGAGAGAATGAATGAAGAACGATTGACGAAAAAAGTGTATAAGGCGAGTGTGAATGGAAGTGTTGGAAGGGGTAGACCTAGGCGGACGTTTCGTTAGTTTCGTTGCCACTTAGTTTGGGACTAGATGGTGTTGTGTGAATTGACCCAATATATTTATTTTTTATTTATTGTATATTTCGAAGTTTGTAATTTTGATTTTCTGTTTTGCTTTGCATTGTTTAACCCAATGGGATAACAGCGT
This sequence comes from Malacosoma neustria, assembly GCA_963693495.1. Taxonomy (NCBI): domain Eukaryota; kingdom Metazoa; phylum Arthropoda; class Insecta; order Lepidoptera; family Lasiocampidae; genus Malacosoma; species Malacosoma neustria. The sequence goes on along the minus strand of OY856398.1, from coordinate 468,795 downwards.
CGCAAACATCTATATTGCTGAGGAAAAGCAAACAGGCTGAAGGGGCACTTAATAGTAAGCAGGACGACATACATTCCGTTGCCTATGAATGTTTGCGACGCTAGGGGCACCACCGCGAACACGCTGCTGTCCCATAGAGATACACGAACCTGGGTTACCAATGGCGGAACACAAGGTTATTATGGCGGCACTTATAGATCAAGGATGGTTGGTATCCAGACAGGCTTGCGGCCCTACCACATAGCTAAGGTTGTTTTGTCGCCTTTTATAACAGGTCGACCCCGGAGAGCACGTAGAAAAACTTTACCTCTTAGTATCGTCTTCACTTAGAACCTTGTCGTCTTTGAAATCGCCGATCTGGTGGACGTCTTGCACATCGTCAGGAATGGGCAGATCTTCTTCGGACTCCATTGAACACGCGCTGATGCTGTCCAGGCTGCAGCTATCGTCCGGGGGCTACGATACGAAATATCAGTCCGTGTCCGTGCGTCTGTCAGTTTATAGAACATGCAGGGGCTTGGGTAGAAATGAAAGTACCCTAAAAAGGGAACCCCAGGTGGCCAAGGGTTTGGATAAAAAAGTCAAGCATCGCAAACAGCTACGCCATCAGCATCTCTAGATGCAGCTGTAAGAGCTCGGATACGATAGCCGTGGGTTCTATTTCCCACGCGAAGAATTCTTCTCTTTTTCTATCTATTCTCGATTTTTATATTATTTATTTTCCAATTGACAAAACTGACTTCTAAGTAAGTAGCTAATTGTTTATAGAATGTATTAAGTAATTAATTATACACTTGTTAAGTTGTAATTTTCGGCTAATTTAACTTAATAATATTGTAGGCGATCTCGATATTTATTTATTGTTTTATATTGTAATTTAATAATTATATTATTCATATTAATGTTTGTATCATAATATTTATTTATTTAGTAATATTATAGTATAGTATAGTTATAGTATAGTATTCTAATCTATCTGCCTATACATATACGATATAATAACGTCGTTAGAAATAAATATTTAAACTGTGCGACGGCCGGCCCAGCGCACGAACCAAAACCGGTTTTAAATACGCGATCATATGAGACGTTTTTTATTGGCCGATGGCAGACCATTGGCAAACACCAAGTGAATCGCTCGCCACCTTCGCATAAAACAAAATTATTTTTCTGTGTTTATAACCTTCTGTTATAACTACAATATTAAAGTGTTTTTTTACGTATGGTTTTTAACTCGAACGTATTAATTATACTGGTTATATGCAACATAACCACAGCATCTTTATCTACCGACAATCTCGCGACCATATAACCACAATCTCATACATATTACATGATTAATTATTGTAATTGGTGAAATAGTATTTAATTAAAATAAATAACTTTCTTGTAATATAAATAAATTAAAAACATACTGAATATGCATATCGTGCCCAGGGGTTCGATAATAGTCGACCCTAAAATACAAAAAGATGCCACGGAGCTTTGCATCGCAGAAGCATTATTTACATTTGAGTAAATCAGTGTGGAGAGTGGATGGAGGTCACGTTGCTAGCTTATTATGCTGGTATTTCGCTTATAAACTCGTATATATTAGAGTGGTCCCTATTTGGGGTATTTTTGAATTTACTTTCACGTCTTTCGTCTTAAATCGGTTCCAAAATGATATAAAAAAATTCAAGCCAAGTTACAGCTTTTAATAATAATATTAATCCCACGACATTTAAAGTTCGATTCAAGTCAAATTTCAATAGAAATAACACGGAGAAAATTCTTTATTTGGAATTTTATAGTTATATTTTATATTGAATTTTATATGTTTATAATTTTAACAAGCCGAAACGAATCGTTGACGAGATCTCTAAGACTATCCGTGCAGGGGCGGAAAAAGAATACTGACCTCTGCAACCGGGGTCGGCCTGTCGTAAAGGCGACTAAACAACCCAAGCTGTGTAGATGGTAAGGTTGCAAGCTCATCTGTATGGTAACTAACCCAGCTTTTTAAATATGCCGCTATAATAACCTTGTGTTGTGTTCCAGGTTATAAGTGACCAGATTTCAGTATCACTACGCAATTAGCGGCGATGCCCCTGGCGTTGCAATCAACCATAGGCGACGGTAATTATTAATTACCTGTCAGCCTGTCTGCTCTCCTACAGCAATAAAAAATGATGATTAACAGACAGACGCCTCACGAAGAAAATTCTAATAATTTTTTTATTTATATAGCACAATAATGACTGCCGGGTCAGTTAGTACGGAATAAGGGCAGAATGATGATTTATATAGTGATGTGATTGTTTACATATTATTATTATTACCGATAAACCAATCACTTGGTGAACAGAGTATTAAAAAACAATTCCCATAATGTAAATTCCTTGTAACGACATAGGCAATTGTGTAATTCGTGTAACCGACAAAACACTATTGTTCGAATGCATTGTATGCGCCGACGCATATTTATAAATATAACGTACAAACACAACGTTTGTAACTTTATTGATTGCGGAAAAGGTTTTTTTTTTATCGAACTACTACAGTCCGAGCAGGTTCCCTACAGGGGATAATTTGCTGATGATTATATATAGATTTACACACACGGCGGGTATATGATCTTTTTATTTACCATTATTTCAGAGCGTAAAAGGTTTTACAACGGTATACCATCCTTTTACGTATTTCAACATGTTTTCATTTTTAAAATTGTTGACATATCAGCCACCTATTTCAAAAATATCTAAAGATTTCATCTCGTGGTAAACGGAATGAAACGAGTGATTATCATTGTGATTCATTTGTGTCCATGAACCGGATGAATGACTATAGCAATACGGTATGAAGTCTCCCGTGTGCACACAGACTATAGTTATTTAAATAACATGTGTGTGTGTGTGTGTACTTATGTACACATAAAAAGTTATACTACTTTGGTGTAACAGAACAAAAACAGCTAAAGATTTCACCCCGTATGTCCCAACTTTATGTTCGTAAAAGAATGATAAATTAATAAAATTTCTTTAAGACAAATATCACTTTTATCGCCAATTTTTACACGAACACGCCCGCTCCGCTGGGCGAATAACAAACAAAAGTAAATCGAAAAAAATTAGTAAGGGTCGATGGAATCCAAAAAATAATTGTCTTAATAATAGCACATAACCATCTACGAAAAATTCCGCGTCGAATGGTCGTCCTATCCCGATCATCATCATCATCATCTTAGCGATGAATCCCGGTCGCAACCCAAACTCTCGCTTAGGCTCCCGGGATCCGCTTTCCGACTTTTTCTTCTCCACTTCGCACGATCTTCGGCATCTCTGGTGGTCAGTCCATTAGCACGCATATCAACCCCTACGACATCAAGCCAGCACTTTTTTGGTCTACCCCTCCTGCCGGGGCCCGGCGGTGGCGGCATGGCCAGACATTTGTTTCCCACATAAATAGCCGGTTGCCGTAGTCCTATCCCGATATACAGGGTGACTTTGACAAACCCGTCCAAATTCACACCGAAGAATCTTTAGTAAAAGTTATGAGAAACATGTATTTTAGTTTTGTATCACATAGTACAAAAATGTTGAGTAATCAGCATCACAAAGTCATTCAAAGAACTCGCAATTTACATAATACGGCGCTAGAGTGTCAATGACCTCTCCATCTGACCTAGTAAAAGGCCGAGGACGGCGGCATTGCACCGGGCGAGCGAATACGCACTATTTACGCGGGAGAGACAGAGACAGGTAATAACAAGTTAACGTAAGAAGGTTGCACCATAGCACTATTCTATACGATTGA